>CM041776.1:186556664-186961494 GCA_023374045.1 Limonium bicolor | reverse complement strand
GGGATCTCTGGCCTGGCCCATCATGGCTCTTCTACATCTTTCGATCCAGATGAAGTAAACGACATTAGCTATAGCCGCACGTCTGATGGAGTATTTTGGTCTTCTCCTCTTGTTGTAGCGGGATAGCTAGTGTGCGCAGCTGCGAAGGTTATAGATATAAACTGGTCATTTAAGGTGTGATGACACTACTATCCATACGTTTATACTTAATCTATATTTTTAAAAACTTAACAAAAACAATTAGAAACCGAATTAGAAAAATACTTCAAATAAAAAAATTGTTAATACTGTTTATAAACGATTATTAAAATTTTAAATTTTACTAAATCATAAAAAAAATCTTTTGAATAATACAGAAAAATAAAAAACATTATAAAACAGTAAAAACATGAACTTTATAAAGACTAGTAATATAAAGAAGATATTAAAATTTTAGGGAAAATTACAAGCCCTACCCATGACGTTTGGCGCAATTACACACTCCACCCACGGGTTTCACAAATTACTTTCCCCACCCATGTGGTTTCCCTCTTTTTACATCCAACAACTTTTCTAATTTTTGTTCAATTCAAAAAGATGCTTAAACATTGTCCGAAATTGATGAAACTTTACATGGATGATGCTAAAGTGATATATTTTGATCTTATGTCAAATCTGAAGTTTTTAAGCTTAAATGTGACCCGTGTGGACCCATGAAACATGTGACATGTTCATTGGGTCCCACATGTCACATTTAAGCGTAAAAAAAATTATTTTTCTCACTGAACCAAAATATAACACTTTAACATCGTCTATGTAAAGTTTCATCAATTTCGGACAACGTTAAGCATCTTTTGAATTGAACAAAAATAGAAAAAATTATGCAGGATGTAAAAAGAGGGGAAACCACATGGGTGGGGAAAGTAATTTGTGAAACCACGTGGGGGAGTGTGTAATTGCGCCAAACGTCATGGGTAGGCTTGTAATTTTCCCTAAAATTTTACATATACAAAAATATAGCTTTATTTACACTTTTTAACATTTTCACAATTTGATATTTTTCTTTCTGTTTTACAGTTATTATAATTTATTATTAATTACATATTATTCCTTTGAAATTATTTTCATAATTGTTTCTCCCATGGACTTTCAAACATTTAAGAACTCAAAACAATTATGTGAAAATGTAGTCAAAATTTATAGATCTGGGTATGAGTCTTATCTACAATCATTCGTAGCTATCTTTGGCTACATTTTTCATGGTACAGTTTGTATAGAGTAAAAGTACATGTTTTATAAGTTTATTGTACAGTTTATAAAGTTAGTATATATATATTTTGTATAAATTCATAAATATCGTAATTCACTGAATACATGCACATATACATCAGTACGCTTTTGAATGATCAAATGTACAGTTTTAAATGACCGGAAGTACATGTATGTAGCTATTGTGGTTGTAGCCAGAAATTGGGAATTAGAAAACAAGGAAAAAATGGAAGACATTACAACTGTAAAATCACTAAAAGTACAAACTTTTTGCAACACTAGTTAAAAAAATATAAATTGCATTGAAATTTTTATTATAAATATCTATAATGTTTTGTGATTTTATAAATATTTATTAAAATATTTATGTACACCTCCGTCCCACTTTCATCTTGTGTTTTGCTTTTGGGCGTTTTTCCACTTCAACATATAATTTTTCGCAAAAGGATTCCATTGCAATACTTAGATTTATAAAATTATGTTATCTTACTGTTAAATGTTGAAGTCAAACGACATGTTCAAATAGTAAAGGGGAAGGTCAATTAGGGACAGAGGGGAGTACTATTTTTACAATCCAGAACAATTGAAAAGTTTTTGTAGTTTATTGTAAATTTTAATATGCTAGGATATATGTGTTTCTTTTTTTATTTTTAATAATAAGTTTTATTAAGTTTAAGATATAGAAAAAAAAATAATAGGTGACATGTTTCATGTCTACAACAAACCAGTCAAGATGATGGATGGATGTATATGGGGATAAAATTGGGGTGCACAAAGTAATGTTGTCAACTTTATAGGTGCATCATGTACTTCCACTATAGCACTTAGTAGAGTATAATTTTCTAAGACTATATATCTCATATTATTAAACCCTAAGACTATATCATCTCTTCTATAACATAGCTCCCTCTGTCTCCCCCTTTCCTACCCTCGTTCTCGTTCAAGCGTAATCCCCAGCCATGTCTTCATGGTAGTCACACTAAAGCCGTCACAGTCACCGCCTCATCCAAATCTCCCATCCTACAACCAACTCCTCTTGTCTTCCACGTCTTCCCACACCCCCCCCCATTCAAATACCGTAACCACACCCCATCCTACAAAAATCCCCCGCCATCGTTCCAAATCCCTCAAGTTCATTCGACTTCGTCCACGACATCGTCGCTCGCTTCAAAATACATCCGCTTGCATTCTTAGCCATGAGGAGAGGTAAGGGTCACGACTGGAGAAAGGTGGCAAGAATGTCCAGGGGAATAGAAAGATCGTGGGGAAGTCCGCTCGTAACTCTTCGCGGCAGGTTGGGCGTCAAGCCAGGTATCAAGGCGCAAATCGTCAGAGAGGAAGAGTTGCAATACTGAAAAATCTCGACGAGGTACAAGTAACTCCAAAGGATACTCTACTACCACTATATTCATTGATAATGTTGATAGAGGAGTGTCAGAATATCAGCTGGGTAGAATTGTGAAAAGATTTGCCCAATGGAGTAGACTCTACATTTTGTAGAAAACAGAGAATGTGGAATCGGAATGCGTGTGCCTTTGTCGATGTTAACAACGTCGAGGATGCCAAGAAAGTAATTGAAGGCATCAATGGATGGATTATTAACAGGAGTAGCCTTTGGGCGAGGATGGAATTTCAAGGTCACAAAGATAGAAAGACAAGAGACGTTCTCTCGAGAAGTTCGTCACTGCCTAGGAATTCGTATTCTTGGGTCCAAAAGGAGCGTAGCAATGTCAAATCTAGAATTTCTTTAAAGATTAAAGCCGACGAAGGGATGAAGGCATGCCTATCCAAATGTGTGGTTACCACGCTTCAAGAGAATATGAACCCAAAAGAAGCTATGGATCTCCTTCACTAGTACAAAACAGGCCTATTGCAGTGGTTGTTTTGGGTCTATCGCAGCGGTTCTAGAACCGCTGTAATGAGGTACGCTGCGATAGGGTCTTGACCTACCTCAGCGGTTGTTGAACCGCTGCAGTAGGTTACCGATGGCAGCGGTTCCTAGCTAACAACCGCTGTCATAGGTGGGCTTTAGGAAAAAAAAAAACACACCTATTGCAGCGGTTGTTAGCTAGGAACCGCTGCCATAGGTGGTCTAGGATAAAAAAAACACACCTATTGCAGCGGTTGTTAGCCAGGAACCGCTGCCATAGGTTTTTTTTATTAGCATCTTCTTCCTCGCGCGCGATTACAGCAGTTCCAGTGATGCGTCTCTCAGGACGCGCAGAACAATTTTGCCTGTTTGAGTTGTAAAATTACCGAGACAGTTGAGAAGAGACGAGACACAAAGTAATGTTCCTTGTTCACCTGTTTGGTGCAAAATTTACATGATAAAGAAAGGCAAAGAGCAATAATCCTTGTATGCCAGTTTAGGTGCAAAATTACCGTGAAAAAGAGGCGTCGAGCAATCTTCCTTGTTCGCCAGGTAGGGTTGTAAAATTACCGGCCGAAGGAGAGGCGCTGAGAAGTGTTCCTTGTTCTCCAGTTTGGATAGCAAAATTGCAGTGAGAAAAGAGAGGCGCAGAGCAATGTTTCTTGTTCCCCAGGTTGGGTTGTGAATTTACCATGAGAGAGAGCAGAGCAATGTTCCTTGTTCGCCAGTTTAGGTTGGAAATTGCCATGAGAAAGAGAGGTGATGAGCAGTATTTTTCCTTATTCGCCAGGTTGGGTTGCGAAATTACCGTGAGAAAGAGAGGAGGCGCAGAGAAATTAGGTTGTAAAATAACCTAAAGAAGTGGAAGAGGCGCGTATATACAAAATTTTAAGTCATCTATTCAAAATTTCAGAAAAAAAAACCGGGAAAACTTCTATGGCGGCGGTTCTTTAAAAAAACCGCCGCCATAGACTTAAATTTAAAACAAAATCGGAAAAAACACCTAAGACGACGGTTCTTAAACAATCGCTGCAATAGGCTTAAAAAAACAGGGAAAGTGAAAATTTTTAAAAGAATACGCGGGAAAATTAGTCTACTGCAGCGGTTGTTATAGGAACCGCTGCGATAGATTGCTTTTTTTTGAAAAAATAGACCTACCTACCGCAGCAGTTCCTAGCTAACAACCGTTGCGGTAGGTGATCCAAAAATTTTAAAACGTCCTATTTCAGCGGTTTCTCTTACAACCGCTGCAATAGGGGCGCCGCGGTAGGCCTGTTTGTACTAGTGCTTCTTAGTCGGTGGCTGAATCTTACCGGGGCTACAAGCCTTCTCAAGGAGGAAGTTTCTCATGCACCTCAATTCAACTCATGAAGCAAAGGAAGTTGTTATCCGGGCACAATCATGAGGCAAGGAACCTGGAGGGATGGATGTGTGTCCCTGGGCAAGGGAAGATCAAGTGGAGAAGCGAAGGACATGGGTTGTCATTCGCGGAATCCCCCTTCACGCATGGAATAAGGTCAATGTGCGAAAGATTGCACAAACAGTAGGTGATGTTATTAAGATTGAAGAAGAAGAAGACCAATATGTGGAGAATGTCGAAATTCGTGTCCACATAGAAACTTCAACTCTTCAATTGATAAACTGGAAAAATTACGGTTAAAGTCGAGGGCAACAACTTTCCAGTATCCATAGTTGAAGTTGGTAGCTTGCTATTTTGATGTTTTTTGTAAAAGGTAATGAATTATATATATAAGCAAAGTTTTTACAAAAGTAATATATATGGGGCCTATTATCAGACTCCGATAGATGAAGGAGGAAGGGGGGATATACAAAAACCCTCGATAACATATACAATCGTGGAGCTATTAGAAGAGGCAATAGGGAGGGAAGCAAAAATATCACTCACTATAATAAGTTAGGGAGCAAAAATTCAGGTGCAAAGCACCCTATCCAGCCAGTGGATCTCTTTTCGAGTGGTTCAATTTCGTCCAGATAATAGATTTGGTGGCAGCTTTTATGTCCGCAACGATGAGGGTCGGGGCCCTTGCTTGATTTGCCATTACTCTCTTGCATCTCTCTATTCATAGGTAGTGGACCACATTGGCTATGGCTTCTCTTTTGATGCGTTCGATCGGGCGGTTCATGATGCAGTAACGTGACATCGAATGGGAACAACTACGGAGACTGGTCCTATTTGTTGGGATCTCTAACCAGTCGCGGATGCTCCATCAAACTCTGCTAAAGAACCTGCATTGGAAAAATAGATGGTGGCTAGTCTCTAGATTATGCTCACAGAGCCATCATCTGTTAGCAAGACAAATGCCCCGAAATTGGAGCTTATCACAAGTTTTTAGCCTACCTTTAAATGTTACCCAAGGGATGAATTTTTCTTTAGGATTGGCCCATGTGTTCCAGCAAATATTGTGTCAGCCAAAGGATCTAGCAGAATAGGTTGTATCCTTGTAGAAAAGGCTGACCGGGGGCTGGGTGGATAGGATTGAAGCAAGGAGGAGGCATCCTCTAAGGAACCACATTGATTGATCCACCAATCTCTTGCGTGGAGGATCTTTCCAGGCCAAGGGGTCGTACCCTTAGCATTTATCGACCAATGTCATGGGAGGTCAAATAAAGGTTGTGGATCCATTGAATCCATAGGCGCTATGGGTCATTGACGATAGAGGAGAGCAGATGTTCCATTTGTGGATATCTTTGAGTCCCAAGCCCCCTGATTTTTAGTGCCAGTGATGGTATTCCAGTCTACCATGGGGTGGTATTACAGTCCGTCAGACCTGACCAGAGAATGGAGCAAAAAATCTTAATGATGTTTTTGATGACATTCTTGGGTATCAAATACATGAGGCCGAGAAACCTACAATACCAAAAAGGGTGCTTTGTATGAGAGATAGGCGTCCCGCAAAGGAGAGGGATTTACCAGCCCAAGAGGTGATGGTTTTATGGATGTTGTCAATGAGGGGGTTAAAGTCGGTGGTTTTAGGTTTTCTTGAGGTGATGGGATGCCTAAGTATCGGAAGGGAAACGAGCCTAGGTTGAAACCAGTAGTACGGAGGATTGTATCAGCTAGAGTGGGGTTGGCCCCTCCAAGAAAAGGTTTGATTTTGTGGGGTTAAGGTTAAGCCCAGAGGCATCAGCGAATAGCTGCACTTTGCTTAGCATGAGGGATATCGAGTCGAGGTCAGCCTTGCAGAATAGAAGAGCATCGTCTGCAAAGAACAGGTGGGAGAGATGGAGAGTGTTACATGACGGGTGAAAGTGGAAGTTAGGAGAGAAGGAAAGTTGGTCTAGGAGGCGGGAGAGCATGTCCATTACCATCACAAAGAGGTATGGAGAGAGAGGGTCCCCCTGGCGAAGACCCGCTCGCCTCTGAAAAAGCCAGAGGGGGAGCCATTAATGTCTATCGAATAGGAGGTGGAAGTGACACATTGCATGATCCAGTTATTGAATTTGGGGGAAAGTTCAGAAAGGAGAGAGTGTCCTCAAGGAAGGTCCAGTCACTATGTCGAAAGCTTTCCTGATATCCACCTTCATAATGCACCGGAGGAGATATGAGTCCTTTGGTAGTTTTTCATCAGGCAGAAGCACAGTTGAATGTTATCAGAGATAAGATGACCTTTGATGAAGGTCGCTTGATTCTTACTATTGAGGGAGGGAAGGGTGTCCTTGAGCCTATCCGCGAGGATCTTGCTGATAATCTTGTAGAGGGTATTGCAGCAGGAGATGGGTTTAAAATCCCCAGGTGAGGAGGCTGCATCCGTATTGGGTATAAGGGAAATGAGAGTGGTGTTGATGTCTTTGAGGAGTCTACCACTATGGAAGAAGCCTTTAATAGCCTAACAATGTCATTCCCAACTATATCCCAGACTGCTTTAAAAACTTGACCGTGTAGCCATCTGGCCCGGGGGCTTTGTCATCCTTTATGGAGAGGTGGGCCAGTTTGATGTCTCTAGAGTCAATAGGTCTAATTAGGGAGATCCAGTTGGACTGGTCCAGGGTTCTGGTATCCTCCGGGTTGATTTTGTGAAGATTGACGGTGATGAGTTAATGGTAATATATTGACTATATATACCCTTAACTATGAATTTGATTGATAATTAAATATCAGCGCGCCAAGGTTGCAGGAGCCAATAAAGAAGAGTTGCAGAAAAAGATTGATAAACTATACTACTACTAAACAAGATTATCAAACCATTAATTATTTTCTTAGAATAGAGTATTTGTGCAGGCGCAATTTCATTTTATATATATATTATTAAGATTCTATTTCTCTACTGTAGCAACAGTCGACCACATTTTTTGTGTTCACATCACAGTTCATGGTATTAATAGTATATGGGTATATTGCATTTTTTATAATCACAATTAAGTTATAAACTCACTCCACTATTTTTTGTCAATAGACATAAAATGCTATTGTAACTTTAAATCATCAAAGAAAAAACAAAAGCACATCACTCCTTAACCGATCAAGATAGGAAACTACATAATAGTTTTTTTGAAAAAAAATGAAACTACATAATTATAAAATGGAATTCAAACTACTGAAAAGCTTAAGATTTCAAATTGAAATTCTAGAAGCACTTGTGACAAGCAGCAAACTTCACGTCAATTGACTTGATCAGCTAATAATACCAAACTCTTGGTGTAAGCCCCGGTGTAGAATGAGGACCAATGACTGGAATCTGAAACATAACTTCTTGCTCCTGTAATAGTGTCATAAAAACATGTAGCTTTATGATCGCGATCTGGATCAGAAAATCTCCAAATTAAACACCATCTTTGGTGAAAAAAGACGGGTACATACTGAACCTCGATGGAGTAATATTCAATTTATATCTTCTGCTCCAACTGCAATCCTCATTCTTTAACACCCAAATCTCAACAAAGTCTTCACACTTGACCCAAAGTCCCACCAAGAACCCTGTCATCAGAACCAAACAAATGCATATACTTCGAATAGTCAAATTTGGGTAGTGGTGTATACGAAAATGTCTCAGAAGTCATGTTAAAGGTAACAAATTCATGATTGGCTTCCAAGCCGTATTTATCTATGACTGTCCAGTGCACAGATGATCCTCCGGACGAAACATTCCAGGGTCCTAACATATTTAACCAGAGTGTCCTTCCGCCACCACCACTGAATCTCCCTTGCCTCCATGTACCAGATTTTAGTGAGAAATATTAGGAGTAAAGACTGGTGGTTGATCGCCAGGAGGGATGCTAACAACTTTATAGTCATTAGTTGATGGATCAAACCCAAGGAATGATATAAACATCTTAGATGGAGATGGGGGAAGCGAAATGTTTAAGGTTTTCCTAATGGAAGGATTCCATAGAAACATATCTATGGCATCTTCGGTCGCCTCATAGTGTTGAACCAGAAACAGTCCATTCACATCGCCAATGATTATTGGAGAAAGATCACTGAGGCAATCCACAATGCAATGTGGTATTGGAATATCAAATTCTGAGGTTTGAGGATTATACTCAGCCTTATATGTACCGACACTACACGATCGAACCCTCGGCTTTCCACATCCAGTAGGCTTCTGCTTCTCAAACACAATGAGATGGGATTCTAGGCAGTTATTGGGGTACTGACTAAGGTGCAAGTAAGCAAAATCAGGATTGTCAATGATTGATTTCCACTCCTTTGAAACAGATCTGAATCGAAGGAGGGATTTCACAGGGAGGTAAGAAAGTATCTCGTTGCATATATGCAAGGGAAGATGGAAGTTTAATGAGTTTATCCCCATAACAGGAACTGGGTAACAAAGAAAACGGGGAATCAGGCTATAGGGAAGAAGAAACTAGAATGAAAACATGATTTCTGAATGATATTGTAAGCCATCATTCTGGTGTTTATAGAGATATTTGTTATAGATACTGAACTCCAGAGAGAAAGGACAAAAGCCGTCAATAATTGTTACAGGCGATGGTTTCGAAGAGGTGACTGTTGGAAAGGGTAACCCTAATTGTGTCGATTGAATTAAGTTGATTTATGTCATGCTATTGGCAGCTGATATTTGAAAGACTTAGTGCCGATCTGGGAATCGATGGCTCTCTGTTCTTTTTGGGAATGCTGACTGGTTGTTTAACTAATGAGTCTCTGCCCTTGTTGGGAATTGGGAATGGCCGTTTATCCAGGGTAACCATTCAATTTGGATATTTTGGATTTATCCAAAAACTGAATTAACTGATTTTGTTTTTTAGATTTTTAACCGATTTTTCTAACCGAATTGAAAATTTTAGTTAACCGAATTATCCTAATTATAATTTGGTTTGGATTTGGTTTTGACTAACCGAATTATCCAAATTTTATTTACAAAAGAATATTCTATTTCTAATTCTAGTCTTTAGTAACAAATAGTCAACACAAACCCTAAATTTTGGTAAGTTGAAATCCAAATTAGCTAAAATTTAGATTTCAGTTTGGATTTCGGATTTCACTTTAAATTTTTTTAGATTTCGGATAATTTGGATAATGGTTAATTTGGTTTGGTCTTAATTTGGATAATTGGGTTTTTAACCGAAATAACCGAAATCCAATTTATTTTTTACAATTTGGATTTCGGTAACCGAATTATCCAAATGATCACCCCTGTTTATCTAATAGTCAAAGTTTAATTAATGGACTATCTGGGATTAAAACTAGTAATGAGCTTCACTTCTACTGCATTCGGTCTGGGATTGTATTCAAGTTACGCCTTCCCCTTTGAATTATTAAGCTCTGTTGCAGTCTTCCAACAGTGATTTTCTTGCCTTTTCATTACGCACTGTGTTGCAGTCTCTCGACTAACATAAAATCGATCCTATCATTAGTTAACTAAACACTGCGTCATTATCATCGAAGCAGGGTATACATCATAATGGCAACACTAACTAGACATATGGAATAATCTAAGCGATATATTCGAACTAGTATCAGTATAATCTCAACCTCTAATATAGAGTAAGCGGATCAAAAAAATATATGTCTACCTACCGATCTGTCTTCGTAATAACTATTTGAGTTTAATGTTAACACATGTCTAGCGTCATTTTAACGCGATTTACTCCCTCCGTTCAACAATATCTGTCATTCTAGAACTTGCACACTATTAAGAAAAGTAGAAAAAGACGCATGTACCCCTACCTTTTACTTTTCCATCTAGATAATAATTACTTTTTGTATTGAATAGTAGTTAAAAGTGGAAAAAGATGTGTAAAAAAGCTAGAATGACAGATATTTTTGAACAAAAATCACTACCTAAAACGACAGTTATTAATTAACGGAGGGAGTAGTATATAGGTATATATTAATTTTTAATAAAAAAAATAAGTTAACACCAATAGAAGAATATTCTACAATGGTAATCGTGAATAACTCTTTTTCGTGAATTTCAACACGATAAAAATACAAAGGCACGACAAATAATGTAAATATTTCTTCATAAATTAGCAGCGCGGAAGAATTTTTTTTTATGATATTTTATCATTACAAAATGGTCTCATTAGAAAAATAACTCCCTTTTCTCACAAGTGGTCACCAACACAATAAAAAAATACACAATAATAGACACTTAATTTAAAAACGCAACGAATCAATTGTTCAAAAACAATCGAGATGAAATGTTGAAAAATATGCAATATCATAATTATGTACTTCTGCAAATAAAAAGTTTGTTACCATACGAAATATAAACGTTTGAGTAGTGTTATGGTGAGCTCTATAATAAGTTTGTTTGTATGTTTATGATATTATCTTTTTGTCCTGAATTAGGGATGTTTTAAACTTTGTAATGGTGGCCACGGGTCCGGTTCCACCGGTTCCACCGGTTCCGGTTCCGGCAAATGTGTATTCGTATTCGGAACCGGTCTGGGCGGTTCCGGTTCTGGTTCTGAAATCTGGATTCGCTTCAGATTCGGTCAAAAAATCGGTTCCGGCCGGGTTTCGGTTGCGGTTCCGGTTCTGATCGGTTCCGACCGGTTCCAGAGCGGTTCCGGAAAGATTCGATCGGCTCCAGTTGCTTCGTTTTAGCTCCGATTTGAGATCCGTTTGAGCGCAAATGTTGCTCTTTTCATCCACTTTACTCCTAGATAGGTTATTCTTAAAGTTTATAATCTTAAATGTGTAACAAACAAAGACTTAGGATTTTTTATTGAATTTACAAAAAATAAGGAACAAAGAGAATTTTATTATATGATTCACTTCCTCATTAAAACCTTATTAGGTAAAAACCCATTGGGAAAACCCTAATAAGGAAAAAGAGTACAGCTATTTTCTTCAGAGGAGCGCGCGCCCCGAGACCCAAACGACGTCGTTTTGGCCCGATTCCAACGGTAACTTCAACCGGTTCCATGGCGGTTCCGGTTCCGGTTTCCGGTTCTGGTTCCCGGTTCCAAATCCGACGACGGTTCCAGGCGGTTCCAGGCGGTTCCGATTCCGGTCCGGGCCCGGTTCGGGCCCGAATCTCAAAACATGTATTCGTATTCGGAACCGGCTGAGGCGGTTCGGTTCCGGTTCCGGTTCCCGGCCGGTTCCGGTTCCAATCGGTTTCGGGTAGAACCGGACCCGATGGCCACCATTACTTTGTATATATATATGAGCGACATTTGATGGAGACGTTAGAGCATAATCATCAATGGATCTTATGGGTTTTTGGTTAAAAACATAAAGTAAAAATATGAGATGTAATGAGATGGAGAAAAGAGATTAATAACCAATGAGAAAGAATTATTCCACAAGAACTCTTAAGAACTCAAATATCGGCCTACAACAACTAGTATTCCATTTATATTGTTCCACGTAGATGATAAAGAAAAAAAAGTTAAAAACGTATATGTGAGTTGTCTGATATTGTTAAAAATTAGATATGATTCTTAAAAGCAAAAATAGAAATATGAGAGACAGGCCCTGTTCGTTACGGGATGGAAAAAACAGGCACAAATTAATGTCAGATTAATCTGGTCCAATTCATCCATGATAATAAAAGGCCCGTTCATTTTGGAGATACTATAATTCATTCGGGAGTGAATGTAAAAGGTTGCGTTCGGCAAAAAAATTGTGGTAGTTTTGTGGTAGTTTTGGTCTGGTTGTTTTGGCTGGCTGTTTTATGGTAGTTTTGATGGTTGTTTTGTGTTGGTTGTTTTGTGGTTGTTCTGAAAACTAGTGTTCGGCAGATGGCGGTTTCGTTTGGTTGTTTTGAATAAGTTAGTTTTGTGCAGTGCGTTTACCGTTTTGGTTGTTACCATTAAAATTTTATATTACATTTTAAAATAATTTTTTGTTAACAAAGTTAAAATATATGTAGATATTCATTATAGCCTTTAATAATTATTATTCTTTATTAACATTTTAGTGACAATTAATTTATAATATGTATACATATTAATTTGTTAATAAATTTTTTACATATATTTGAAAAAATAAAGAAATAAACTATTATAGTTAAAGCATATATTAGATGTTATATATAATAAAATTTACAGATTATATATTAGTATTTTAATATAACATTTCAAATGTATTAATATTTAAGATTATTTTAATTTTTGATGGATAAATAATATCATTGAAATGAAAAAGCAATTCTTTTTAATAATAAATTAATTGACTGTAAACAATATATATTATATATTTATAGCTATCACTTATTATTTTATTATTATATATTGTTTAATTGTTGATAAAATATATATCTTAAACATATATTTGTAGTTAAACAATATATTATATTCAATTAAATATTATTGAATGAAATTCAAAAACATAAATTTAAATTTAAATTTTAATACTGGATATGCCAAGAAATGAAAATAACGTATATTAGAACATAAAATTATTCTTTATTATTAATTATGGTATAAAACATAAATAATTTTGATATACTGACAAACCATAATAGTTTGTACTAACAGTTTTGTAATTAATCATTACTTAGCAAGTTGAATACTTATAATTGATATTTCTGAAATATACTTCAAATATTTTGTACTCTAATAATTTTGATATAATTGAAAGTTTACATCATAATTTTTATTAGTTTGCTCTTTTCCTTGTAGAATTTTTTATTATAATTGATAGATAGTAATAGTTTAAAAAGACTATTTATCCGTATCTGAATAAACAATTTAGAAAAACACTACTAGTTTGAAACTCTTGTTCTATATTATTTTCAATCAATTTAAATTTAGTGTACCAATCTTTATAAAAAACTAAAAATAAAAAGGGAAAATAAACTAATTTATAATATATTAATCTATATATTTTAATTTAAATTTAATTTTGTGTCAAATTTAATATATAATATTATTTTTAAAATATAATTATAAATATTGAAAATTTAAATTAATTTTTAAAAATTTTTTTTAAAATATTAATTTATTATTAAATTTCCACTCACCCCCCTTAATTTACTTACAGTTTTCTCCGCCTCTGGTTTCCGGCTCCGCCTCTGTTTACGGTATTCATTATATTTGCAGCATAAATTGTTGGTTGTTTTGTGGTTGTTTTGTGCTCGTATATTTGTGGCTGTTTTGAAAATTGGTGTTCGGTGATGGCGGTTGGCATTTTTGTCAAAAATGTCAAAACTCAAAAATGCCACATTTATACCACATATATGCCATCACCGAACGCAGCCAAAGACCAATAACCCCTTCATTTTTTACTTTGCCCTGTAAAATTTTTGTCTCGCGGTCCACATCACTCAACACCACCATCTTCTTCCTCTGGTACATCATCTCCCTCTCTGAACTTTCCTCTTCTTTATTCTTCTGTTGGGGAAATAGCTCAACTACCTGCGACTACGGTTGTTGTTGTTGAATAACAATCGGGGAACTGAATTTATGGGTGGTTGGCATTCGAACGTCTGGTTGTGAGTTAGGTAGTCGAATTGAATGCAAGTAACGAAGAACATGGATGTGGGTAGAAAGCTCGACTCTTTGTAGGTCGAGAAGTGACGTAGAAGAGTGACGTATAACGTACTTAAATTCGAATTCAAAAGGTAATGCTGCAGCGGAGAGGGGTAGAGAAGTAGATTTCAATAAGTGGAGGGCTTGCTCAAAATGGGGTTCGTATAGCCGTTTTTTTTCCATCTGGTGTTCGATTATTGTGTTGTATCGCTGCATTGAACAACAACGGGTAACATGGAGCTTGGAACGGCGAGAGAGAAGGCATTGTACCTGCATCTTCGAGGGAGGCCGAGGAGTTCCAGCTGGACAGGGGTATATTTGACATTGACAAATGAAATTGCGTGGATTGTAACGGGATGAATTGGAAACGCAGCAAAATTGGCGTTTCTGTATAAGCTGAGTGTGTGAGATTAATCTCACAATAATCCACCATCTGAGATGAAAGTTAGTGGGGATTAATCCCACATTCAGCTCAATTTGGGGGCTGGAGCTTGTAAACGAACGGCACCACAATGTTAAAAATCCAATTTTTAGTTCTTTGATAATCAGCTCTTATGAACTTCCCTTATTTTATATACTAAGGTAAGTGCTTTATGTATATTAGATCATAAACTAGTTTGTTTTCGGAGTATCTTTCAATACAACAGTTGAAGATACGACGGTAACTAAATGATGTTCATGACTGAATGACTTTATTCAAAAACCATCAAAATTTAAAGTTCACTGTGAAAGATTGCACTCATTTCCATTATGAACACCTACACAATGTGACATAAAGTGAAAAATGAGATCAAAAAATGACGGGGAATTGAATCTATTAACAGACCAACTATTGTAGAAGCATTGCCAAAGTTGGCAGTCTGTAACGGCTGTAAAACGTCAAGATTCATGAATGAAGCATTGAATGAATTGACATTGAAGAGTGAAATAAGCTAAAAGAACTGATGGTCGTTGAAGACCAATTGACGCTATATTACCAACATTTGTTGGGGCTTACTAGTTATTCTTAGAGCTGAGGATGCTTTGAGAATCTTGAGATGATTGAAGGGCATTTGGGGAATTTTAAAATCAGCACACCATGGATTATGGATCGACAAATAACAAAAATCAGCAGCATTGACCATATTCACAATTAATGGAAAATAATCGAAGTGATAGCTAGCAAGGCTGTGATAGAGGTCCCTTCGTATGGATATCCCAATATTAAATTCAATGCATTGTTTATGGTGAGGATATAAGCTCATATTAAAAAAAACTTTTCATCGGAGTTTAGACCCATAACTAATCCAACTAACTAAGCTGTGGCTACATAGTGATCACATGATGATGACTTGCTCAGTGAACCAGACTAAGTAAATTTAAATTATACATAAATATATATCATTGGATTGCCGTCATGTATACATGTACTCTTCCCTGCAGATTTAGAAAAACTGTTGACATTTTCAGATATGAAGACATAAAAAACTAGATGATTTAACAATGTCAACATTATTACAAACCCTAATTATATTGCCCAACATATCTCAGTTAACTCTTCTATAAATGAGGGAAGGGGGGTGTATTCCATTCCAATATCCTCCACTTGATAACACTCAGTAATACAAATATTATTAAGTGCAGCTGTGATTATTACACACTAAGATGTCGAAGATGATGTACCTTTTTGGTATTTCATTTTTTCTTCTTAATTACGTCGCAAATGCAGGCAATTTAAAGATTTACTGTTTTTTTTTTTCATCAAAAAAAAAAAGATTTACTGGTTTTTTTTTATTATCAAATAATTTACTGATGTTAAAGTCATAAAAAATTGTCTTTCTTTGTATGGCAATTGATTCTAAATTTTTTCTCTTTTATGAAGGTCCTTAGTTGTTCAGTAAAATTAGTGACTTTATTATAACTATGTTCAAGTTTTTGAACCATGGGAAAAAGTAGTCTTTTTTGCAAACATTTGATGCATATACCGTTTTTTCTTTGACATTTATAAGGTATAGTGTCTTTCTGTAACAACGACTGCACAAAGGATGAAGCGACTGGTTGTGTAACTTGTCCGGGTGGTGGTTGCACTAATTGCAACACCACTGCGTAAACAATGGGTGGGCATCTGGAAGTTGTGTTACAACCAATGTTTCTGTACGTGCTGCACCTATCATATGGACCCCAACGGCAACTGTGCTTCCGACGACAATACTATTTGTGACTCCAATTGTATTACTATCAAAAACTTGCAAAAGGGATGCTGCGAGAAGGCTTCTGATGGCACATGGAAATGCTTCTGCCTACATTGCGGCGGTCATTGATGATTAAAATCATATCCAATTATATGCAATATCATAAGTATGTATTTTTGCGAATAAAGAGGTTCTTACCTTACGAACTACTCCCTCATAAAATAATTTTATAAACTAAATTTTGTAACATATAGTTTATCATGAAAGAAATCATATGCAAAACTTAAATTTTCAAAATTAATTTATCTTATATGTTAAAAATTGAAGTCAAATGACATGTCCAATAGTAAACAGACGGTCAATTCAGGACGGAGGGAGTATAAATGTTTGTGTATTATTATTGTGAGCTATACTCTGTGTTTTTCTTTATTTACGATTTTATATGATTGTATGATTGGGGATGCTTTGTACTTTCTACATATATGAATTGTCTTTGACGCTAAATACAGATGTTTTAAAATTCTCTAAAGTTATTATTATTATTGTATGTGCTTTGTTTATACATTTTCTCGGCCTAATTTGTTTTTCTGATCGAGTATCTTACATTACAAACTTAATTAAAGATATATGCGTGGTAGTTATGATGTTCATGGCTGACTGACTTATTTAGACGTATATAAATGTTACGCTCACTACTCATTGTAATGGATTACTCACGCCTACACAATGCCACAACAATTGAAAACTGAGGTCACAAAAAAAAAAACATTCAATTAACCAATGAAATCTAATCACTTCCATAATTTGGCCATAATGTGTTGAAGCATCAATTAATGAGAAGCTATTATATGTGATAATCTATTTTATTCTTAGGGAGCAAGCATAAATAATTCCAAATTAAGATGGATCATTCAAACAAAATTTTTTTTTTTTGTTTTTTGTTTTTATAATTAGTGTATTTATTTATAAGAGCTGCCCAAAGTCCCACCAGTCTTTGTGTAACACCCCAACCTCCTATAACCGGGATTCTCGCATAAACTTCCAAGTACTTATATTAACATCGCAGCGGAAACTCTATTAAGTCCCTTGGGTTCAATACTTTTGGTCGTAATTTGTTTACGCTATATTCTGACCGGGATTTTTGCTAACCGTAGTAGAGTTGTAGGATTAGTTTATTATTTATTCATTTTTGTACATAGTTTTTTCCCTATAATTTTCTAATATATCGTGGTTCATCGACCAACTGTGAGCAGTTGTTAAATATAAATATATTTATTACGATTCTATTTCTATACTGTAGCAACAGTCGACCATATTTTTCGTGTTCACAATAAAGTTATATAAACTCACTTAAGAGTCATGCTATTTTTGTGTCATTAGTGTTTCACTAAGATAAACGGAAGAGAATGAACTTTGTGATATCTTTCAAATAGCTGCCCTTTTGTTTATAGTTTTGAACGAAACTCTTATACTCTTCTTCAATCTATGAGGTATTTGTGCCAGATGAGCACCAAAATCATAAAGAGATACTCTGATAAAACCCATGAATCTCAAGCTACACAAACTCTTAATCCGTGTTTAGTGAAACAGACACAATGTCTTGAAGAAGAAGAACAGAGGGCTACACCCTTTCGACTAGAGCAAGAGAAAAGTGATCCAGAGTACCGAGCCGCAGAGTATATATACAAAAAAAGAAAGAACTCTGCTCAACTTACACTGATATATTCAAATAAGTAAAAACAAAGGCTGATATGTACAGGTGTGATAAAATAAGTTAAGTGGGCTTAAGAAAGATTTTTTTTTTTGATAATTTGGGCTAAAAGCCATATTATTATGGAAAAAACGACCTGGAGAATAAGGTGGATGGACTAGTGGGCCTCATTACAACCTCCTACGTAAAACCCGGTGGGAAAAACGCAAGGAGGAAAAAGAGTACCCGTCTCATCCAGATACAAGCCTAGTCAAGCAAACTCTAAGGAAATTGGGTCCCACTACACAAGCTAGATTCAACCCAAGCCTCGGTCGAAACACTCAGAGACACCCAAAAGCCTAAATGACAAGCCACCAACTCAGCACCCAACACTCCTAGGGACCCAAAATCAGACAAAGAACCCGACAAGCGTGAGTCATGTTGCCAAATATCGACCCACAACTTTCTCTCATGCTACTGAAACTCTATAACTACCAAACTCGAAGAACCACCAAACTCACCTACTAAAAGAAACCCCTTATTGCTGAATTGCTCTTGGATTTGACTGATAATATTGGCTTTGGTTGGGCTGGATTCGGCATATGGCACCCTAATCGCCTTAATAATTCAATGCATTCATCTGCTTCTGCGTCTGGATGATGATTCTGCCTTTATCATCCCATGCTGTAAGAATTTCTGGACTGCTTTTTTGGCGAGATATTATGGGTTAACTCGACAACAAGATCTATTCCTTCCTTTTCATAGGATTCGTCTCCAAAGTGCATCTGGGGGATTTAGGGTTTGGTTATTTTGGGACCAACTTCTCGTAAAATCACCCACCCAATTATCGGACCTCAAGAGACTCTATCGTTTGAGTCTGAGTCGCGTCCACCTGTTAACCCATGGGCCTTGTGAACTGGGCCATTAACCCCGTCCCTTTTCTCTACTGAAACTTGCGTAGAGGAATTCAACATAGTGGAACACCTTGTGGATGTGAAGAGGGGGGCCCGCATCTTTATTCTCCACGTGTCGGTGGAACTTGTGGAGTCCGACGTGATAGACGCCAGAGGTAGACCAGGCTCGATTTCTCTTCTGTCTCGGGAACGGCATATGCCTGAAAACCAACCCATATCCCTGACCCATAATATTCCTTCCAGGTGTGCGTCTTTCTCTGCGACCGCACCAGTCTTGGGAATTTATGTATGACCCTACCTTTCCCCTGTCTCTACGCTCGTACCACTGTCGAGAGGAGCATTTCTCTGTGAAACGTTCTTGTCCCCATGCAACTTCCTCTCTAGATTAAAGGAAAACGGCACCGCATTAATATCCTGAGTGGGTATCGTGTCCAACCTTTCCAAATCCATATGCACCTGTCCATACTCCGTGTCGTACATGATATCGGGGGATTCACCAATCAATTCCGGTGGAGTGTCGTTTTTCCCATTAGCCAATGGGTCACGACCGCTGGGGAGCGCTTCAAGACTCGGCGCCTTTCCTCCCCCTATCTTACACGGGCAGTCCAAATTCTTGAGACTATGTTGGCCACCCATGTCGACTTCAATCTCACCCGGAACTTGAATAATGCTCTGGGAAGGGTCA
This sequence comes from Limonium bicolor, assembly GCA_023374045.1. Taxonomy (NCBI): domain Eukaryota; kingdom Viridiplantae; phylum Streptophyta; class Magnoliopsida; order Caryophyllales; family Plumbaginaceae; genus Limonium; species Limonium bicolor. The sequence continues at coordinate 186,942,008 of CM041776.1, read as the reverse complement.
ACACACCTGTCCCACCTGTGGATGACCCTTTCGTCACCAATTTCTACTATAGATACCGGAAATGACTGTCTCTCAACTTTAACCGACATTTTTAAATTTATCATTTGGAGTGACGACGTTTCTACATGGACACGGACTTCAGCATTTTCCACAAATTGGTCTTCTTCTTCTTCTACCTTTATAACGTCCCCTACTGTTTGGGCAATTTTGCGCACATTTGCCTTATTCCAGGCATGAAGTGGAATTCCCTGGATAACAACCCATGTCCTACGCTTCTAGACTTGGTCATCACTTACCCAAAAGCGCACTACTAGCCCTCCGAATTTCCCATCATTTGACTGATATTGGTTAACCACTTCCTTAGCTTCGAGTGTTGTACTGAATAGCATGAGGAATTTTCTCCTAGATAGGGCTAATAGTCCTGAAATGTTCGGCCACCGATGGAGCAAAAATTTCATCGCTTCCCTTGGGCTTTTGTCCCCTTGGAGGATGGAAACTGCACATTTAGACAAGCAAGATTTCATCCCTTTGTCTACTTTGACCTTTATAGAAAGCCGGGATTTGGCGCTGCTCTTTCCCTTTTGGGCTTGGGCAATCGAATTTTTGGCCTGTGTGCCTCTACTGGCGGAATCGTCTCTTCGATCTTTAACCTTTTGGCCTTGGAACTCCATTGTCGCCCAAAGGCTGCTCCCGTTAATATTCCAGCCTCTGATTCCGTCGATAACTCTTTTGGCATCCTCAACATGCTTAACATCCACAAAGGCACAGGCATTACGGTTCCATGTTCTCCATTTCCTACTAATGTAGAGTCTACTCCACCGAGCAAATCTACTCACTAGCTTGCCCAGTTGATACTCCGACACCCCTCGATGAATGTTATCAATAAAAATAGTGGCAGTAGAGTTACCTTTAGGATTGTTCCTACCATGCTGAGATCTGTCTGGAGCCGGGGTTCGATCATACCAAGGAGTAGCGACTTGCGAACCACGGTCGTACTTCACTTTACAATGTCTCATACTAGTTTGACGGTCGACTGACGCTTCATAATGAACTTTCCTCCTCGGTCGCCAATATCTCTGACCTCTCCTGCAAGCACTGCCATCGACTCTCCCCATGCCTAAAGACCAAAAGCAGGAAGGAAAGAACGGGACTGAAGAGAGCGAAGGCTGGGGGATGGGGTGAACGCAAAGAAAAGTATGGTTTCGGGATCTCTTGTGAGGGGCTTGGAGGTGAGGGGTGTGGGGGGCATTTTGTTGAGGTTATGCTGTGGATGAAGCAGGTGTCTGTGGTGGTTATGGGTTGGTAAAGGGCTAGTGGAGGTGAAGGCGGAGAAACTGGGTATTTTTTGGTGGTACTGGTTTGGTGGAGGGGTTAGCTGAGGGGGGTCGGCATGGCGGCAGGCTGGGTAGCGAGGACTCTGGGAGGAGGGGAATAGGAAAGCGGAGACCCCTTGTATGATTTGAAGTTTAAGAAAAACAAAGTATTTCTCGATTCCTGTATTGTCCCAATTATGCAAAACATTAGAATGTTTTTCTTGTTCTTCAAAGCTTTAAATTTCTTCTAATGTTTATGAACTCATTCATTTCCATTTCCCCACTTAGTCAATGCTTAGACCCCCAAGATTAATTTCTGAGGTAAACACTTTGAATTTCATAATTAGAAAGATCTTAGACTTGATAGATTCAAGTCAATTAACCTCTAACATAAAAACTATTAGAAAATAAACCAAAACGACACTAAATAACTTAAAGTCTTATCTTTCTGATAATAATCTCTTCTATATCTCTAACATAAGTTATTTATCTTTCTGCTTATCTTTGGTTCTCTCTGTACTCCCTTAATTACTTAGCTAGGGTAGTTTAGTAATTAGGCCTTTAGTAAAATGGAATTTGGATGATTTCAAGTGGTAAACTGTGACTAATTGAATAGAAACGAGTCGCACAGAAAGGGAGAAGAAGGAGTAGCGCACGGCGCCTCTGATTCCATATATTTTTCAGATGATTCAACTGAACCGATATTACAAAGAGTATTTATATCCTAACATATTAAACTAAAACGACGCAAACAATTAAAAGAGAAACGACACGGGCGTCCGGGCATCCCATCCGGCTAACTGATGCGGACGTAACACGGCTGGACGTCTGTATTTTCGTAACTCTGACTCGCGGCGCGCACATAACACATACACGCGTCTGGACAAGCTGTCCGGACACCCCACCTGGACGTGCAAATTATAGAAACGGTACGAAGAGTGTACCAATCCAACACCCCCCCCCCTCGCAAGACATAGGTGAGCTTGCTCAACAAGTCTGGAAGTGTGGAGGGTGATTTTTTGGTATGGGGGGGGTCTATCTAAATATGATCTGACTGAAAAGCCGAGATCCTAGAAAATGCCATTATGTGGAGGGTGAAAACCCATTATCTGGCATCCCTCAAATACCTACTAAATCGTCCGTCTTTCCCAGAAAGCATAAGGGGAATGCTAGTGAGCACTACACCCACTCTCGATGGGCTCCACGCGGACTTATGCCCTAAGGGCGGAAATTGACTAGAGTCGCCACCTAGTTTGACCTAAGGAACTAGGAAGGGAGGAGAAGGGTTCTAAGAACCGTTAACTGACTCTGAGATTATTGCCTATGGATGGGGCTTATCTGGTCATTTGTAGATATTCTGTTGTGGGTTCGCACTGGGTTACACCCCTTGGAAGCGGTAATGACCACAACTTCGGATTGGTGCCCGAGGCAACCTTGGTCTCCAATTGTCGGGATTACCCTCTTTCAAAACCTTATTAAAGAGATTCAAATGAAGCCAAAGGATGAGATTGAGTGTAGACTGAGGAGTAGATGATTTTGAGGAGTTTGAAAAAATAGGCTGGTCTTAAAGTTGGTTTTGAATGTTGAGAGGTTTTGACTGTTTTTGAAAGCTTTGAGGTGGTCTCGGCTTTCACGGGGTTAAGAGGATGCTGGGAGTTTTTAAGGAGTAAAAGGACGTTTTGGTCATTTTTGTAGAGTTAAGGGATGTTTGGATCATTTGCTGGAGTTGAGGAGTTTTTCGGGACATTTTGTGAAGTTGGAGGGTACTTAAGTTATTTGATGGAGTTAAAGGGAATTCGGGTTATTTTGAGGTGTTTTATGGGTTTTGGAGTTCGGGTTTGGAATGCAGGTGTTCGGGTTTTGAGTTTCAGGTTTCAGATGGCTAAGGTTGCTCGGGAGCATTTAGGAATTGGAGGTTCTATGTGACCTGGTGTTTGTTCAGAGAAGGATTGAGAAGCACTTATGTGACTTGAGGCTCTAATAGGAGGGTTGGATTGGTTTATTCAAAATTGTCTCTCTTAAAGTTTTAAAACTGAAAAATCATTGTTATTGTAAAAGGGCGGATAATCCCGAGGGATTACCCTATGTACCCCCTCGAACACGACACTTAATTAATGGAAAGTGCCGAGGCTCGAAAGATGGGGCAATGAATTTATGTCGAAAAATAGGATTTAGAGAGAAACACCATGAATGAGATGTTCTCGGTCAAACCCTAATAACGTCTCTAACTCCCGGGTTTAAAAACGTTAAAATCCAAAAACATTGAAATCGAGCGGAAGGGAGTTAGACGATTCTAAAATCCCGGCTGCAGCTAGGAAGGCCATTATTTCCCTAGCACCCCGCCTTGTAAAAAACTTGGCTGCAATTAGGGGAGGTTTGTCACCCTAATGCCCCGCCTAAAGAGATCCAGACTGCGACAAGGGAGATTACGACCCCAGTGCCCCCCCTCGGATTTTTTTATTTTGGAAGGGAGACAAGTGATGTCTAACTAGGAAGAAAACATTTTTGAAGGTGTTAGACATTTCTTGTTCCCCGAAAACGGTTTTATTTTGAAGTTTGAAAGCTGAGTTAGAAAACCTTTGAAGTCGTTCGGAACCCTTGGTGAAGAAACGCTGATTTTGAGAAATGTTTTAGGAGAAAACTTTCTGTATATGTGAGAAGAACTTTCTGCATTTGAGAAGAGTTTTCTGTGATGTGAGAAGAGTTTTTCCTTTAAAATTCCACAAAATGGTTTCTTTGAAAACGTGATAAAATGATTGTTTGAAATATGAGAAAGAAATTTTGTGCGATTAAAGCCAAATAAAGAGGAATGTTTTGGATCTTTGAATGGGATTTACAAGTTGGGTTTGAGTTGGATTGAATTGGTCGAATTGAATCGGACTGAATTAAATATGAGATGGTTTGAGTTGAATGGAATTGGATTGAATTGAGTTCAGGCCAATCTTGAATTGAATTTGGGCCGGGTCATAATTTTGGGTTAAGGTCAACGTTTTGGTCAAGATCAACGTTTTGGTCAAGGTCAAAGTCAAAGTTTAGGTGGTCAAAGGTCAAAGTTAAAGTTCAAGTGGTCAAAGGTTTGAGTCAAGGTTCAGGTCAAAGTTCAGGTCAAGGTCCAGGTCAAAGTTCAGGTCAAAGTTCGGGTCAAGGCTTGAGACTTGGATTATTTTTTGTGGACTTGGGTTATTTTTGTGAACTTGGATTGGATTGAAGTTGGATAACATTTCATGGGTGAGTTTTTTGGGATTTGGAGAGGATTTGATTTGGGTTGGACTTGAAGTGTTGGGCTAAAGGGTTGATTTGTGGACTTGGGTCTACTTTGGACTCTGGGCCGTGGGTTTTGAGTTTTGGGCCGTGGGTTTTGGGCTTGGGTCGTGGGTTTTGGGCTTGGGCCGTGGGCTTTGGACTTGGGCCGTGGGCTTTGGGCTTGGGTTTTGGGCTATGGGCTTTGGACTTGGGTCGTGGGCTTTGGACTTGGGCCGTGGGTTTTGGACTTGGGTCGTGGATTTTGAGTTTTGGGTCGTGGGCTTTGGACTTGGGTCGTGGGCTTTGGACTTGGGCCGTGGGCTTTGGACTTGGGCCGTGGGCATTGGGCTTGTGTTTTGGGCTTTGAACTTGGGCCGTGGGCTTTGGACTTGGGCTGTGGGCTTTGGACTTGGGCCGTGGGCTTTGGACTTGGGCCGTGGGTTTTGGGCTTGGGCCGTGGGCTTTGGACTTGGGCCGTGGGCTTTGGGCTTGGGTTTTGGGCTTGGGCCGAGTTTTGAAGTTATGGACCGGGTTGAATGTGTCATTGGGTCGGGTTGAGGATCGAATTTGGGTATTGGGCCAATTTTGTGGAGATCAGAGAGGGTTTTGAAAAGATGATCAAAGTTAAAATGAAAAAAATATTGATGATGATAAATAAGAAAATTAGAGAGACAATTTGAATTTCTATTGGATAGAAACCTTTACAGGGATGGGTCGGATCCTTAATTAAAGGAGAATTTGAAGTTGATGACTCAATACTCATCTTTTGGATTTAATGGATATACAATTTTTATCTTAATGAAGGGGTGGTTTGGAAAATCTTACAACAGAAAGGGTTGTTCTCACCGTCCGGACTCTACGGCCCGTTTGAGTGAGACAAACCCTTGACCCTAAAAGCTTTTTAGAGTGGGCCTCAAAGGCCCACTAAAAGGAGTCAACCTAATGGGCTGTCTAAGGCCACCCTGTCTTAGCCCAGTTTGGCTTGTTATGGGTTAGGTCTGAATTAAGCTAGATTTGGGCCCAAGTTTAGGCAGGCCCAAACAGAACAAGCCCATACATGTACAATGATATTAACAAGGAAATGAGCCACCAGAGTAAATCAATATGTAGACATGGATTGCAAAACAAATACAACATATGGACATGAATTGTGAAATGCCACCCAAATAAATCGTAAATAGGTAAGAAGGGATTACAGAAGCTGAGTAATATACAAAGAATGAAAATCTGAGATTATCTAGGCAGTAAACCAGATTTAATCAACCTGAAAACTCTCAAGAAAGCATCAACAAAATGAACCCTACTGTGTGGGTTGCTAATTAGTTGTTATTCTCGCACTATTTTTATCTTTCAATGACCACACAAAGGATTGCAAGCAAGAGAATTAATCCAAAAGAATAAGTATACAGATGCTGAATGAAAGATCCGAAATGGTTAGCAAAAAATAAAACACCAATTAATCTGTGCTGAACAATGCTCAAAAGAAACTAGCAGAAATGTGAAACACTAGAGTGGAGTTGCTAGTCTATTTTATTACTTCCTCATCCTTATTTGCTTACTGAATCCTCAAGGTATTCGGAAACCAACCATCCTGCTCTTATGTCACTCAACATCCAATATCGCCATGTACAAAAACAGAACCGTAGAGGAAATCCACACTTTATGAACAAACTAAATAGAAAGCTAAAATCAGAGACTAAAATCCATTTCCAGATTTATCTATCCTAGCTCTGCTACCCTAACATCCTTAGTGCACATATTAACACACTAGTTAAACTAGCCTTTCCTTTTAACAGGTTCAACGATAACCACTGATAACAAAATGATGCTAAATTGTCCAGAATAGGCTACACTTGCCGATGAGTTAAATTGCTCTGACAATACATATATATACACGCAACAAAACCATTATCAGAAACAAAATGAGCTCACAATACAATCACAGGAGCATTCAACGAATAGCACAATCATCACCATAGTATTTGCAGATGCAGAAAAGGGTAACAGTTGTTCACACAACATATAGCAAGTCATTTTGAGTTCAAAGAATGATGTACCGGGAAACTGATGAGAATTTCCTGCAAAATGAATACACAAGCGAACGCACATACCAAATCAGCCAAGCAAAGTAAGTCAAAAGAAGGAATCAATAGCAGAGAGAGCAAGGGTTAAGAAGGGAATGAAGCATAGGATAGTGGTGCGTTCTGTCATGACTGGGTGTCACACTAACGCCCTGCACGTGAAAACAGATAAGACAGACTTCCTGCACGATTCACTTGTAAAAGAATGAGCAAATGAGTTCGAAACTTGTGAATAAACTCGAGCTTCACCGACAGTTTTACAACAGACACACAGATTAATAGAGAGATAGGGACGAGATTTGACAGTAGTTTAGCAGGAACCCAAAGTTTTAACTAGACTCAGTCGAATGGAACAACAGAGATTATATTGTTCAAAATCGCTTAACGTATCGAGTAAGTAATGAATATACGGAGTGGAGAGAGAATTTCGGAACGGAGGGCAAAAATGTGGGTATATCCATTGTTCGAATACAACTCAACACGTTAACCTCGGAACAAACTCCGAGTCAGTAATTTGAACATAATCCCCCAAACTGCAACATAATCTCATCAGAAACAGGGAAACCACACAAGCCAAAGGCTGAAGTAAACATCAGATAGAAATTAGATTAAAAAAACAACAAAAGGAAAACTGACTGGAGATGACCATTCTGATCACAACGTTACAGATTAGTTAAGGAATATGTGCAGTAGTATACAAACATAATCAGAGACCATGAAGAGAAATAACGAGAGGGTGAAGAAACCTTTGGAACTCCCAGAACCCATACAAAGTCGGGCGTTCCATCGGTTCATGCATAGAGGAATCGCAAAGAGTTCAGCAAAAAAAGTTTTGGAAAGCCAACAGGAAGGAGAAATGTGGGATAAAATCTAGAGGAGGATTGCCGACACTAACACCGGTACTTCCCGGTGAAGTCGACATTTGAAACGTCATCCCCTTTTCAGTTCATCAGGGCGAATCTGGCGAGTAAAAACGAAATGTAGAGGAGATTCGAAAAACAATTTTTTAAGAGAATGATAGGAGAATCGAGAAGTTCAAGGCGATGACTAGCTTACTCTGTCGCTACCCGAAATAAGTTGAAGACGATACAAACAGAAGATTTACACAACTTCTGGCGAATTGTAGAGGATGGAGTTTGGTGAAAGTGTAGTGGGTTCCGGCGGAGAAGAAGGTTGCGAAGTGTGGAGTGGAGATTCAGAGGCGGAAGGAAACCTCGAAGGCGATGGAATTTTTTTTGAGTTTTCAATTTTGGGTTCAAAATGGAGAAAAAGGACACCAGAGACCGTGGTAAGTTTCTGGGTTTCTATTTTGAACTTCCAAAGAGCAAGCAATCAGGCAACTAGGCAAATAGAATAAGAATTACCGGGATCATTGTCTGATGATTGGAACCTTCCCCTCTGCTATAGGGTTTTGGATTGTTTTATAATGAAGGGGATGGAGACAGATGTCAAGCTAGGGTTTTTTGTAGATATAGGCTCACTTGTTGATTTTTTTATTTGGGCTGGCTAACAGGAATGGGCCTTATCTGAGGTTAAAATCGGACCAGGGGGATAGAAGAAGCAAAAGAAGTTTTTAACGGCTCCTCAGTCTTGAACTCACAACCTCTAGCGTGCCCCTTGCATGCTTCCACCGGTTAAGCTATGACGGAATTCGTTAAATGAAGCAACGAAATAAAAGAAGAACCAAGTTGCGGGCTGAAGCGGAATAAAGAAAATGTTTTTGTTCACGCCAAGAATCGAACCCGAGACTCATGGGTTATATACAAATACTTTAACCAGTTGAGCTAGGTCAAATTTCAGTATATCCACGGGAGAAATATTACAAGAACTCTAATTTAGACTAGATAACTCTTTTAAAAAGCTACGAATCCAAAAGAAAGTATGTGACAAAATATGAGGAGATTAATCTAAAGGCATGAAATTATGGAATCTAACTAAAAAAAGGTTCAAAACATAACGAGGTATAAATAAACGGAAGAGCACATGCACATGAAGTAATAAAAATAATGTCCACAAATGGTGATGCAAACGCATAAAATAAAATAAACAAACTAATAGTAGTAAAGGGGGACATAAAATGATGGAAATGATGATGATAAAATAATGAGAAAATCAGCAGGAAATAAAAAAAATAATAATGATAAAAAACGAGAGAGGTATACAATAAAAAAAGTGAAATATTTTAAAACAAAAGCAACAAAATAAGTATACAAAATGAAGTCGGTTAAAAACGGATTACAATAAAAAAAAGCTCGTGCTCCTTTTCCATAGGAATGTGAGATTTAAATGTCGGAAAAAAAAGAAATTCCTTTGGTTGAAAACGGGGATGACCGCCCTATTTCTAGAAGCATGTTTATTCTTGTATTTTTGTTTCAATATAAAACGGGTGAGAATTTTTAGTGTCTATAGATGGCTCCCCTTGATTCAATTCTGCAATAGAAGGCTTGCAGAATTGGATCAAGGTTGACGGGGCGCCAAAAATTCTCACTAGGGCTTTTACGGGGTACATCCAGATACGATCATGGATAAAACACCGTGTGAACGCAACGGGAGAGTAACACGATAACCGAGTGCACGAGGACTTAGGAGTGCCTCAACTAGACCTCTTGATATCCAGTCCTAGGGCTTATGACGGGCCTAGAATGCGATTGAAAGTACGAGGTGTAACACCCTAGATTTTGCCTTAAAATAAAGAGCGCGTCGATACGAATCCAACGCCACAAACGGTATCGAAAACGGACTCCAAACGAGTCCTAAATCAGCAAAACAAACTTTGTCTGAACTTATGTCCGGACACAAGTCGAGAGTTAAAACCAGTGGACGTCCGAACATTGGTCCGAACTTGTAAGTTCGGACATAAGTTGAGACTTACAAGTTGGGTTTTGTCCTTGCATGTTGTCCGAACATTGAAGTTCGGACAGATGTTCGGACATACTCAAATATTGAAAAATTTAAAACATTCTCGGGGCCTGTCCGAACATTGTTGTCCGGACGGACATTCGGACAGGTCCTAAAACTCGAATTTAGAAATGTAACCAGATGTATGTAGCAATAGAAAGTGACTAGAATTAAGAGGAAAACCATAAGATGGTAAATGCTTTATAATAATGTAGTGATATTACCAAAAACACAGCGGAAATCACTTCAGAACCAAGGTGCTACTGCCACACTCAAACCTTTGAGTGCTCAGGCTATAAATCCAACAACACCATCAAAACAACTGATTAAACATTGTAGTTCCAAAATACACAGAAGCTCTAATGTTGCAAAACAACTATTGTATCTTAAACATGAAAATCCAAACATTGTATTTCAAACACTGTAATTCCAATTACTGTCTCATAATCAATTCAATCTTCCTATTCTACGTGGTAGCGCGTTCCCAATCCCCTAAATCAGCAATCAGTACCTGCGATCAGAAAACAATATACAAAACACGAAGGGATCGCGCAAATCAGGGAAACTGAGTAAATTCCATCTCATTATGTAAAATACATTTTGAAATCAATTTTATTATTGAGTAAACAGAAACATATAAAACTGGTAACCCTAATCTGAATCCACTTTCTAGAAACACGACCATAAAGACAATGGGGGAGTCTTCAACAGGAAATAACCACCAAAATAGCCAAGCAGTCACATACGGACTGAAATACCAAATACCCTCACTCTAAGTCCTTAAGTGTGCACAACCCCTATGAAACATCAGTCCACAGAGTAGATCAAAGAGCTTAACTGCAGTCATTGTATGCAGCGCAATAATGTATATATCAGTGTAAATAATTCATGCTCACGGTGCAGAGAACCAACATGGTGAATCAGGGAGCACCAAGAACCCCAGAATAATAATAAACCAGTGAAGAACTCCCAAAACAAAACCATTACCAAATCTCCAACGCAGTTCCTCAAAACACAATTTGTGACAGAAAACAATCCACAACCAAATCCAACAATGAGCACAGAATTTACCTGATTATTCGTTGACTCAGGAAGAAAACTCAACAAAATCACCAGAAGCTCACCATTGATACCGATGTCTAGATTAATAACAATCAACAATCAAAATATACTAACCATAACCAAAAAAAATTAATAAATCATCTAAGTAGGAGACTTTACCCGCTGTTAATCTAATCGGCACCAGGGAAGAGATTCGACAACAACAAAAGAAGAACGTGAATATGAAGTTCAGGAGAGAAGGCACAAGAATGTTGTAATTGGGAAGAAGAGCGTAGAATGTTGCAACGATGAAGAAGAGGGGGGGAAAAAATCAGGGTTTAAATAGAATATTACTAGTAATTTAGGAAGGAAAGATATTCCGTAAATCAGTCTTGTAATTTAATTAGCAAAGAATGAAATGAGATTGACATTATAATTACTTTAAGAGAGTAAATAAATTATCTAGAAGATATTTAGTTGAAAGAAATAAATAACAATTCAAATGGCTAGTTGGAGTAACGAGATATAGATGACTTGCTGTTGCGTAAAGATAAGGATGGAGATATTTGTCTTTAAGGAAAGATAAAATATTTATTTTGAAAAGGAAGAAGTAAAACTAGAATTGAACTCTTTTAATTAGAAAAACGTTGTAAATAATTTAAAAGGTAAAACAATCAGTGTTGTAATTATATAAAAGAAAGAATATTTAATGACGTGAATAATGTAGAAGAGGAAAATAGTAACTAACGTTGTTATTAATTTGAGGGAAATTAAATCTTACTACGTAACTAACTAAGAGATAAAGAATGACTTACCAATATAAATAAAGAAAACAATTCAGCCATGGTAACAAGATGAAGGATGATTGTAATTATCTTTTAGGAAAAAAAGATTTATGTAAGAAATAATAAATAGTTAAATACATACTAATAATTCCCTTAAGATAGAAACTAGATTTCATAATCGAATTATAATCAGTAATTTTGGAAAGATAAAGAAGGTATAACATACTTTAGTATTATATCAATTTAGAGAAAGAATAAAGATAAGATAATTTTATTGACTTCCCTGGGCCTCTAATATTCATTTCCACATAGCGACTGACTTACTTATTCCGACTATATATATCCTAGTTCAAAATTCACGGGTATTTCATCTCATCCCCTTAAAAGAAAGCTTCGCCCTCGTAGCTAAACCTAACTATCTCCAGAAATAGAAGCTGAATCTATATTAAAGCATACCAGCTGAATGACAAAGGACTGTGTGGTACTCAGCCCCCTTGGACAACCATTCCAATACATTAACCAAAAATTCAAATCAATTTAAGCGGTTCACCACATAGATTGAAGTCCAAGACATTAAGGCAAACCAACACATGGGACCGAAGTCCCACCCAATTCAACCATTCGATAATCGTCACATCACATTAATAACACGAATCCAATACGTGTACACATCATATCAATCCACACATTTACCACAATAGTGTCCATTTTTAAATCCACCTATAACACTTACTATATCTCATGTGTCCCAAGAAATCAGGATCAACACCTTAATATTCATGTATCAAGATTCCAATCTTCACCACGGATGATAAATAAATTAACTCAATACACACCAAACACAAGTTAACATTTTAAAGGAATTCATAGGACTAATCTCCAACTCATCTCTTAACCACCACTGAACTCACTAAGGATCAAGTGTATTCAAAAGACTTTTATTAATCTTCCCCATAAAATTTCCCAAAATATAAATGTCATTTCACGAACTAAAATCCTAGATCCCTACAATTTTTTTTATCTTGTAACCTAAACGATACCCCAACTTTCCTACGTTGTAACAAGTTCTTCTTCTTATATACAATACCGAGTTCAGAAAATTTCATTAACATTCCAGGAGAACTATTTACAAGGTAAATGTGAGTTTTTATACATATCCCAGACCCGAAATCAATCATCCAATTTCCTATACATCTTAAACATTTAACTAACTCCACATTCTCTAACAATCTCATACAGGTAAAATCATCATAACAACCATGAAATCAGTATGCCTGTATTACCCAATTTTCACTAACAAAGTCATACATATGCCATTATTTTCTAAGTGTCTACCTCTCAACTAATAATCCCAAAACCTTAATATTCTACCTCCAATATTCAAATCACATTCATATAAGAAAAATTCAACCCAAGGGTCACAATTTACCAGTTAACCTACCTCCTCATGCAAAATTTAACATCCAAAGACTCAAACACTAACTATCGCTTACTAACATAACCACGATATACATAAGCTCCCAACTATAACCTTAAAACCTGAATGAAACATGACCCTTTAAAATCACAAAGGTATTAAACTTACTCTTCTAGCCATGATTATATCATTTTTTTTTCACAAACATAACACCAACCATGTGATCCCGAACAAATCTCTCGCAACTCGTTATTTTAATTAATAATTTTATTTTTGTAAGGCAATTGGTTACTCATTGACCACCAACGGCTCAAATAAATAGTATAATCGATACTATTACAAATCAAGACATAATTAACCATTTAACAATCAACAATGAGGACTCATCATAAGTCCCAATCTATCACACATCTCCAAATAATTTCCCGTCAGCCTGGACACTAGTGTCTCCACCACACTTAGCACAAAGATTAACCAAACCATCATCTTAAAATAAATATCCATTGTAAAAGATCTCAACAATTCTAATGTTAAGCAATAACCATAATATACGCATCCAAAACACAAGAGAAACAAATACATCCAATCAATGAACTACCTAGCCCAATGGAAGAGCATAACACATATTTATAATTTCCAATCAACCAAAAAGTTAATTATTATCATATTTCACCTCCTGTAAGTTAGTATAAAGCTCATACAAGGATATAACAGGAATCACCACTAAAGCGTCCTCACAACTCATACCGTTACCCCTTTTTCATTTTAATTCTAATTCCAATTTAGACACGTCCATAATTTCAAGTCAATCTCTCGACCCTATAACATAACCGATAAGACCAACATAACAATTTCATCACTAATTTCTACAATAATCTCTAGTTACAAGGATTGTAATTCTAACCTTTCCTCTATCTACTTAATGCTTCCTCTATTAAGTCTACATAACTCAAGTTATTTCCAAACACCGAATGCACAGTTAAATACTACCTTTTTACTGTTGTACAATGAGACATAGTTAACATTTCGTAACAAGCTATAAGGATTCACCAAGATTTATAATATAAACAATTACGAAAACAATTTTCAATAAATCAAAACACCGAGTCACTTCAATACTTAGCCTAAGATTCACCAAAAATACTACCACATTATAAATATTTATCACAAAACTTCTCGAAAAGCTCAACATAAACAATCACTTAGTATACACACCCAAAGATACAAGGGGACTAGCACATCTATTGTCATATACTTTGTCTAGCTATGAACCTCACATACATCAATAATTACCATGTTATAAAAGCCTTAATCACAAATCCCTTTTTTTTTTACCAACTAATTATATTTCATGGACTCAGAAGGACCTTTATAAATAATTGACAACCAAATGTTCGATCCCTTAGTACGCTTCATACTATTATTCAATATGGTACTACTAACTAGTCCATCAGCATAAAAATTAAACTTAAACAGGGGTCTCGATCTCAATTTCAATTTCAATATTTAACAAAATAATTCCTAATAAATTGCTATACTAGCGTCTATCCAATTTAGCACCCGGATTAACCAACCTATCATCTTAATATAAATTTCAAACATCAAGGAGTTAACATAACCTAGCTGAAAGATCAACCAACACATTATATTCATGATACATATAACATTTCACGCTCTACTCCATGACAAAAATACTAGCATTTAGAAAGCAGGTAACATCCCCTAGCCTAGCCTAATAGAAAATAATATGTAAACTCAATCAGCAAGAGTAGTATGATGATCCTAAATTGCATAAATGTCTAAACACATATTCAAATTTTGTCAGCATTGTTCACATTTCCCACCGACACGGTCATTTAACAAGGCCACAACTAGTAATATTAAAATAGATACATCTACATATGTACACCCATATAAATACACTAACATTTTACTTTCCGCAGCCAAGCATATCAAGATCAATTGCACTTATCACATTTTTTTTCCTTTACAAAATCCTAACTGTAACACGTTGCAACCACACTACCTATACTTATTTATCAAGTTGATCACAACAATCTCTTCACTTAATACCAAGACTACACTAGTGTTCCAGCCAACAAAATAATTGCCACTATTTATTGTTCATGAACATATTAAATAAGACATAGATTGTATATCTATATGCAAATATCTATATAAAAACGTAGTAATAATCTCAAACAACACTCCATGGTCTACATATATTATGTTTTTGAGAAACTGGTTTTAACACGTAACTATTCATTTATTAAATTCTCTTAAGTCCACCTAGACCAATCATAAAAATTTAGAAGACAGCTTATAAATCCAACCACCAACAACATAGATAACAATTAAAATTAACAATTTATCCCTACGTTGTAGTTAATATAATTAACATATTTTACGACTTGCAATAACCTTGGTTAACCCAACACGGATCCCCATAATCACTTTGAACAGACAATAATAAATATAGATTCCAGACTATTTTTGTACAAGCTCGTCACAAATAGACAAACATATTTACACACAACCATGGTGGCAAAAGTAAAACATTTTCCCCTAGTTTAATTCAATTCAAAATCGCTATCATTCTAAAACATTTATAGGACTAAAACCAATAATATACCCATATTTCTTTCATTAAATATATCTATATATGCGTGTATATATATATATATACTTATATATATATCCTCAATAACCGGTAGTCATTGCTAGAGTATATCTATATACATATATATTATTCTCCCCTTACAAATTCACAACGGCAAATTAGTCTATATATTGTAACAGAAGGTCCTTTATAAGCAACTACTGTAATATACACATTCATAAACAAGGGAAGAAAACACATTCAGATATTGGACGATATTGTTCTTCAGGCACATTGCTTAGAGACTCACTATTCGCAGCAACCATATATATATATATATATATTTATAACACCGCACACCTTAGTACGCGTAGATTTATAAATTCATACATATAACATCTAAGGAAATATTGTATCATCAGGGAGAAGTAGAAACTCACCAGAAGGTGTCACACAAATCATCCTAGAAAATATCCTCATAACCAATACCTCCAACCCTTGTTCCAAGCAATTTAATTCTCAGCATTCCCCATAACTGATTCCCATTCTACATTGAAATCAACTACTAACAATTCCCGTAATAATGTATATAATAAGGTATATATACGTATACCACCCAATATCCATATCAACACATTCCAATACCTCACACACTACATGAGAGTATATAACTCAACACACTTTATCATAACACAACCAAACACACATCATAACACACAAGGTAATTCCCCCAAAGACGGCTTATTTCAAATTTTTAATCTTTTTTTAATCAATTCTTATCTTATTTCGAAAACTATGCTCTGATACCACCTTGTAACACCCTGTATTGGAATTGGGCCCAGTCTAGTTGGGCTTAGCCCATAATGTTCAAATGGCTTCATTCTTTATCTTTTATTCTAGTTTTGCAAACAGAAAGATAAAACATAAAGTCTTTATATCTGCCAGATATCTAGGGATTTAGATTAGATATTACTAGTATAAGTACATCAGGTTGTAATCAAGAATTTACATATTCGTAATCTACATTTGAAATATAAGCTCTTCCTTCCGTTTTCTACCTATGTTTCTGTTTTACATACAACTCAAAACCCTATATTCTATTATGGTATCAAGAGCTAAGGGAATTTGAGGCTGGTTTCTTGTATCCATGGCGGACGACCCAAACAAAGGAAAGAAGGAATCAAGTCTGTCTTCAGTGGCTGGGGTGACTTTGATCGACATTAATGATCCAGTTTATGCCCATCCTGCAGAAAGCCCTGGGTTGAGTCTCGTTTCCAAGTTCAGCGGCACCGGTTTCCTCGGTTGGAAATATGACATGGTGACAACCCTGAAATAAAAAAACAAATATGGGTTTATCACTGGAAAAGTCAAACAACCAGAGGCAACAGATGAAGTTAGGTATGCAGCTTGGGAAAGGGCTACCTCACTTGTCGTTTCTTGGATAAAGAATTCATTTGGTGGAAGTGTTCTTGACAGTGTGAGGTTTGTAGATGATCCCAAAGACCTCTAGGACATGCTATGTTCCGAGAATCAACACAGTGATTTGGCGATTGTCCACACCTCGAAGAGAAGCCTGGCAGAAACAAAGCAGGGCGATGAGTCAGTACGTGAGTATTTTTATAAGTTGAAAAGAATCTGGGGTGAGTTAGATCAAGCAAGGCCAGCCCAGAGATGTTCTTGCAATAAGTGTACGTGCGATATCAATAAAGTAATCAAGAAGGCAGGAGATGAAGACAAATTGGTTCATTTCCTAATGGGATTGAACTCGAATTACTTATCTATTAGGGGGCAGATTCTGGCGATGCAAAGTCCTCCGAGTCTTGAGAAGGCGTTTTCTTTAATCATACAAGAAGAAGAACAGAGGCGTGGAAAGACACCCAAAGAGGAGGTAATGTCTTTCTATACTCACAGACCACCATCAACAGATAACTCAAGAAATCTTAGAAACCATAAGACAGAGACCGACAAAGGAAAGCAAAGTTGCACCCACTGTAAAAAGGTTGGGCATACTTACGAAAATTGTTTCCAGTGCCAAAAGTGTAACCATTGCAAAAGGAATGGACACACAGAAGATGAATGTTATCATCTCCACGGTAAGGAGAATGTTCTTGCGCGGAAGAGGAAGAGTTCTGTCAACAATGCCAAAACAGAAGAACAACCAGAACAGTCGGGAACCGATGGAGGATTAACACCGAAGCAAATTCAGCAGATAACAGAGTTAATCAGAAATGCAAACACCGGTACAAAAACAGAAGAGTTGAGCTACAGCAATTTCTCAGGTAATTCTTCTTCTCACGGCGATTATTGTCTTACCAGTTCATGAAGCTTGTTCAAAGGGAGATGGATTTTGGATTCCGGTTCCACGGATCATATTATTAAATAGGGATTCGTTTGCAAATTTACATACCTTGCGCGGCGAGAAGACTATTGTCTTACCGGATGGAAGTTTTCATGGCGTGCATCTTGTGGGAGATGTGAAGATCGGTGATGAACTCTTTGAAGGGATTGTTATTCGTGCCTGGGTTCAAGTTTAACCTAATCTCGGTAAAAAGGCTGTCTGAAGATTGTAAGCGTGCCCTAATTTTTGACGCGGTCGGTTGTTTTTTACAGGACCATTCGACAGGGAAGATTGAGCCACTTGGGGAGAGCACCGGTGGACTTTACGTTCCGGGCTTTACAAATTCATCCTCAAAGCGAGTCTTGGGCCACGTCAAGGAACAAACGTCAAAAGAGGGCGCGTCAAATGGGCTGGGCTGTGTCGGTAGTTCAAGAGGAAATATGGATCAGTTTTGTAATAGTTCTGCAGAAGTAAAGTGTAGCCGGGATACTTTTATTAGTGCCAAGGCTAAGGAGATGCATGTTACTCTTGGACATGTTCCACTTAAAAAACTTGTCACAATGGGATTAATAAAGCATTCTGATTTTCATTATGATTATGCTTGCGACGTGTGTTATAAAAGTAGAGCCCAAAGATTGCCTTTTTCAGATTCGTGTGTGAAAACTAAAAGGGCTTTCGAAATGATTCACGTTGATGTGTGGGGTCCTTTCAAAGTTGAGACCTACAATGGCTTCAAATACTTTGTTTGTTTTGTTGATGATTTTACAAGAACTACGTGGGTCCATCTGATAAAGCAGAAAGGTGAAGCATGGGAATCAGTTGTCAATTTCCTCAGTTTTATAGAACGACAGTTTGAAACCAAAGTTAAAGTGGTTCGTTCAGACAACACAAAAGAACTTGGAAGTTCCAATGAAGGGACTACTTATTTTTCTAAGAGAGGAATAGTCCATCAGACTACATGTTCTTACACGCCACAACATAATGCAGTTGTTGAAAGGAAACACAGGTATCTTCTCGAAACTGCGCGAGCTCTGTTCTTTCAGTCTAATGTGCCCATAGATTACTGAGGAGAGTGCATATTGCACACTGCTTATCTGATTAATAGACTACCTACTAAGGTGCTTGGCGGTATGACTCCGTTTGAAAGTTTATATGGGCAAAAGGTCACGTATGATCAAATGAAACCGTTTGGTTGTTTGTGTTATAAAACAGTTATTAATGGTAGAGGAGGAAAGTTCGGTCCCAGAGGGGAAGCATGTATTTATCTTGGAGAGGATCCAAGAAGAAAAGGACACAAAGTGTTGAGTATTAGTACTCAGGTTGTGGAAGTTTGCAGAGATATAAAGTTTCATGTTACCATATTTCCATACACAGAAGATATTCAGGATTATGGTTTTCGTGATACGGTTGTGCAACATCCTCTGCATGCGGATATGCAACAAGCTATTTTAACCGATGACGTACAGGAACCAAGAGTAGAATTGTCTACGGTTGATGAAGATGAAGCTACCTTGCCACAGATTCCTGTTCACCGTTCAGGGAGAGAAGGTCACAAACCTAGTTATTTAAATGACTATGTTTGTAATACCGTTTTCCAAGAAGTCTTGGATGAGAGAGTCTATCGAAACCATGATGTTGCAGGTAACCTCATACAAGGTTGTGCCAGTCTGACAGAGATAAAACCCAACAATTGCATGGCTTTGTTTTCACGTGCTCAGGTTGATTCAGACTCGGACATGACAGAGCCAAACACTTATAAAGAAGCTGCTCAGCACGTACACTGGGAAAAGGCCATGCAGGAAGAGTTGGATGCTCTCAAGAGAAATAATACATGGGATGTAGTCACACTGCCACGAGGAAAGAAGGTGATCGATTGCAAATGGGTTTATAAGGTTAAATTGAAGTCTGATGGATCTCTGGAAAGATACAAGGCCAGGTTGGTGGCAAAGGGGTTCACTCAACGACATGGGCTAGATTATAATGAAACTTTTTCACCCGTTGTTAAACTTACCACAATACGAGCTCTCATTGTGGTGGCCTTGAACAGAGGATGGTTTATTAATCAGCTTGACGTTAATAATGCCTTTCTTCATGGACATTTGGATGAAGAGGTTTTATGAGAATTCCGGATGGTCTTAAGGTTGATGGGAGTAACAAAGCTTGCTTGCTCAAGAAATCTTTGTATGGACTTAAACAGGCTTCGAGACAATGGTTTTCTAAACTGACAAGTTTTCTGCATACGTTGGACTTTACTCAATCAAAGAACGATTATTCATTATTCTTCAAAGATGTGCAAGGAGGAAGGATGTTCATGGCTGTTTATGTCGATGATATTCTACTCACAGGGCCTAAACAAGAGGAACTTGACAAGATAAAAGCAGCGCTCGATTTGAATTTCCAAATCAAAGATTTGGGCTCTCTGCACTATTTTTTGGGGATAGAATTCCTTCCAACAAAAGGAGGCAATGTTCTGTCACAGCGAAAATATTGCATGGATCTCATTGATGAATTTGGTTGCCAGGATAAGAGAGCTACACAAGGACCCATGGTGATGGGAAAGGCTCTCTTGGTTGATGACAGAGATTTCCTTCGTGATCCTATTGTTTACAGGAGATTAGTTGGAAAGTTGAACTACTTGTCCAACACGCGACCGGATATCAGTTTCACAGTCCAGACGCTGAGTCAATTTAAGCAACGGCCAAGTACTGTTCACATGGAAGCAGCTATCCATGCACTCTGCTATGTCAAAGGTACCATTAATTATGGGATTGTATTGACTGATAGAGGGCGTACGATGTTGAACCTCATGGCCTATTGTGATTCAGACTGGGCAGCTTGTCCTAATACCAGGAAGTCAGTTTCTGGATATTATATTTTCTTTGGAGATAGTCCAATTTCATGGAAAACTAAGAAGCAAGGGTCCATCTCTCTCTCCAATGCAGAGGCAGAGTATAGGTCTCTCCGTCGTGTCACAGCTGAGTTAACCTGGTTAACTCGTGTTCTATCAGAACTTGGTGTCCAGAATATCATCCCCGTACCAGTCAAGTGTGATAATCAGTCCGCGATTCATATTGCTCGGAACCCAGTGTTTCATGAACGCACCAAGCACATTGAGATAGACTGCCATTTTGTGCGTGAGAAGATCCAGCAGAGTCTTGTTGATGTTCTTTACACGCATACTTCGACCCAGCTCGCAGACATGCTGACAAAAGTTCTTCTGGGCACAAGATACAAAGAACAACTTCAACGCATGGGAATGAACAGCAAATAAACTATCAAGCCTTGGTAAATATATTTCCCTGCGGCTTGCGGGGGGGGGGGGGGGGGGGGGTATTGAATTGGGCTCACTCTAGTTGGGCTTAGCCCATAATGTTCAAATGGCTTCATTCTTTATCTTTTATTCTAGTTTTGCAAACAGAAAGATAAAATATGAAGTCTTTATATCTGCCAGATATATAAGGATTTAGATTAGATATTACTAGTATAAGTACATCATGTTGTATTCAAGAATTTACATATTCGTAATCTACATTTGAAATACAAGCTCTTCCTTCCGTTTTCTACCTATGTTTCTGTTTTACATACAACTCAAAACCCTATATTCTATTACCCTGGATTTTGCCTTAAAATAAATAGCGTGTCGATACGAATCCAACACCACAAACGGTATCGAAAACGGACTCCAAACGAGTCCTAAATCAGCAAAACAAACTTTGTCCGAACTTATGTCCGGACACAAGTCGAGAGTTAAAACCAGTGGACGTCCGAACATTGGTCCGAACTTGTAAGTTCGGACATAAGTCGAGACTTACAAGTTGGGTTTCGTCCTTGCATGTTGTCCAAACATTGAAGTTCGGACAGATGTTCGGACATACTCAAATATTGTAAAATTTAAAACATTCTCGGGGCCTATCCGAACATTGTTGTCCGGACGGACATCCAGACAGGTCCTAAAACTCAAATTTAGAAATGTAACCAGATGTATGTAACAATAGAAAATGACTAGAATTAAGAGGAAAACCATAAGATGGTAAATGCTTTATAATAATGTAGTGATATTACCAAAAACACAGCGGAAATCACTTCAAATCCAAGGTGCTACCGCCACAATCAAACCTTTGAGTGCTCAGGCTATAAATCCAACAACACCATCAAAACAACTGATTAACCATTGTAGTTCCAAAATACATAGAAGCTCCAATGTTGCAAAACAACTATTGTATCTTAAACATGAAAATCCAAACATTGTATTTCAAACACTGTAATTCCAATTACTGTCTCATAATCAATTCAATCTTCCTATTCTACGTGGTAGCGCGTTCCCAATCCCCCAAATCAGTAATCAGTACCTGCGATCATAAAACAATATACAAAACACGAAGGGATCGCGCAAATCAGGGAAATTGAGTAAATTCCATCTCATTATGTAAAATACATTTTGAAATCAATTTTATTATTGAGTAAACATAAACATATAAAACTGGTAACCCTAATCCGAATCCACTTTCCAGAAACACGACCATAAAGACAATGGGGGAGTCTTCAACAGGAAATAGCCACCAAAATAGCCAAGCAGTCACATACGGACTCGAATACCAAATACCCTCACTCTAAGTCCTTAAGTGTGCACACCCCCTATGAAACATCACTCCACAGAGTAGATCAAAGAGCTTAACTGCAGTCATTGTATGCAGCGCAATAATGTATATATCAGTGTAAATAATTCATGCTCACGGTGCAGAGAACCAACATGGTGAATCAGGGAGCACCAACAACCCCAGAATAATTATAAACCAGTGAAGAACTCCCAAAACAAAACCATTACCAAATCTCCAACGCAGTTCCTTAAAACACAATTTGTGACAGAAAACAATCCACAACCAAATCCAACAATGAGCACAGAATTTACCTGATTATTCCTTGACTCAGGAAGACAACTCAACAAAATCACCAGAAGCTCGCCATCGATACCGATGTCTAGATTAATAACAATCCACAATCAAAATCTACTAACCATAACAAAAAAAAAATTAATAAATCATCTAAGTATGAGACTTTACCCGTTGTTAATCTAATCGGCACCAGGGAAGAGATTCGACAGCAACAAAAGAAGAACGTGAATATGAAGTTCATGAGAGAAGGCACAAGAATGTTGTAATTGGGAAGAAGAGCGTAGAATGTTGCAACGATGAAGAAGAGAGTGGGGAAAAAATCAGGGTTTAAATAGAATATTACTAGTAATTTAGGAAGGAAAGATATTCCGTAAATCAGTCTTGTAATTTAATTAGCAAAGAATGAAATCAGATTGACATTATAATTAGTTTAAGAGAGTAAATAAATTATCTAGAATATATATAGTTGAAAGAAATAAATAACAATTCAAATGGCTAGTTGGAGTAACGAGATATAGATGACTTGCTGTTGCGTAAAGATAAGGATGAAAATATTTGTCTTTAAGGAAAGATAAAATATTTATTTTGAAAAGGAAGAAGTAAAACTAGAATTGAACTCTTTTAATTAGAAAAACGTTGTAAATAATTTAAAAGGTAAAACAAACAGTGTTGTAATTATATAAAAGAAAGAATATTTAATGACGTGAATAATGTAGAAGAGGAAAATAGTAACTAACGTTGTTATTAATTTGAGGGAAATTAAATCTTACTACGTAACTAACTAAGAGATAAAGAAAAACTTACCAATATAAATAAAGAAAACAATTCAGCCATGGTAACAAGATGAGGGATGATTGTAATTATCTTTTTGGAAAAAAAGATTTATTTAAGAAATAATAAATAGTTAAATACATACTAATAATTCCCTTAAGATAGAAACTAGATTCATTAATCGAATTATAATCAGTAATTTTGGAAAGATAAAGAAGGTATAACATACTTTAGTATTATATCAATTTAGAGAAAGAATAAAGATAAGATAATTTTATTGACCTCCCTGAGCCTCTAATATTCATTTCCACATAGCGACTGACTTACTTATTCCGACTATATTATATATATATATATATCCTAGTTCAAAATTCGCGGGTATTTCACGAGGACTTAGGTGTGCCTCAACTAGACCTCTTGATATCTAGCTATAAGACTTATGACGAGCCTATAATACCAACAACCCGATTTGGTTTAAGGTGCACGAGGGCTTAGGAGTGCCTCAACTGGAACCCTTGATATCCAGTCCTAGGGCTTATGACGGGCCTAGAATGCGATTGAAAGTACGAGGACTTAGGAGTGCCTCAACTAGACCTCTTGAAATCTAGCTATAGGACTTATGACGAGCCTATAATACCCACAACCCGATTTGGTTTAAGGTGCACGAGGGCTTAGGAGTGCCTCAACTGGACCTCTTGATATCCAGTCCTAGGGCTTATGACGGGCCTAGAATGCAATTGAAAGTACGAGGACTTAGGAGTGCCTCAACTAGACCTCTTGATATCTAGCTATAGGACTTATGACGAGCCTATAATACCAACAACCTGATTTGGTTTAAGGTGCACGAGGGCTTAGGAGTGCCTCAACTGAACCTCTTGATATCCAGTCCTAGGGCTTATGACGGGCCTAGAATGCGATTGAAAGTACGAGGACTTAGGAGTGCCTCAACTAGACCTCTTGATATCTAGCTATAGGACTTATGATGAGCCCATAATACTTTAAGGAGTTGTACGAAACTCGCTGTGGTGAGAGGTTGATCTGAAGTTGAATTTAGTTGCATGTTGATTCGGGGTCGGACACTCTCTGATGGGTCCTTCGATCCTCAACGAAGGATTTGAGATTGGAAATTTTCCTTTGGTGTTGTCTCCCTTAACTACATGAGTGTTGGGGACGATGGGATCGGGCGATTCCGATACATACGGTTGGATGGTTTGACATAACTTTTGGGGACCGTAGTGGTCAAGTGCGATTTTTGTGATATTGGAGAGGGCTTCAGCCGATGACTCTGGTAGTTTGACGGCGGCCCTGGTGTTGCACTGGGATGGCTCCGGCATGGCCCTGAGATGGCTCCGGTATGGCACTAGAATGGCTCCGGTATGGCACTGAGATGGCTCCGGTATGGCACTGAGTTGGCTCCGGTGTAGCCCTGAGATGGCTCTGGTATGGCCTTGAGATGGCTCTGGTATGACCCTGAGATGGCTCCGGTGTAGCCCTGAGATGATCGTCTCGATTGAGGCAGATTTCTTCATAAAGTGATAGCAACGGCTTTGTGGTTCAAGGGGTGGCGGGTTTTTTATTTGGAACGGGGTCGTACCCTGAGAGGGTTGCCTACGTACTCAACTCCCTGTTGAGATCAGACGTTACGTAGTTCATGAATTTTGGCGAATGAGGAGTTTGGTGGTGAGGAGGGATGTCTTGCGGGGCATTTCTTTGAACGGTGCCCGAAGACTTTTGGTCCTTTGCTTTGATGACTGTGCAGTCTTCCACATACTCAAAGAATAGCTACCGTGCCGGTTGGTGAAAGAGACAGGCGCCATGCTGTGGCCTCCCTTACGAGGAGGGTTTACTTATCTTTCTCTTTCCGTGGTGTAGGATATTATGTCCGAACCGATGGATGCAAATCTATTCTACATGCATTTTTTAGGAATTGGATATGATTGAATGCAAAGGGGATGTCGAGTCAAGGTGAGCTCAGCCAAGAATTCCAGTAAAGTCAGATTAGTCATCTCTAAGCCACTTCCTTCTTGAAAAATCTTCCCGAAAGAGGTCTCTCGGGATCTCCTATACCTTTCCGTTTCCATTCTTAAGGTCAGTTAGGCTTTCTTTAATCGGGGTGATAAACACTTTTTTTCTCTTTCTTCCTGATTTCTCTGACACTCATTTGTGCACAATTGTATTGACAAGATCGGACGCGTTGTTGCCTTTCATGTTTCGAATTTGATACTTTTCAAATCAAGCAACTACTGCCTCTAAGTCGGAGGTCTTTCCCTGGGTTATAACGGGGCTGCAGGGTGTGTCACATGGGACAGGAGGATTTGTTTGAGAATTGTGGAGCTTTTGTGCAGAGAAGGATACGCTTCGCCTTTGCCATGGGTGGAGTGATTTTTGAACTTCTTTCGCATTTGTGCGGATTATGATGTGTTCTCATTTTTTATTTGCTACTCTCTTTGAGTAGTCTATTCGCACTTCTTTGTGTTTGACATTTTCGTTCTTATATATTCCTCAAGTGTGAATGTTTCGTGTAATGTGAGGCTTTCATTCTCTCTCTTCCTTTGAGTATTTTTTGTTTCATTCCTCTCGTTTTCATCCTCTTTGGGTATCTCTTTCAAGCTTTCTCTCATGCTTTGAATGGTGGGGAAGGAACCATGGCTCCGGTTCTTTTCATCCTCTTTTGCAAGGGTGAATTGTTGTGTGATGTGGGGGGGTATATCGTGGAGCTATTTCCGAAAAAGGTTTTCAATGAAAGGCTCAGCGGGGTTCACTAAGGGATTATTTTCAGGGTCAATAAGGCTTTTTGGCCTTGTGGAGGTTTTCTTCGATCCTAGATGCCTCGTCATCCCCATTGACAGATAGTTGTTTCCTCTACTATTCCCAAATTTTGACATTAATGGTAACACGCTTTTCTCATCAATATTTGGTTCCTTGAAGGGAGGTTCTCACATAATGTCTCGAAGTTTTACATGCGTCAAACACTCTGGGTTTTACGCACTCTGTGTTTCTCTCATGCACTCGACTCCCACGGATGGTTGGAGATCCTTCCATGACCTCTTCGGGGAAAATGATACAAGAGTTCGGTGACCTTTGTGATGACTTATGTGACTTTCCTAAAATTAAAGATCGAGATAAACCTCGAGGCTGGGGATGTGCAGATGCAAATACAGTTAAGCTAAACCTAATGCAGATGATAATGATTAATTTTATGTGGATGCATATTTTTTTGGATTTTTGTGTGGATGCATTTTTTTTTTGGATTTTGAATGGATGCATTTTTTTTTGGATTTTTGAATGGATGCATTTTTTTGGATTTTTGAATGGATGCATTTTGTTTGGGATTTTGGATGCATTTTTTTGAATTTTTGAATGGATGCATTTTTTTTGGATTTATGAATGGATGCATTTTATTTTTCGATTTTTGTGGCGATTCAGACATAATATCGTTTCAACCGGTCGAGATTGACAAGACTTTGAAATTCTTCTCAATCTAAATCTGTCAATAATAGAGCACCATGAAGGGTTATCTCTTTGACCAGATAAGGGCCCACCCAGTTCGGTCTGAATTTCCCCCGTGGGTCTGGTAAATCCTTTCTCAGTTCTTTTAGGATGAGATCACCCACTTGGATGTTTCGCTCTCTGACCCCTTTGTTGAACGCTCTAGCCATTCTCTTCTGGTAACCCTGGATGTGATACAATGCCCAGCGTTTCTCATCTAGGAGGGCTAGGCTGTCGTAGCGTGTTGTAACCAGTCACTTTCAGCAATTTTTAGTTCATTCGTGACTCAAAAGGGTTGGGATTTCGAGCTCGATTGGTAAAATGCATTCTGCCCCATAGACCAAGGAGTACGGGGTGGCTCCGGTTGCAGTTCTAACAGTAGTTCGGTAACCCCAGAGAGCGTAATGCAGCTTTTCGGGCCAATCTCTGTAGGTTTCGACCACTTTTGACAATGCGCTTTTTACAGCTTTATTGGCGGCTTCGACTGCTCCGTTAGTCTGAGGTCTGTATGGAGATGATCTGTGGTAACGGATGTTGTATTTTTCCATGACCCGAACAGTGTCTCCGTCGAATTGAGGACCGTTGTCTGATACGAACTCTGAGGGAACCCCGTATCGGCATATGATATCTCACTCGATGAACTGGGCAACTTGCTATGATCCGATGTTTGCGAACGTCCGTGCCTCTACCCATTTACTGAAATAGTCTATCGCCACAAGGATGTAGCGGTGTCCATTTGAAGCTTTAGGGTGAATTTCCCCAATGATGTCAATTCCCTATATAGAGAACGGCCAAGGGGCCGCCATGGCTGTTAGGGGTAGGGGAGGCAGGTGTTGGAAATTAGCATGTGTCTGACACTTGGTGCACTTTTTCACAAATGCGTGACAGTCGGCTTCCATTGTTGTCTAGTAGTACCCTAGTCTGAGGATTTTTCGGGATAGGGAATGTCCTCCAGCATGGGTCCCGCATACTCCCTCGTGGACATCCTCGATGATCTTATCAGCCTCTTTTTGGGTCACACATAAGTGTTGGACTCCATTCGGCATTCTCTTGTAGACCCTGGTTCCACAGATCACATATTAAGTGCAATGCGGTCTTGCTTAGTGGCTTCTGGTGGATACTCTCCTTTCCTGAGGAAATTCTCAATGTCCACGAACCACTCATCTCCGGTTTACTCTGCTTCGATGGCTCCAATTTCGAACGAGGGTACATTGGTCATCGTTATCCATAAGGGAAAGTATAATGAGCCGTTCGGTACTTGGACTACTGAAGCTAGGGAGGCTAAAGAGTCCGCAAAGATATTCTGGCTCCGGTTCACATGCTTGAAAGTTACTTTTCGAAAGCAGGTGATTAGGTGTGAAAGGTAATCATGGTAGGGGATCAATCGTTCTTCTCTGATCTCCCAAGTCTGGTTGACTTGCGAAATAACGAGATTGGAGTCGCCAAAGACCTCTAACTCCTCCACTTGCAATTCTAACGCCATTTCAAGTCCCAGAATGCAGGCTTCGTATTCTGCCATGTTATTAGTGACCGGGTAATTGATTTTTACCACAGCTGGAAGCAGATCTGCCTCAGGATGGATCAACAAGATCCCGACCCCTTTTCCCTTATGGTTGGCGGCACCATCAAAGTAAAACCTCCAACCGGTTTTTCGTAATGTCATGATTTGTTCGTCCGGGAAATCGTCATTTCTCGAAGAACTCGGATGCTACAGGGCATTCTGCTAGATGTTCGGCTATGGCACTCCCTTTGATTGATTTCTGAATTTTGAAAGTGATATCGAATTCAGACAACAATAGGGACCATCTGGATAAGCGACCATCAAGAATTGGCTTTTCCAGAAGGTACTTTATAGGGTTCATGTGTGCAATCAGATGAACCTCTTGCCCTAACAAGTAGTGCCTTAGCTTCTTCGTGGCCCAAACCAAAGCGACACAAAACTTATGGATATCGGAGTATCGTGTTTCTGCATCAACCCATTTTTTACTGATATGGTAGATTGATTTCTCACGTGGTGGGGATACCTGTTCCTAGGCTAGCATGGCGCCCATTGACGTTTGCTGAGCTGTTAGGTAAAGAATCATTGGCTTACCTTCCTGAGGCGGTACCAAGACTGGCGGGTTCTGTAAATAGGTTTTGATCTTCTCGAATGCTTCTTGACACTGCTCATTCCAGACTTTAGACGCATCTTTCTTCAACAGACGGAAGATAGGCTCACAAGTCTCGGTTAGCTGCATGATGAATCTTCTGATGTACTGAACTCTGCCTAAGAAACCCCTAATTTCTTTGTGGGTCTTCAGAGGAGACATTTCTTGAATGGCTTTTATCTTATCCGAGTTTACCTCGATTGCACGGGTTGTGATCATGAAGCCCATAAGTTTTCCCCCGGTTACCCCGAATGTACATTTCTCGGGGTTTAGCTTCATCTGATATTTTCACATCCAATCAAAGAACTTTCTCAGGTTTGTCAAGTGGTCCTCCCGTTGGGCAGCTTTGACGATCATGCCGTGTACGTATACCTCCACTTCCTTGTGAATCATGTCATACAATAATGTAGTGGCATCCCTTTGATACGTGGCTCCGCCATTTTTCAAGCCAAAGGGCATGGTTACGTAACAAAAGGTTCCCCACTGCGTAATAAAAAACGTCTTTTCCTGGTCTTCTACAGCCATTCGAATTTGATTGTAACCTGTAAACCCATCCATGAATGACAGTAGCGCATGTTGGGCAGTATTGTCAACATGGATATCAATGTGGGGTAAGGGAAAGCTGTCTTTGGGGCTGGCCTCGTTTAAGTCCCAAAAGTCAATACACACTCGCACCTTTCCATTTTTCTTTGGGACGACTACGATATTGGCTAGCCAACCGGGGTAATTGACGACCCGGATAAAGCCAACACGTAACAATTTCTCAACTTCTTCTTTCACTTTCAGTTGATGCTCAGGTTTCATTCTTCTTAAACGTTGTTTCTTAGGTTTGGCATTAGGGTACAACGGCATTCGATGTTGGACAATGTTAGGATCGATCCCAGGCATGTCTGCGTAACTCCAAGCAAAAACATCGACATATTCAGTTAGCATAGAAGTCAAGTCACGTTTTTCTGTTTCACTCAGACCCAAACCGACTTACAAAGTTTTGAGGTTGTCAGGTGTTCCGATATTTATTGCTACAGTGTCCTCCACAGTCTGAGTGTGGGTAGAATATTGTTCTGTGGAGGCATACTCTCCTCGTCATATTCTTCCTCTTCGGCCTCAAGAATTTGCAATGAATTAAATATTTGAGAAGACAGAATAGACGAATACTCTGAACAGACTGAATTTCCATTAATATCCGATGAGCTTGGGAGCTCTAAGATCGTTAGAAAATTGCCACCATTTTTACAAGTGGAAATAAATGGTGGAGATCCTTCCCCTAGTCTAATCCTATTTGCATTTCCGAGGTCTTCATTACACTTGTAACTGCATTCATCACATGTAACACTGTCATCACTATCACTATTGTTATCATCACTACTACTAGCTAGACTAACTACATACGGCTCCGGGGGAATCGGCTCCTCTTTCTTGTGATAGACGATGAGACATGCTTCATGGCCATCTACCGAGAGTGCGGGGTCCTTGATGACTGGTTCGATCGTGATACTGCTTTAATACCCCTAGACCTAAAAATGGTGGTTAAATTATTCTAATATGATTATTTAAGGCCTAATGGTGCATAAAGAGTATTGGTAAAGAGAATAAAACGAAAAGTAAAGAGAAAACGCTTGAAAAGCGAAAAACGCTAAAACGCGCATTAAATGAGTATAAGAGATATATGATCTCGTAAGGGTCCGAGATGGATTCCTAAGGCTTGGTTAGGCCTAATTAGTATACGGGAATGACTCCCGAAGAAAACGGATCCAAATAATGGGTTAAAACGCATATTAAGTATAAAAGCATGTTTTTCGAGAAAACCCGAAAACGTGACTTTAAGCGGTCAAACAGACCCGTAAAAATTATGGTTGACTATATAACTATAATTAAGCATTCATTGAAGCTTAATAACCATTAAAAGTAAAGAAACGAGAAAAATCTGAAAAACGGGCCCGGTGAGTGAATAGTGCCAAACCGGGTAAAATAACGAGTGTTTTCTGTAAAGAAACGAAAAAACGCTCCCAGCTTATATTTTGTGTGGGCCGATTTTAATTGGTATATACACACACATTTAATTAGCTTGTTAGCTTATCAAGTCACAAGATGACAAATAAATAAAGTAAAAAGGGAATAGTAAAAAAAAGACATTAGTGCTCTCTCACCTCCTTTTATCCTTCTGATTCACGATTCCCTCCCTCTGAGACTAAACTTCTCCTTCCTCTGTATTACAATGGCGATTCCATCAGAGAGCAAACAACATATCTTCTTTCCCCCTTAGCTTGCTCATTTCTACACCAAATCAAACAAAAACACCACCATTGGATTCCTCTTGTTCAGGGCAACATTTCCCCCCCTTCAAAAGCTTGAAACCCTCTTCTTCATTCCCATGGCAGTAGGCTCGTTTGAAGCTTGAAGGGGTGTTTTTGAGTCTCCTTCATGTCCTTAATACTCCAAGGTAAAAAGGAAACCAAAAGCTCCATTTTTACTAGCTTATTCTTGCAAAAATCAAATTCCCACGTGAGCTCTTTCTTCAATTTTTCCAGCCGGTTTCCTTGGTCTTTTGAGGAGCTGGAAATCTACACGTTTGGTTTCCAAACTCTCCATTGGTATACTTGAAGGTAAACTCCAAACTAAGCCTAAACTAGCTCTAGAAAAATTCTAGTTTAGTGTGGGATCGATGAATTAATTAGCTTGTTTGGTATGGAATGGAATGTGATTGTAGCTAGCAATATAAACTCCATCGGTTGGTGAGAAAACAAGAAGAGGAAAAGAGAACAAGGAAAGGAGGAAGAAGAGAAAAGAATACAGAAAAACTAGCAAGGTAATGAACTAACCTTCGGTTGGTTTTGTTCTCTGTAAACAAATTTTGAATGTAAATAAATGACCTTGTTAGTGTAGTTGTGATGCAACAATATTGACTGATAAGTTGAGCTATTTTAATGAGGGTTAAGTGTGGATAATAAGCCTTGAGGCTAACTAGTACATAAGTGAAAACAGAGGGGAATTTAATGTGCTGCTGCAAAGATTTTTAAGGTTGTTACAACAGAGATGAAAAATAGATTTTTGTGAGTTGATTAGTGTGTGGAGAATGCTTAGGAATGTAGACAAACTTTGTCAAAATTTGCCAAGGAATGTATGGGCTTGAGTGTATTGATGCGTGGAGTTGGAATGGAAGGAAAGAAAGGATTGGAAACTGCAACAGAAACAAGAACTAGGAATCTGTAATAGAGAAGGAAATTACAGTGGAAATGGGTAAGTTAACAGTTGAGTATAGAGATTGGATTAGTTTAGTTTTGAGTGCCTAATCAGGTCAAAACATGCTATAATACATGTGGAAAGATTAAGGAATGATTAGAGGTGAATTAGGGGTTGAAAACTGGTGTAAAACTATAAATTTTGACAGTTCCAGAGGTGGTCCGGGTTTGTAAATCGGTACGCAAACCCGGACCATAGCAAAAGGTAGGCAGAAACCCATCCTAGGGGGTGGTCCGGGTTTGTAAACCCGGACACAAACCAGGACCACATGTAAAACTAGCCAGAAACCGAAATCTGTGTTTGGTCCGGGTTTGTAAACCCGGACACAAACTCGGACCAGGCAAAAAATGTGACAGAATGTGTTTTAAAGTGTCCTAATGATGGGGAAGTGAATGGTAATGATGTTAAGGCCTTGTTTGGTGACTTGTAAAGGCCCTAAGAAGTGTAAACAAGTGATAGGAGTGAGTGTGAAGTAAGAACTCAAATTGACAAGAGTTAAACCGAGATAACGGGATAATAGGGTAGGTACGGGAGTAGTAATTATTTACGTACCGTATGAGCTTTGTATTAATAATAATGTTTGGAACGTTATCAGAGGATCGTGTGTGAACCGAGCATGGTGAGATGACACGGTAAAAGTAAAACCCCAGTGAAAGGTATGATTTTCTCATACCCCGCGTACTAACTGAGTTACGTTGATTTGTGTGTTTGTGTGCCGGCTTAATCAAGATTAAAGCATGAAAATAATCCATTGTTTGGTTATGTGTGCCTTGTTGTATGTTGATTGAGCTAACATACTTGTATGCCGGTGAGGTCTAACGTAGTGCATAGACCGACTCATAGTGAGTATTGATTGACTAGAAACCCGTAGATCGGGTAGTATCATAATCAATGAAAGTATGCAAACACACGCAAGCTATTGTTTACAGTACAACGAAAACGCAAACATATGAACTCCCTAGAATGTGAGGAGATGTACGGGTTGAGTAAATACCCGATAACGGTTAGAAATTCATTTGAAAACAATCCACGAAATAAATAAGAGTGGAGAGATAAATGAACCTCCATCGTGAGGATTGAAGTTAGTCCAATGAAGTGAACTTGTAAGGAAGGTAAAAGAGACCTAAGGGACCATCTAACTCCCTTGAGACATGGTCAACCTCCTATAAGAGGATTTTACCTGGTATAAGAAAATAACCGAAAGCATGAGTAAATGAAATGTATGGGTAACTCTTAAAAAAATAAGATTAACCGAACTTGAGTAATGTTCCCAAAGTCATTAGAAACATCGAGAGTGATGCTTCTAGACTAAAACACTTAATATTATTATAGCTCCGAGAGAGGAGTGTATGGGAATGTGAGTAGTCCGAGAGTAGTCGGACCTATGTAAAAGAGATAGGAACTAAGAGAGAGTTCCGAGAGCTAGTTGAACCTTCCCACCATGCTAGACCTAGAGTAGGGTCGAAACCGGGGAAGTAAGACTATGCTCGAGAGCCATGAGTTTTGGCTTAAGTATGTATTAAGAGTAACAGGCGTGACGTAGGAGACCTGTAGTGTCTCGAGAATCTACAAGAGCTTGAGTATAAGTAACCCAAGAGTGTGGGTGAGATAATGAGTATTAATAACCCAAGAGTATGGGTGAGTATATGTATGAGTAACCCAAGAGTATGGGTGAGTATATGTATGACTAACCCGAGAGAATGGGTGAGTATAAGTATAAGTAACCCGAGAGAATGGGTGAGTATAGGAATGAGTGACCCGAGAGAATGGGTGAGTATAAGTATAAGTAACCCGAGAGAGTGGGTGAGTTATTGAATGGGTAACCAGGGCATAGTGAGGTATAACCCTCAAGGCCTAAGAGTAATGAAACAACTAACAACCTTGTTATGTTAGTTAGGGTTTGTATCCCATGGTTGATTATCGAATCTTTGTGTAGTGTACATATATAATGAATTACTATATGCATGTTGGTTGAATTAAAATGAACTCCATGCTCTCGACAAAAGTAGTCGGCGTACCCCGGTTAGCACTCGGGGTATGCGAATTTCATATGCAGCGTAAGCTGAGCCCCTTGGGGCACCATTTTTTATTTGCAGGTACACCGAAGATGATTCCGTTCGAGAGTAGGACGGGGCGGTGGTTATCGGCATCCGTATATTGTAGACTCGGTATAGTAAGGAAATGAGTTGAGTATTGTAATTGTATTGTGTACTCGGTTGTTCCAGTTCATCAGACCGTTACGGTATGTAAGATAGGCCTAGTTAGCCATATGGGTGGCTAACGGCGTTGTTTCACCCCTCGTTGTAGTTAGAGTTCCGCTGCGTAAGTAAGAGCAATTAGTAATAGTTTAAGAGGTAATGTCGAGATTAACGGTTGGGGTGTTACAAAAATGGTATTAGAGCGAAGTATCGCTCTGATGACTGGAAATACCGAGCTTAGGAAATACCGAGTTAGGAATTAGAGACTTAGGGCTAAGGGTTGAGTGATAGCGCGAGAGATGCGCTAGTTAGGAACTTCCAGTATGACCTGGATACCTACAATACCAAACCCGCCCTCCACAACCCCGTATTAAAACTTGGGAAAGAACGCCAGAGAGACGGGAAAACCCGATCTAGCAGTTGTTAAACATTTCAATAAGAACCAGAACCTGTCATACGGTAGATACCGAAGACTGGAAACCTGAAGACGGTTCCTGCTGGAATGACAATAACCGCACTTAATGGCGGGAGATCAAGAAATCATAATCCAAGGAGACCGGAATCTGCGGCAGCATGGGGCGACATGCTTAGCAGTCGCGAGAACCCGGCTGGCTGAGCAGCAGCAAGAAGGCAAGCACCAACAGTGCAACAAGGCGGATCCCTGAGAAGTAACGAGAACCGGGACACATGTCCACGGACCGCCATAGTTAAATAATACCACCGACGGTATACTAACTGACTAAGAATCTAGTCAAGAGTAGGTATACCCACCCTACCACACCCAAGACGGTTACAATACCCAACTTACATACCTTAGATAGCTACAAGCACTGGTACGGGACCTACCCGAATAGGACTACAGTAGTAGTGCCTAAATAAAGTAAGCTTCGGTAACCACGGTAAATGTGTGGGAACGAGCACCAAGAAACGACGCAGAAATGAGTAAATAAGGGTCCCCGAGAGTGGAGAAGCACCCAGATCGATGACAAACGTGTCGAGGCAAACAAGAAGCAGCTTGAAGAGTAGATATCCAACTAAAGGATCAAAGGAAGAGCCGACAAGGCTACCGAATACAAATGGGAACTATACCGTGACCGGTATGAGTTAACCTAAAAACCGCCTGTACCGCGCACTTGCCACGACAAGTGCAGTAATGACGAAACTATTAAGAGAAACCTTAACAAGCGAAACGTACTTAGTAAAGTACCAAGATGGCAAAAGAAGCCAATATAGCAACTCAAACCCTAAGAATTCCGAAATGAAACTTTGGAAAGGCCTAATAGCCCGACCATTATATTAACGAACATACCAGTCAACAGGAAGCTCGACTTGGTCAAAACTTGGACTCAGCAATACCATGGAGATTTACTCTTGAACTCAAATTTTTATTTCAAACCCAAAATTTCTTTCAAAACCAAACATTTCTTTTTAAACCTCAGATTTCTAAAACCAAACCAGAGAATTAAGGTAAGCTATCATAAAATGATACAAGAGGAGTTGACAATAGAATACTTCACCTAGGCGTGTGACAAGCACTACGAGTGTACCCAAATGCTGGATGTGGGACGACCGCACTCCGAAGGAGCTTGCGGGCCTGACAGACCATTGTGAGTTAGTCGGGTAAGTGGTAACGTACCAATAAGGTACCCCACGTATGTATACATGTAGTGTACGAAACACGAGAAGTAGTCAGCTCCGTTCTACGGACTATAAGGTAAATTCAAACCGAAACAGCAGGACACCTCGAATGATCGAAGAACCCAAATAAGCTACAAAGCTGAAGGAGAAGAACCCAATAAGACGACGAACCTAAACATGTAATGTTAAGAAGTGCGGGAAGTACAGAGTATTAAGTATAGACATTGGACATGTCTCAAGAAATACATAATAACTGGAATGAATACCAGCGTAAGCAATATGGCGAATGCCTAAAATGAACATATTAATGTTCGATAAACGGGATAGAATTTCCATGGTATACTTCACTGAAAAGCACGACGACCGGACCAAGAAGGTAAAGGAAAGGTACCAAGGATCTACCCAATAATGGGAGACATTATAACCCTAAACGGGATAGTTCGAACTATATGTAACCGCAAGGCGGAGTAAAGAAACTGAACATACCCAAGAGTTCAAGCCAGATGTATTGGCGCAACTCAGTTACACCCAGGAGCAATCCGTGAAGGGTCCTGGAGTCAACAGTAGTTGAACGAAACATCGTGTTGAGAACGCAACTGTAAAGCGAACACTCGGGTAAAACCCCAAAGGGATCCCAAGTAATAAGGGAACACCCTAACTTGCCAGAGGGCATGAATTAATATCAAAATACTTAAAGGGCCTTCCATGTACGAAAGTGTGATGAAACAACCATATCAAAGAGCCCAGTAATGCCTCCAAACCATTTAATGGTATACGGAGAAGTAGAAACTCGTGTGAACAACTCACAATGAGCAAAGCTCAAGGCAATGTGGCCTGTAAACTGAAAAAATGACTACAAATTGTAAATCCAAACATTGCAAATTTATGCATAAAGGCATAAGAGGAACAACGGTGAATGAACCACTACCTTAGAGTGGGGATACCACTTGTTATTGTGGAGCCTAGGGAGCGGCAATTGCGTGAATCCTCCAGAGAAAGGCTACCACCTAACAATGTAATGTGAAACCGCTAAAGCGGCGTAGAGAAACTTGGGCATGTGTTCATTGCCAAGGAGAATTTCGAACAGAGATAGTATGTAGGAAGGCTTTGATAACAGTGGAAGGAAACCGAGAGGGTAATCGGATGAGTAGTAAACACTGTGTGTGTGTAATATGAATTGCAGAGTGAACAATGCGCATTAAACGTAGAGAGTAAGAGTAGTATATTCTATTAAGCCAAGTGAATGGCAAGCCATAGTATAAATGGCGCGAGTACATGAGCGGAAGCTAAAGTAGTAGTGGATGCCTTATAAGCGAATGTTGTTTAATGAGTAAGAGCATGGTACGCAGCAAGCGACCATGGTAAGAGTATAATCAGATAATGATATGAAGCTCGTGAGTAAAGATGATAAAGGAGGCATGTTCATTCCTATCACATGAGAGAATTACTGCCAAGGGTTTACGCCTCTGCACTCTGTAGGACTGAGTGTTTTGGTATTGCACTTGTGCAGTAATGATCTTGTGGGATAGTTAGGAACTTGAGAAATGTCAATAAAGCCTGTTGAGCGAGAATCTAGAGAAATAACCGTGCGGCCGTTGGCCAAGGATGCACAAAGAACGTGGGCCATAACCCACAGATCCCAGGACCGATGCACGGTAAATGCAGAGTAGTATGAATGAAGAATTCTTGTACAAAACAAGTAAACAAACATAATTCAGAAGCCACTATTAAACGAGGAAGCACTACATACTAAGTAGTAGCTTGACTTCAACCGACAATAAGTCGGGAAAAGTAAGTGAATAATCATGAAGATATATACAATGATATACGAAATAGATTTCCAGAGAACTGGAGAGAAAATCTATAACTCATCGAGTTCGCATTCGGTAAGAGATACCACACGACGATTGCGAAACCTTTATTCCCAAAATAAAAGGGATAAAAAGGGAGTTGGATAACACATTAAGTGTAACATAAAGGGTGAATAAAGCTCTAAGTTATTGAGTCATGTGGGAGAAATATGTGACTACTTCTACAACTTAGGCAGTGTACCTATCGTTTTGCGGAATAGTGGATTTATGGGGTTGTCGTACTCTTGGGGACCTCGCTGTGGATAACTGATAGTGTAGTAAATTGACTGAGATTTCTAGTAAACAGATTTTATCATTTTTTTAGGGAATGATGCGATTGAAAACTTAATCTGAACAAACAGTAATAAAAACAATTAATCAAAACAGAATAAAAATAGAAATTCTAAATCTTTTTGTTTTTAAAGAAGCATCCTGGGTTGTTCTGCTCACCTATTTTATCCAATTATATCAATATAAACTTTCCCACTTTAACAATAAACTCAGGAATCTTAATTTGTTCATTGACCGGTCCTTGTACAATAAACCCTGATTAACTTAAACAACAAGCCGCAATCCTTGCCCAAGACATTATAAATTAATCGCTTTATTACTAATTCCTATTAGAGACAGATTAACCTATAGGCGAGACACGCTTCTAGTCGTTAACCCGTTTTGACTTCCTTTGTCTAGAACCTCGTCTTAGCACCGAATTTCAACAAGAGACTACAAATATCACTTTAATAATTGTACCAGAAGATTAAAGCGCATTAAGGACAACAATCAAAATATTGCATAGATAAATTATAGTGGAAAGTTTACATAACACAATTATATAAAATAGGCTCGCTTCCCAACCCGGGAGGCTAGGTTTATTAATCACACATAATTATAAAAACAAACATCAATAATAAGATAGACATTAAAACAGAGTAAAGTTAAAGGAAAGAAAGAACTCTATTTGGGGAGAGTTATTTCACTTCCGGGCTCGTTTCCGTGATTATGCCGACCTCAAAATGATGTTAAACAGATAGAACGAAGAATAACGAACAAACAGGCAAAAGTTGGTCCTGTCCGTGTGGGGCCACGAGGACACAAACGCGGACACAAACGCGGACGTCTCTTGTCCGCGTAGGGGCTGCGCGGACACAAATTAGGACGCATCCTGGTTTGCGCAGATCGTCTTCTTCCTCTGGAAATCTGGAAAATTAACTCCTTAGGCTTATTTGGTGATGGGAAATGATGGAAATGAAGTGGATATGTGGATGTATGGATGGAGAATGGTATTTGGATGGAGGGAGAGTGAATTTTATGAACGTTTGTGAGTTTTGGATTTCTGGGGGATGATGTTTTTGAGCAGAAGGCTCGTGGGTTTTATAGGAGAAAGGAGGAGGAAGAAGACAGGGGAGCAGCATGCTAGTGGGTGAAGAAGATAAGAGAGGTGCCTAATACTGCTAAAGGGGTAGATCGATGTGTTTGTAGGCGCCGCAAAGGAAAAAGCAAATGGGGAAGACAGTGCCGAAATAATTCAGTCGCGTCAAGTTCTAGATCTGGGTTGCATTTACACGCGTCCGCGTGGGAGTCCGCGTTGCGGACACGGCTTTTTACCGCGTCCGTGGGTGCGTTCGTGGTACGGACGGGGTACCGGACGCGCGTATTTTCGCGTCCTCGTTTCAGTCCGTGTTTGAGGACAAGCTTCTTTGTGTTGCGTCCGAGTTTGAGTCTACAATGCGGACATGTGTGTGTGTTTTGTCCGTGATTGAGTCTTCAATGCGGACAAGTGAATTTTCGTAGTCTTGTCCTGCAAACTTCGACAGACTCCAGATTCTTCGTTATAAGTCTGTTTCACTCGCCGTTTGTTGCGTTCGAAAGCTTGTGAAATAAACTATGTGATTCCAACGCTTTTTCCTGTATTTGATACATAAAATCTATCAGTCCATATCAAGACATAAATTTTAGGAAAAACATACGATAAGTGAGTAATATTATCCTAAAAGTGAGTAAGTATAAGGTAAATTAAACCCTTTAATGTCTATGTATTTCTCACTTATCAAACTCCCTCATACTCATCTTTTGCTTGTCCTCAAGCAAATCTTTTTGACATAATGTTTAAACAAGTTAAACAGACAATAATCAAGTAAGGAGAGCACATAAGAGGTAATTGCCAATCTTTTCAGATTTTAAAAGGGTACTAATAACATTAATTTTCTTAAATATATTTCTCCGTTTCTGAGAATAACCCTGAAGTCCTACAAAAGAAAGATAAGCAGTACCATGAGAATTCTGCTTTTAACCCTGAGCCAATCCACCATTTTCTTTCACATTTCCTTGAACGACAAGGGGCATGAAGTAAAATCTTATTCCATTATACCTTTCAATGCCACATACTCATGATCCATAATGAAGAAGTTTTTATCATTTTGGTGCAGAATGCAAAGATACTTCAATTTTGAAGTTCATTTTTCTTTTACCTCAGACTTTTCTCTCCACCCTTGTAGCGGTTTTGGGTCTACTATCCCAGATACCGAGTACCTTAGGTAGCCGAGTGATGAAGCACCCCTAAGAATTTAATAACCGAGTGGACGAGGCCTGTTTAGGATCAGAATATGCCTGTCTGGATCAGAGGAGTACCTTGCCTTGTTCTTTTCCACCGTTTCATTCCAATTCAAATCCAGGCTCAAAGTTAAAACAAAATTCAAATGATAATTTTCTCAATTTTTTTTAGCATTGAGTAAGGAGCAGAGTGATTAAATTTTTTTTTGTGTTCCCTTTAAACCTGTTAATACCGGCATTACTCCCTCTATGGCTCCTTCTTTGATTATTAATCATTTAACAAATTTAAACACAGTGTCAAAAAAGAGGAGAACTTAAGAGCAAGCTTTTGATTATTATCTCTCCCCCACACTTGAACCAAAGCAATGCCCTCATTGCATTGAAAGAATTAAAATAACAGGGCACGCAAACTATCTGGGTAATGATCACAAAGCAAAAAGCAATATGATATTTGATAATTTAAAGAGCAGGGTATAGATAGTGTACTCCCCAGAGTTTTGCAGAGTATGTAAAGTAGCTCCCCCACACTTGAGTTCAGCTGTAGGAATGTGCAAGATGTTCCTGTAATGAATATTCTAAACAGCCAGAAGAACTCAAGTTAATTCTCCTGGTTCTCTCTCCTCTTTTTTTTTTACTATATATCGTTTAACATAAAATAAGATACAAAATATAAGCACAATATAGAATAAAAAGATAGATAGTAGGGTGCCTCCTACCAAGCTGCCCGTATTTATGGTCTTTGGCTAGACTCCCGCTTCATTATCCTGGATCAAAAATAAAAGTAGACAACAACTTTGCCAGGAAAACAAAGTTAGCAGTAATTAAAAGCAAACCACCTGGATCAAAACAAAACGTCACCTCGGCAAATAAAATAGGAAAGTAAATACTCCACAAAACCTGGTGTTTGAGGAGGTATTGCTGGTACGTAGTTCTAATAGAAGACCAGGAGGTGATGACTTTCCTTCCTCAAATTGGAGGATGTAAACATCCTCCTCTTGTTGTTGAGGCTTATGGAGGCAGGGTGGAAGTTGATGAGAGACTGGTGGTAGCGGTGTTCCTTCCTCAGATTCGAGGATGTAAATTTCCTCTCCTGGTTAATGAGGCTCAATAGAATAATCCTCCTCTAGCTCGCGGACTGGCTCATACAAAATATCTTCAAATTTTAATTTCTCCTCTTGTGCTGGGGATGGAGATGGAGGAGAATTGTAACTTTCAGACATTTGCTCCAACTCGGCGTCGGAGAAAAATGTCCTGATAAGTATCTTTATCTCCTCATCAGAACTTGTAGTTTCAAGAATATCTGGCTCGAATCGATCTTTGCTCCTTGGAGTTACCACTGGAATCTCTGCTAGTAGCTTGGTCTGACTCGGGAGAAATTCGTCTGGCCCTTGTGTAGATTGTTGTTCATTCTGATTGAAGTAGTCATATCCCAACTGAGCTTCTTTGTACTGTGTATTAGCCTGGTCAACTTCCCACCAGTATGGCTCTCGATTTGATTGTTGAGGTGATTGATAATCCTTGACCAACCTTTGATATGAGGATATCACCTCTTGCATGTGCGTCCATTCCAAATCAATCAACAATCTTCTCACCTCATCGTAGCCGCTCTCCATAATCAGTAACTATCCTACAAAAACAAAAACAAAAATACCAAGTAGAATAAAACTAAAAATAGAAAATAAACACAAAAATAAAAATTAACTAAATAGAAAAACAAATAAGAAATAAAACAGAAATACAAGATAATTGCTAAAAGAAATAAGTAAGTAAAATTAAATAAAATTAAATGAAGCGAAAAAGATGAAATAAAAGAAAAACTAAACAGAATTAAATTACTGGAATTTAAATGACAAGGGAATTTAAATGACAATAATTTAAATGACAGTAATGTAAATGACAGTAAAATAAAGAAGTGAATTTAAATGACAATTAAAATAAAGACCTGGAATTTAAAAGAACTGAAATTTAAATGACAGAGAATTTAAATGACAGAAAATTTAAATGACCGAATTTAAATGACAGAAAATTTAAATGTCAGAAATTAGATTACTAAAATTTAAATGTTAGGAATTAGATTACTGAAATTTAAATGTTAGGAATTAGATTACTGAAATTTAAATGTTAGGAATTAGATTACTGAAATTTAAATGTTAGAAATTAGATTACTGAAATTTGAATGTTAGGAATTAGATTACTGAAATTTAAATGTTAGAAATTGGATTACTGAAATTTAAAGACAATGGAAACTTAAATAACTGGGAAATAAATGACAGGAAACTTAAATGACTGGAAAAATAAATGACTGTAATTAATACGATATTTAAATTTCTAGAAAGACTAAATAACAATAAAAATAGAAACAAAAATTAAAGAGTAGCAAAAGCTAAACAAAAAACTCAATAAAATTAAAAACTATCAATTAACCGTGCCGGAGGTCCCCGACAATGGCGCCAAAAACTTGTTGGAGAAATATGTGACTATTTCTACAACTTAGGCAGTGTACCTATCGTTTTGCGGAATAGTGGATTTATGGGGTTGTCGTACTCTTGGGGACCTCGCTGTGGATAACTGATAGTGTAGTAAATTGACTGAGATTTTTAGTAAACAGATTTTATCATTTTTTTAGGGAAAAATGCGATTGAAAACTTAATCTGAACAAAATAGTAATAAAAACAATTAATAAAAATAGAATAAAAATAGAAATTGTAAATCTTTTTGTTTTTAAAGAAGCATCCTGGGTTGTTCTGCTCACCTATTTTATCCAATTATATCAATTTAAACTTTTCCACTTTAACAATAAACTCAGGAATCTTAATTAGTTCAT
This sequence comes from Limonium bicolor, assembly GCA_023374045.1. Classification (NCBI taxonomy): domain Eukaryota; kingdom Viridiplantae; phylum Streptophyta; class Magnoliopsida; order Caryophyllales; family Plumbaginaceae; genus Limonium; species Limonium bicolor. Next base: position 186,898,694 of record CM041776.1, on the reverse strand, counting down.
TGACCGGTCCTTGTACAATAAACCCTGATTAACTTAAACAACAAGCCGCAATCCTTGCCCAAGTCATTATAAATTAATCTCTTTATTACTAATTCCTATTGGAGACAGATTAACCTATAGGCGAGACACGCTTCTAGTCGTTAACCCGTTTTGACTTCCTTTGTCTAGAACCTCGTCTTAGCACCGCATTTCAACAAGAGACTACAAATATCACTTTAATAATTGTACAAGAAGATTAAAGCGCATTAAGGACAAGAATCAAAATATTGCATAGATAAATTATAGTTGTAACACCCCTACCGTTAATCCTATGCTTACCGTCCAATCATCCCATAATTCAGAGTTACTTGCAGCGGAAATACTACCTATTACGGCGGGTGATACAAAGCCGCTAACCGCCCATACGGCTAGCAAGGCTATTACTACTTACAGTGACGGTCTGATGAACATAATGTACCGAGCTACTAAATTACTTACCAAAATACCACATACCGTATGCTTACATCAATGGATCACCGAGTATTTAAATGTATTCAATTACATCCCAATTCAAACTTCCCAAAAGAATGAGTTTTAACCTCTACTCATCTATACCAATCATAAGCCTTTCCCAACATCCAAAACGGTGTACCCCATGGTACACCGGCTAATCAAAAGCTATAGCCATGTACTACTCAGTACACCAATCATAATTCATTGTTTACATTCAAAAGAAATCAAAGGAAACAAGCTTCAACACTCCACAGCCTTCATCCTTCTCTTGTACCTGCGTGTAGTAAAAACATCGCCCCTAGGGGCTCAGCAAAAGCTGCGCATGAACTCCGCATATACCGCGTGCTAGCTAGGGCACGCTGACTATTTGACGTCCACTAAACATGCGATTCATTAATTTCATACATACATGCTTTACATACAACGTACATGCATTTACAATACATTACACAATCCAAGGCATCAATACAATAGTGCATACAATACTTACCTTCACGATGTTAGCCAAGTTACGCATCCGGGTTAATCGGAATGATGTTTACTCTTTTACTCGTTTCACTTACTTTCTCTTACTTGCACTTACTTACTTTCAATTACTTTACTTACTCGTTCTTACTTACTTGCTTATACTCAAGTTAAGTGGTCGGGACCTCCGGCCCTGGGGACTACTCCGTCCCACCTCCGGGATTTACTTGACTCACCAATCCCGGATGCTACCCACTTAAGGGATTTGGGCCGTGGACCAGTTTAAGAGTCAGGAATTGGAGCCAACCTCTCGTGACTCCGCATCCTCACGCGTGGCCGAAACTATATCTGTAACACCCCAACTACTAACAACACACTTAATAACGTATCGCAGCGGAAATCTCAACTCACAACATCACTTAACTCTTTGGTGTTACACGCCGTTAGCCACCCTCGTGGCTAACAAGGCTAACATACATACATCGTACCGGTCTGATGGACTAAACTCCCGAGCAACTACACATTAATCCCGTTCCATGTCCAACATTCATTATACACTTACATTACAACTGTACCGAGTATTTACTAACTCACGCCGACACAATTTCGGTCTTACTACACCTACAATACCTCCACATTTCACATGACTACCACATACGAACAACTACCCCGTCCTACTCTCGAACGGCTTCAGTTCCTTGTACCTGAAACAGGAAAAGAAGAAAAGGGTGGCCCCCAAGGGGCTCAACACCTTTGCTGGTATGGTAATCCCGCAGGCCGCATGCTACCGGGCCACGCACAACTAATTGTCGTCTTAGCATGCGGTTGATTTTATTTAAAACATGCACACATTACACACATACATCATGCTTAAGAGCACACAACCGTTAACAGAACACAAACACAAGGTTAGCACACACAACATAACAACACGTTTCACTTAATAACATACACAAACTTAATTCCATCCCTCTTAGGGAACATAAACTTTACTTAGGGAGTGCCGGGGTGATATAAGCCCGAGCACAACATACATACATTTTCTTTACTTGGGTGTGGCGGCCTCATATGGGACCGATCACACCTTACACAATTTCCCCCTAGCTCCGATAATGATGAGGTAGGTAAGCCTTGGTTAAGCTTGTGGGTGGTTGTAATTCAAGGAGGAAAAACAACCGTAACATATTAAAGAGGGAGTCGAAGCAACTTAGGCAACAACACCCTACCAACATTACACATAATTTCCCTCCTAGCCCGATGTGGAGGTCGGGTAGGTAAACTTGGGCTAAGCTAGTGGGAGGTCGAACATCCAAGAAGGATAAACAACCCTAACATAACAGAGTGGGAGTTAATTCACATATATATACATCAACTCCCAAACAACACGCGCGACCGGAATGACCGGATTCCTCACCATACATAACATATACTTATTAGTTAAAGGTTCCTTTATGGAACTCATCACATACATACATCACATAGTGTTACTAACTCTGTTAGGCCAGAAGGGGACTAACATCCCTTTTTAACAAACATGGATAACTGTATCCGATAGCAACAACACACAAAACAAAGTTACATACATCACACCTAGTCACAACATACTCAAACGCACGGATAGCCGTAGTTAGAACGTTCCCGTGGGTTGGGACGTTTATTCCGAATACCGATCTCTTATGTGAACCTAAGGTCGGTAACTATTATTTAACACATAATTAGGGTTAAACGGTATCGGAATTAATTACGCCACAATAATGAATTACTATAAACTCATTTCATGCTTTATCTTGCAAGGTGGCAAACACACAGAAAAACACATTGGCATACAAGCCGGTGTAATCCGGTAGGACAAAGGTTGCAAGAAAACCATACCTGTCACCGAAGATGCATTCTAATGTGCCATCACATGTTCCTTGAAAATCTTTGAACAACTGGTAACATTATAACTATCTCCATTAACATCGGGGTAATATAACTATTTAACGACTAATGCGCCCATGGTTAACCCCGTTAAGTAGTTTTATAACTCCACATTTTTAACTTGTTTAACTTTCACATTTTTATTACAATTCTTCACCACTCAATTGCCATTATAACTCACTTAACATATCCTTAACAACCTTATAACATCATCACTTATCAATCCCCATCATTGGTTATCATTTCCTAACCTTAAACAAGGTTTTTGGTCAAAATTACACTATGTCCGAACTTGTGTCCGGACATCCAAGGTCGGACACAAGTCGAAGCAAATTCTGGGAAAATTTTCAAAGCGTCCGAACTTGTGTCCGAACATCTAAGGTCGGACACAAGTCGAACAGAAATATGGAAAATTTTTTTGACACGTCCGAACTTGTGTCCGGACGTCTAAGGTCGGACACAAGTCGAAACGAAAACCGGGGAAAATTCATTCAACGCGTCCGAACTTGTGTCTGGACATCTAAGGTCGGACACAAGTCGAACGAAAATCTGGGAAAAATTTCCTTCAAGCGTCCGGACTTCAAAGGTCGGACAGAAGTCCGGACACAACTCAAAACTCAGAAAAAATTTTAACACGACAGGGCATGTCCGAACTTCCAAGTCCGGACGGAAGTTCGGACGTGCCCAAAATTTCAGCTAACAGAGGCAAATTCCTATCTATATTTACACTTCCAAAAATTCATACTCACTCCTTGAAATCCCAAGTCATCTAGCACCATTATGCTATAATTTTTGCACTCACTTAACTCCATTATTCATCCACTATTACAAGGCCAACACTCCTCTCTACTCAACATTAAACATCCCAACTGAACACCTAAACTCTCTCATCCACAAAGCCATCTTCAACACTCATTTTCCCTTAAAATTTTGCCATAACCTCCCCATAAACTTTGCATCTCCAATTCATCAATCCTCAATTCCATCAACAACAACATAACCACCATAAACTCCATAACTACAATATCAATCATAACTCAAAACATTTGGCTCTTAAGGCCCTCAACTCAACATTAATTCACAAACCTCTCCAAAACAACTAAACACATTACTACACAGATTTTAATCCACAATTTTGGGTTCATTAATTTGTTTACCCATCCCAAACACTTAAACAATTTTAAACAAGGTTTAAGGTGGATTCCTTACCTCAATTTTACAAGCCTCTTTAATTCTCCTCTTGTTCCTCATCTTCTCCAAAATCGGTTGAGAGGGTATGGAGTTTCCAACTCCATCCCAACATCCAAGAACACAAAAACATACACAATTTATTACCTAAACCCTTAGAAAATTCAATCAAATCAAAGGGCTTAGAACACAAGTTAGGGTTTACCTTTTTGAAGTTTTTAAGAGGGATTCTCTCCCTTGAATCAAGAAGGGGATTACTCCACCATTGAAGGATTAATTTGGAGCTCAAGAACAAGGAGAAAAACAAGGTATCAACAATGGTGAAAAATCGATTACACCAAGAGATGAGGGAAAAATGACTTTTTCTTGGAAATCTTTACCTTAGAAGGAAGAGGAGACTCCAAGCTTCACATTGGTGCCATTTTCTCTTCAAATGGGGAAAACCCATGGAGGTCAACTTCATCCTTTTGAAATTTCGAAAAGAGGGGATGATAGAGGAGGATGAGAGGAAGAAGAATATGTGATTTGTTTCTGATTTGGAGCTCAAATGGAGCTTGGGCATGGCATTGAAGTGAGGAAGCCATTGTTGGTTAGGTTGGAGAACTCCATCGGCAGAGGAGGAGGGAGGAACCGGCTGGGAGAGAAAAGAGGAAAGAGAGGAAGAGAGAGAGGGGAAAAAGAAATAAGAGATGAGAGAGAGAATAAGGGGTATTTGTACCCTTTTTGCTATTTAGCTCTTTTGACTTAATTAATTAGTTAACTAGTCTTATGTGAGTGGGCTGTCTACATTAATAAAACCGGCCCACTAATATAAACACGCTGGAGCGTTTTTCGTCTTTCAACAGAAAACACTCGTTTATTTACCCGGTTTAGTACCATTTACTAACCGGGACCGTTTTCTGGAATTTCCTCATTCATTTAATTTTAATGGCTATTAAACTCCCATTAATGTTTAATTATAGTTATATAATCGACTATTATTTTTACGGGGTCATTTAACTGCTTAAAGTCACGTTTTCGGATTTTTCTCGAAAAACGCGCTTTAAGACTCCGTTAGCGTTTTAACACATTGTTTGGATCTGTTTTCTTCCGGAATTTTTCCCACATGTTCTTAATGTGTAATTAAGGTATAAAAAATATATTTATAACTCTAATGAAGGTTATGTACCACCTAAAATAATTAAATACGTATTTTCACATTTTGGGACTTTTACGCATTTCCCTTTTCTTTTTGGTTTTCCTTTCTTCACCAATGATCTTAAGGACTTAATTATCCTTAGAAAATTATAATTACATAATTAATTAACACATTAAGGTTTTGGGTATTTCAATATCGGACTTCTACTCATTCCAATTTAATTACCAATTTAAGTTAGAATGGTTAGCTTGTTAGGAATAAGTTAGAAGTCCAAAGTCAACACATTCGGTCACGGTACAATACAACATACATACACGCATTCATATTCATCCATACATTTCATGAATTATACAAACTAAGATTTAAGAAAAATATTCACAACATACTACACTACATTTCCACAAGTATGCATAGTAACTCCGATTCGTGCATTTATCTTATTTGGTGATCAATTAGCACACAACACACAAATCAGAGTAACCAAGATAGCATACGGGGCATGAGGAATTCATACCATTCACCGTCGTACTCGTATTCCCAACTTTCCTTCGGTGTCACAAATCAAGTCCTATTATATATATATACAATTGAATGATTAATATAACTATCATTAACTTAACTCATACTTACTATGTCCTTATACTTTTACTCTTACACATTACTTATTTTTCATTACCTTAAGTTTTATTTTCTTACTTAATATTGGCATGCTTACATACATGTACATATATATATATATATATATATATGTGGGTATACATATATATATATATATAATTATTTAATTTAAATAATTTTTTTTTTGACTGGACCGAACTTGCAAGTCCGGTCGCAAGTCCGGTCCATTCCAGTAGCTCTCAATACGGAAATTTTTCTGGCCGACCAAACTTGCAAGTCCGGTCGCAAGTTCGGTCCATTCCAGAAGGTTTCATCGGGGAATTTTTCTGGCTCGACTGAACTTGCAAGTCCGGTCGCAAGTTCGGTCCATTCCAGAAGCTTACTCGACAGAAAAATTTTGAGTCGACCGACCATGCAAGTCCGGTCGCAAGGTCGGTCCATTCCAGTAGGTTACAGACGGGAGAATTTTCTGGTCCGACCGAACTTGCAAGTCCGGTCGCAAGTTCGGTCCATTCCAGAAGCTTTCCCGTCTTTGTAAATCTGGGCTCGACCGAACTTGCAAGTCCGGTCGCAAGTTCGGTCCGGCCCAGTATTTGCATTTTTATTTCTGTTTTCAGTCCTCTCTTTTATCCATTACTTCCCCATTGTTCCTACACTTATTCCCACAAGTTATAACACCAATTAAACCTCCTAATACACCTTAATTCATTCATTAATTCTCTATACATTTCTATACTAATTCACTCACATAATTTTTCCAAGTTTCCCTCAACACTTACACTAGTTTCTTCTCTAGATGCATTTTGCTACAGATTTTTAACACTAACACTCTCCATCTATAACTCCCTCTTCTAATGTCATTTCTAACACTCCTAATGCATTACAATACATTAACTATCCCTCTCAAACTACCCACTAACTATCACTATCAAAATCTGTTACAACACATATTATTCACCTAGTTTCTAGTTCACTAAGTGTTCTAATCCTAGGCAAATTTTGCCATAGCCTCCCCTACCTTTTTACACTCTCACCACATTGTTTCACACTCATATATGATCATCTCACCTGTTTATACACAATATCAATACACAAGCTCTCATACACAAAAATACCACACTAAACTCTCTTAAAATTCCTGCACATAACCTCTCATTCCCAATTCTATTTTGACAGTTTTTAAAATGTCTTTGAAGGGTTTAAAACATTTACATTCTCTTATACATTACTCTACTATCACATTACCATTTTACAATACTAATTTTAATCTCCTAAAATCTGTTACATAGCACATTACTAAACTTTACAAAGGAATGTAATTTACCTTGTTTCTTTACTAGCTTCTCCTTCTTCCTTCTTTCCTTCTTCTTTCTTTTCCCTTCTCACCGGTTTTGATAACTCAAATCCTCTAACACTACAGCCCATATATATATACACACTTCAATACCAAAACTTACCCTAATCATTATTCGAGCTTTTAATGAAAGTTTTAGGGTTTAGGATTTCATTACCTTACAAGGGTGTAAGTAAAGCTTGGAATGGCTCAAGAACAATCTTTCCCACTCTCCAGCAATGCCAAAATCGGCTAGCATTCAAAGAAGCAAACAAGAGTTTAACTTAAAATTTTGTTTTGCCCTTAAGAGCTAGGAAAAGATGGAGTTTCAAGAAGATTTTTACCTCAATAGAACAAGGAGGAGGAGGTGGTTCTAATGGTGGTCTTGAAGCTCCAAATGCTCCATACCCATGGAGATGAAAGTTGTTGTTTTCGAATTTTGGAAAGATAGAAATGTTGCTCTTGAGGAGAGGATTCCAATGGTGTGGTTTTTATAATTTTTTGGAAGAGGTTCAAGAGGGTTACAAGAGGAGAGAAGGTGAGGTTTTGAGTGGTTTGCTAGTTTCTCCATTGTTAACCGATTGAGGAAGAAGGAGAAGGAAAAGAGAGTGAGTGAGGGGGATGGGTTACGTGAGTGAAGAGAATGGGTAGGAGAGAGAGTGTGAGATAGGTAAGTAAAGTAGTGTTTTACTTTTTGCTTTTTTAAATTCTTTTGTCTTTTGTTAATGAAAGAAGAATAAAGAGTGTGTGAGGGAGAGGGGTGTGGAATCGGACACATACAAAACCCATAAGGGTTTTAAAATTTTATTTACAATATTGGACACATAAGTTTGTGCTATTTATGTTTCTACCCCACAACTTCCCGTTTTTGACAGTTTTTACTAATCTCTCGTTTTATTGATTTTATTGGTCCTAAAGCTTCACTAATATTTATTAATGATTATTTAGTTGACCAACATTGTTACGAGTCTATTTGACCCGCTTAAAGACACGTTTTCCCGGTTACCTCGAAAAACGTGCTTTAAGGTTCGTTAGTGATTTTAATCCATTTTAAGGATCCGTTTTCTTCGGGATTTGTTCCCTCATGATTATTTATACTTAAATAACCTTCTAAATTACTTATTAGCCTAATTAATCACTATTTTTAATTACGGGGTATTTCAATAATGGAAAGTTTACATAACACAATTATATAAAATAGGTTCGCTTCCCAACCCGGGAGGCTAGGTTTATTAATTACACATAATTATAAAAACAAACATCAATAATAAGATAGACATTAAAACAGAGTAAAGGTAAAGGAAAGAAAGAACTCTATTTGGGGAGAGTTATTTCGCTTCCGGGCTCGTTTCCGTGATTATGCCGACCTCAAAATGATGTTAAACAGGTAGAACGAAGAATAACGAACAAACAGGCAAAAGTTGGTCCTGTCCGTGTGGGGCCACGTGGACACAAACGCGGACCCAAACACGGATGTCCCTTGTCCGCGTAGGGGCTGCGCGGACACAAACACGGACACAAATTAGTACGCAGCCTGGTTTGCGCAGATCGTCTTCTTCCTCTGGAAATCTGGAAAATTAACACCTTAGGCTTATTTGGTGATGAGAAATGATGGAAATGAAGTGGATATGTGGATGTTTGGATGGAGGGAGAGTGAATTTTATGAACGTTTGTGAGTTTTGGATTTCTGGGGGATGATGTTTTTGAGCAGAAGGCTCGTGGGTTTTATAGGAGAAAGGAGGAGGAAGAAGACAGGGGAGCAGCATGCAAGTGGGTGAAGAAGATAAGAGAGGTGCCTACTACTGCTAAAGGGGTAGATTGATGTGTTTGTAGGCGCCGCAAAGGAAGAATCAAATGGGGAAGACAGCGCCGAAAGAATTCAGTCGCGTCAAGTTCTGGATCTGGGTTGCATTTACACGCGTCCGCGTGGGAGTCCGCGTCCGTGGTACAGACGGGGTACCGGACGTGCGTATTTTCGCGTCCTCGTTTCAGTCCTGATAAGTGAGAAATACATAGACATTTAAGGGTTTAATCTACCTTATATTTACTCACTTCCAGAATAATATTACTCACTTATCGTATGTTTTTCCTAAGATTTATGTCTTGATATGAACTGATACATTTTATGTATCAAATGCAGTAAAAAGTCTTGGAATTACATAGTTTACTTCACAAGCTTTCCATTGCAACAAACGACGAGTGAAACGGAGCTAAAACGACATATCTAAGCCCAGTTGAAGACTGCAGAAAAATAAGGAAACAAATACACCATGTCCGAGGAAATAAACCCGGACAGAGGGCGGACGCATGGCACGTCCGTGGAAAGAAGCCCGGACAGAGGCCGGACAGGACATAATTGTGTCCGTGGCATGTCCGAGTAACAAAGGGCGGACATAATTGTATCCGTGGTGTGTCCACGGATAAAAGGACGGACAGATTAGAGACGTCCGGCCCTAAAAGGCCGGACACAAACCCGGACGCGACCATTTTAAGAATGTGTCCGTGGAATTAAGCCAGGACAGTGGACGGACAAGGGACGGACAAGAGATAAATGTGTCCGTGGAAAAAAGCACGGACAGGAAATAAATGCAATCCAGAAAGAGATTAATGCGACGGTGCTGTTTATCTTCTTCCTTGCGGCGCCTACAGACAGCAATATCAGGCGCGGCCGACAGTCCTAAAAACCCTCACGCGTTCTGCAACCCCAATCCATCTACCTCCCTTATCTTGTTCATCCACTAGCACACATGCTCCAGCTCTTCTTCTTCCTCTTCTTCTCCCTTACCTCTATATAAACCCACTGCTACTTCATCAAAAATAACTCACGCTCGTACACAAAGCTCAACTCTCTAAAACACTCACATTCACTTCCAAATCACACTTCCTCCACAGAATTCCATTTTCCTCCATACAGTCCGTGCGAATGTAGAGAGTTCTTTCTTTTCTTTAACTGTTCTCTGTTTTAATGTCTGTCGTGCTTACGACGTCTGTTTGTATAATTATGTGTGAGTAATAATCTTAGCCTCCCGGGTTGGGAAGCAAGCCTATTTTATAAAATCATATTACGTAGACTTTCTATTATAATCTGTTCAAGCAATATTTTGGTTCTCGTCCTTAATGCGCTTTAATATTTAGGCCAATTATTAAAGTGATATTTGTAGTTTCTTGTTAAAATGTAGTGCTGAGACAAGACTCTAGACAAAAGAAGTCAAAACAGATTAACGACTAGAAGCGAGTTTTCGCCTATAGGTTAATCTGTCTCCAATAGGAATTGTTAATAATGCGATTAATTTATTAATAACTTGAGCAAGGTTTGCGCTTGTTGTTTAAATTAACCAGGGTTTATTGCACAGGGAACGGTCAATAAACTAATTAAGATTCCTGAGCTTATTGCTAAAGTAGGAAAGTTTCAGTAATATAATTGAGTAAAATAGGTGAGCAGAACAACCCAGGATGCTTTCTTTAAAAAAACAAAAGAGTTTTATAACTGCTATTATTATTCTGTTTTGATTAATTGCTCTTTTACTGTTTTGTTTACATTAAGTGTCAAACCACAATCTCCCTAGAAAAAGTGATAAGTTTCTATTCAACAGTCTAATTAGATTTCTCAGTTAATTTACACTATCAGTTAAACCACAGCAAGGTCCCCAAGAGTTCGACACCCCACAATTCCACTATTCCGCAAAACGATAGGTACACTGCCTAAGTGGTAGAAGTTGTAACACACTTTTATCCCAACAAGTTTTGGGCGCCATTGCCGGGGACCTCCGGCACGGTTAATTGATAGTTTTTAAGTTTTATTGAGTTTTCTATTTAGCTTTTGCTGCTCTTTAATTTTTATTTCTATTATTTTTGTTGTTACTTAACAATCTAACATTTAAATTCAGCAATCTAACATTTAAATTTCAGTCATTTATTTCCCAGTCATTTAAAATTCCATTGTCATTTAAATTTCAGCAATTTAACATCTAACATTTAAATTTCCAGTACTCTAACCACTAACATTTAAATTCCGTAATTTAAATTCTGTCAACTAATTTCTAACATTTAATTTTCTGTCATTTAATTTTCTGTCATTTAATTTTCTGTATACTAACTCCTAACATTTAAATTTTCTGTCATTTAAATTCCAGTCTACTAACCCCTAACATTTAAATTTTCTGTCATTCAAATTTCAGTCATTTAAATTCTGTATACTAATTACTAACATTTAAATTCAGTCATTTAAATTTCAGTTCTTTAAATTATTGTCATTTAATTTCCCTTGTTATTTAAATTCAGTTCTTTAAATTCCCTTGTCATTTAATTTTCCTCGTCATTTAATTATCTGTCAATTAAATTCCTGCATTTAAATTCTGTCCTTTTTCTTTTTCTTTCTAATTTTGTTATTCAGTTTTCTTTAGTTTATCTTGACTTTTCAAAAACTGCTTTCTTTAGTTATCCTCCATTTTTCAAACTGCAAGTATTTCTATATATGCGTCGAACTCGATCAGCAGGTAGCCCTCAAAACAATTTTGAACCTGAGATCGAGAGATTTCTTCACAGAGAAAGACGTCAACAAAGAATAGAGATGACAAATCGACAAACTCTCTGCGAGTACCAGCAACCTTCAGTTGAAGGGAGGCCCTCTGCTATTGTCCTTCCTCAAGTTACACAGGCTGAACTGGATACCTGGCAATTCAAAACGAGTTTTATCACCACACTCTACCATCAGGGACAATACAGCGGGCTAGATTCAGATGATGCTCCACACCATATATCTGCATTTCTTGATTTTTGTAACACTTTTAACAAAACAGGAAATCTAAACGAGCGCATCCGTCTGCAATTGTTCCCCTATTCCTTGAAAGATGGCGCCTCCAGGTGGCTGAGAAGTTTACAACCCAGCAGCATCCACAGTTGGGCCGAATTAGCGAACAAATTTCTGGCGAAATACTATCCCCCGTCCAAAACAAGAGAAAAAATTGCTGAGATCACTAACTTCTATCAGGAACCAGGTGAGTCTCTTTATGATTCGTGGGATAGATTTAAAGAATTACAAATATTATGCCCACACCACGGTATGAGTAGCCAGGAACTTGTGTTATCATTATTTAGAGGTTTAAATGATTCTAACAAATTATTGCTAAGTTCCTCGTCTGGAGGCAATTTTATGAAATTGACCGGAGAAGAAGCAGTTGAACTACTGGATACGATGACCGCCAGCACCAGACAATGGTGTAAAAATAAGGGGAGAGGTGAAGTAAAGAAAGAAACAGGAATGTACAATATTCCCCCGCAGGATCATGTATCTGCTCAACTAGCTGCACTCACAAAAGTTGTGGAGAAACTGACGTTGAGTCAACCACAACAAAAAGCTGCGAAGGTAGTGGCCACTTCCCCATATCTAACTCCCTGTTGCGAAAACTGTGGAGGAGCTCATGAAACCCCAGACTGCGATGGTTCAGGTTTGCAACAGGACCCTTGAGGAGGTTAGTGTGATTAACAACAGACCACCAAATCCTTATCCAAACTCGTACAACCAAAACAATTGGAGGAGCAATCAACAACCATGGAGGAATTATGATCCACAGACGAGCAACCAAGGATTCAACTAGACGAGCAACCAAGGATTCAACCAAAACCGACAACCGCAGTACAACAGACAACAGGAGCAGCCACCCAACTCACAAGGAGATATGGGCGAACTGAAAAGCATGATGAACCAGCTTCTAAAATAAGGTCAGGCAACAAATTCAAAATTTGCTGAGATAGAAGCGAAAGTTGCTGATCAGGCTACCATAACCACAAATTTAGAGAGACAGATAGGTCAGATTTCCCAACAGTTGGCTCAAAGACCAACAGGGTCACTCCCGAGCCAGACTGATCCAAATCCCAGGGAGCATGCAAAATCAATAACCCTGAGAAGCGGGAAAGAGTTGGTATCCGATACCCCTGAAGCTGAGAAGAAATCTGATGAACAAAGATCTGACAAAGAAGACGTAACAATTCCCAAGGAGAAGGAGTCTCCTGCATCCCTTTCTATTAAACCGTCACAGGTTTCATATGATGTTCCAATTCCATTTCCTGATAGATTAAAGAAAAAGAATTTGGATGACCAATTCGGAAAATTTCTTAACATCTTTAAGAAATTAAATATTAATATTCCTTTTTCTGACGCCTTAACACAAATGCCTATTTATGCAAAATTTATGAAAGATATCTTGTCTAACAGGCGATCTTTACAGGAAAATGACACAGTAAAATTAACCGAAAGAGTATCTGCAGTACATTTAAAGAAGCTACCACAGAAGTTGGGAGATCCAGGTCTCCCTATTATTCCCTGCGCGATAGAAGACATAAATTGTGGTAACGGGTTATACGATTTAGGAGCCAGTATTAACTTAATGCCTTTATCTATATTCAAGAAATTAGGTATAGGTCAATGCTCTCCTACTCCTGTGCAGCTACAACTAGTTGATCGTTCCATAATCCACCCTAAAGGAAAAGTTGAGGATTTAGTGGTTTCTGTTGGCAAATTTATTTTCCCTGCTGATTTCATTGTTATTGACATTGAGGAAGATAAAGATGTTCCCCAAATCCTAGGTAGACCTTTTATGAGAACTGCAAGAACTTTAATTGATGTTGAAGGAGGTAAAATAATTTTAAGACTTCATGATGAACAGGTAGTTTTTGACATGACCCAGAACATGAAGCGTCCTTCTGATACACAAATCTGTCTTTCTATAGACACTGTTGACTCTTTAGTACAGGAGACGTTCCTCAGCAAAGATGAAGAAACAATTTTGGAAAGATGTCTCATGGCATCTTGTGAAGCTGATGACGAAAATCCTGATATTGCTCTCATGGCTGAAGAGTTAAACAAGCATAAGCCACATTTTTGTTCCTGCCAACAAAGATTCGAGCTAGTAGAAAGAAATGCAGACAGACCAAAGCCATCCATCGAAAGAGCACCTACAGTCGAAATGAAACCTCTTCCCCCTCATTTAAAATACGCTTTTCTAAAATAGCCATCTCATTTACCAGTTATTATCTCATCTAAATTATCAGATATGCAGGAGAAGCAACTTTTAGGGGTGCTACGCAAACATACGACCGCTATCGGTTGGTCGATAGCGGATATCAAAGGAATAAGCCCATCTCTGTGCTCTCATCGAATATATATGGAAGATGATTTCAGGGCATTAGCACAACCACAGAGGCGTCTCAACCCCGTTCTAAAAGAGGTGGTCACGAAAGAGGTAATAAAACTACTTGACGCTGGCATTATTTATCCAATTTCAGATAGCAAGTGGGTAAGCCCAGTGCAGGTGGTTCCAAAAAAGGGAGGAATAAATGTAGTTCCTAACGAAAAGGGTGAGTTGATTCCTCAACGCACTACTACCGGTTGGAGGGTTTGTATTGACTATAGGAAATTAAATACTGCCACACGTAAAGATCATTTTCCCTTGCCCTTTATTGACCAAATGCTGGAAAGGTTAGCAGGTCAGGATTTCTATTGTTTTCTAGATGGCTATTCAGGATACTTTCAGATCCCAATTGCTCCAGAAGATCAGGATAAAACTACTTTTACCTGTCCTTATGGAACATATGCTTATAAAAGAATGCCGTTCGGATTATGTAATGCCCCTGCTACTTTTCAACGGTGCATGATGGCTATTTTCTCTGACTACATTGAAAAATGCATAGAAGTTTTTATGGATGACTTCTCTGTCTTTGGTTCGACATTTGACACTTGCCTGGAGAATCTTGATCTTATTTTGGCCAGGTGTGAAGACACAAATCTAGTCCTGAACTGGGAGAAATGTCACTTTATGGTTCGTGAAGGGATCGTGCTAGGACATAACGTGTCTTCCAAAGGTATTGAGGTGGATCGCGCTAAAATTGAGGTAATAGAAAAACTCCCACCTCCTACTACTGTAAGAGGTATTCGAAGTTTTCTTGGACATGCTGGTTTTTACAGAAGATTCATTAAAAACTTTTCCAAGATTTCTAAGCCTCTCTGTACTCTGCTGACAAAAGATGCTAAATTTCATTTTTCTGATGAATGTTTAGCAGCTTTTAATTTGTTAAAAGAAAAACTTGTCTCTGCTCCTATTGTGGTATCACCCGACTGGTCCCAACCTTTTGAAATCATGTGTGACGCCAGTGATTATGCGGTGGGTGCTGTTTTGTGCCAAAAATTGGATAAAGTTCTGAGAGTCATTTATTATGCTAGTCGTACTTTAAACGACGCTCAGAAAAATTACGCAACTACAGAAAAAGAATTGCTGGCAGTCGTCTTTGCTTTGGATACATTCCGTTCATATTTATTGGGTAGTAATGTTATTATTCATACTGATCATTCTGCCCTCAAGTATTTATTTGCCAAAGCAGATGCAAAACCCAGGTTGATAAGATGGATACTTCTCTTACAAGAATTCGACATAGAGATAAGAGATAGGAGAGGTATCCAGAATGTCGTGGCTGACCACTTGTCAAGGATGGAGGGACCAGAAGACGAAAAACCCATCAATGAGTTTTTCCCGGACGAGGCAGTATTCACAATCCAAACGGCAAGAGACCCTTGGTTTGCCAATATTGCCAATTATCTGGCTACGAAGATCATCCCAACTGTTATGACATATCAGCAGCGAAAAAGGTTCTTTTCGATTGTCAAACATTATTTATGGGATGATCCATTTCTTTTCAGAATCTGTGCAGATGGTATTATAAGGAGATGTATCCCAGAGACAGAAATCAGAAATATCCTTCTCCATTGCCATTCTAGAGAAACCGGCGGACATCACGGTGCAACCCGTACAGCTGCTAAAGTACTTGAATTCGGTTTCTATTGGAACACCCTTCACAAAGACTGTCATGCTTTTGTGTTACTTGTGATCGGTGTCAAAGGCAAGGTAAACTCGTCGCAATGAACTACCCTTGAACAATATGCTAGAAGTTGAACTATTTGATGTTTGGGGGATTGATTTTATGGGACCCTTCCCAAATTCTTTTGGAAATTTATACATCTTAGTAGCAGTCGATTATGTCTCTAAATGGGCGGAAGCCCTTGCTTGCTCTACTAACGATGGTAAAGTTGTGATGAAGTTCATTAAGAAACACATTTTCACTCGATTTGGTGTTCCAAGAGCAATAATCAGCGATGGTGGATCTCACTTCTGCAATCGCCAGTTTGATGCTCTCCTAAAGAAATATGGAGTCCGACATAAGGTTGCTCTACCATACCATCCTCAAACGAATGGTCAGGCAGAGATAACAAATAGAGAGCTAAAATGGATTCTGCAAAAGACGGTGAACTCTTCTCGAAAGGATTGGTCCATTAAATTGGATGATGCGCTCTGGGCATACCGTACCGCCTTCAAAACGCCTATTGGTGTGTCTCCCTACAAACTAGTTTTTGGGAAGGCATGTCACTTGCCTGTGGAATTAGAGCATAAATCTTATTGGGCTCTGAAGGTGTTGAACTTCGATCTACAACAAGCCGGTGAAAAAAGGAAGTTCCAGTTGACTGAGCTAGAAGAACTGAGGCACAACTCATATGAGAATGCAGTGATTTATAAGGAGAAGACCAAGCGTTGGCACGATAAGATGATTGCCAAGCGAGACTTCAAAGCGGGAGATCACGTCCTTCTTTATAACTCCAGACTTAAGTTCTTCCCGGGTAAGTTAAAATCCTTCTGGTCTGGACCATTTAAAATAATATCCACCTCTCCTTATGGAGCTGTGGAATTGGACAATAAGAAAGGAGGATCGTTTAAAGTCAATGGAGCTCGAATCAAATTATATATGGGAAACACGTTAGACAACGAAGAGGCTTCTGCGCTTTTCTCAAAGAACCAGTCACACTTAAATCACTCAGGTACGGTCTAGCCAAAGACCATAAAGATGGGCAGCTTGGTAGGAGGCACCCTACTATCTATCTTTTTTTCTATATTGTGCTTATATTTTGTATTATTTTATAAAAAAAGAAAAAAAAGAGTGAAAAAAAAGAAAGGAGAGAGAACGAGGAGAATTAACTTGAGTTCTTCTGGCTGTTTAGAAAATTTATTACAGGAACATCTTGCACATTCCGACAGCTGAACTCAAGTGTGGGGGAGCTACACTATAGATTCTGCATAAATCTGGGGAGTACACTATCTTTACCTTGCTCTTTAAATTTTCAATATTTCCTTACCATGCTTTGTGATCATTACCAGGTAGTTTTGCATGCCCTGTTATTTTAATTCTTTCTATGCAATGAGGGCATTGCTTTGGTTCAAGTGTGGGGGAGATATAATAATCAAAAAGCTTGCTCTTAAGTTTGTCTCTTTTCAACACTGTGTTTAAATTTGTTAAGTGATTAATAATCAAAGAAGGAGCCATAGAGGGAGTAATGCCGGTGTTAACAGGTTTAAAGGGTAAAAAAAAAACACTCTGCTCCTTACTCAATGCAAAAAATTCTGAGGAAATTATCATTTGAATTTTGTTTTGACTTTGAGCCTGGATTTGAATTGGAAATGAACGGTGGAAAAAGAACAAGGCAAGGTACTCCTCTGATTCAGACAGGCATATTCTGATCCTAAACAGGCCTCGTCCACTCGGTTATTAAGTTCTTAGGGGTGCTTCATCACCCGGCTACCTAAGGTACTCGGTATCTGGGATAGTAGACCCAAAACCGCTACAAGGGTGGAGAGAAAAGTCTGAGGTAAAAGAAAAATGAACTTCAAAATTGAAGTATCTGTGCATTCTGTACCAAAATGATAAAAACTTCTTCATTATGGATCACGAGTATGTGGCATTGAAAGGTATAATGGAATAAGATTTTACTTCATGCCCCTTGTCGTTCAAGGAAATGTGAAAGAAAATGGTGGATTGGCTCAGGGTTAAAAGCAGAATTCTCATGGTACTGCTTCTCTTTCTTTTGTAGGACTTCAGGGTTATTCTCAGAAATGGAGAAATATATCTAATAAATTTAATGTTATTAGTACCCTTTTTAAAAAAAAAATCTGAAAAGATTGGCAATTACCTCTTCTGTGCTCTCCTTACTTGATTATTGTCTGTTTAACTTGTTTAAACATTATGTCAGAAAGATTTGCTTGAGGACAAGCAAAAGATAAGTGGGGGAGTTTGATAAGTGAGAAATACATAGACATTTAAGGGTTTATTTACCTTATATTACACTTCAGGATAATATTACTCACTTATCGTATGTTTTTCCTAAGATTTATGTCTTGATATGAACTGATACATTTTATGTATCAAATGCAGTAAAAAGTCTTGGAATTACATAGTTTTTTACTAAATCGAATGTGCAGAAATACTAACCAAGCGTTCCATGCAACAAAGACGAGTGAAACGGCTTAAAACGACATATTAAGCCCAGGTTGACGACTGCAGAAAATAAGGAAACAAATACACCATGTCCGAGGAAATAACCCGGACAGAGGGCGGACGCATGGCACGTCCGTGGAAAGAAGCCCGGACAGAGGCCGGACAGGACATAATTGTGTCTGTGGCATGTCCGAGTAACAAAGGGCGGACATAATTGTATCCGTGGTGTGTCCGCGGATAAAAGGACGGACAGATTAGAGACGTCCGGCCCTAAAAGGGCGGACACAAACCCGGACACGGCCATTTTAAGAATGTGTCCGTGGAATTAAGCCAGGACAGTGGACGGACAAGGGACGGACAAGAGAGAAATGTGTCCGTGGAAAAAAGCACGGACAGGAAATAAATGCAGATCCAGAAAGAAATTAACGCGACGGTGCTGTTTATCTTCTTCCTTGCGGCGCCTACAGACAGCAATATCAGGCGCGGCCGACAGTCCTGAAAACCCTCACGCGTTCTGCAACCCCAATCCATCTACCTCCCTTATCTTGTTCATCCACTAGCACACATGCTCCAGCTCTTCTTCTTCCTCTTCTTCTCCCTCTCCTCTATATAAACCCACTGCTACTTCATCAAAAATAACTCACGCTCGTACACAAAACTCAACTCTCTGAAACACTCACATTCACTTCCAAATCACACTTCCTCCACAGAATTCCATTTTCCTCCATACAGTCCGTGCGAATGCAGAGAGTTCTTTCTTTTCTTTAACTGTTCTCTGTTTTAATGTCTGTCGTGCTTATGACTTCTGTTTGTATAATTATGTGTGAGTAATAATCTTAGCCTCCCGGGTTGGGAAGCAAGCCTATTTTATAAAATCATATTACGTAGACTTTCTATTATAATCTGTTCAAGCAATATTTTGGTTCTCGTCCTTAATGCGCTTTAATATTTAGGCCAATTATTAAGGTGATATTTGTAGTTTCTTGTTAAAATGCAGTGCTGAGACAAGATTCTAGACAAAAGAAGTCAAAACAGATTAACGACTAGAAGCGAGTTTTCGCCTATAGGTTAATCTGTCTCCAATAGGAATTGTTAATAATGCGATTAATTTATTAATAACTTGAGCAAGGTTTGCGCTTGTTGTTTAAATTAATCAGGGTTTATTGCACAGGGAACGGTCAATAAACTAATTAAGATTCCTGAGCTTATTGCTAAAGTGGGAAAGTTTCAGTAATATAATTGAGTAAAATAGGTGAGCAGAACAACCCAGGGTGCTTTCTTTAAAAAAACAAAAGAGTTTTATAACTACTATTATTATTCTGTTTTGATTAATTGCTCTTTTACTGTTTTGTTTACATTAAGTGTCAAACCACAATCTCCCTAGAAAAAGTGATAAGTTTCTATTCAACAGTCTAATTAGAATTCTCAGTTAATTTACACTATCAGTTAAACCACAGCAAGGTCCCCAAGAGTTCGACACCCCACAATTCCACTATTCCGCAAAACGATAGGTACACTGCCTAAGTGGTAGAAGTTGTAACACACTTTTATCCCAACAAGTCCGTGTTTGAGGACAAGCTTCTTTGTGTTGCGTCCGAGTTTGAGTCCGCAATGCGGACGTGTGTGTGTATTTTGTCCGTGATTGAGTCCTCAATGCGGACAAGTGTATTTTCGTAGTCTTGTCCTGTAAACTTCGACAGACTCCAGATTCTTCGTTATAAGTCCGTTTCACTCGCCGTTTGTTGCGTTGGAAAGCTTGTGAAATAAACTATGTGATTCCAACACTTTTTCCTGTATTTGATACATAAAATCTATCAGTCCATATCAAGACATAAATTTTAGGAAAAATATACGATAAGTGAGTAATATTATCCTGAAAGTGAGTAAGTATAAGGTAAATTAAACCCTTTAATGTCTATGTAGTTCTCACTTATCAAGTCACGCAGCAGAAGCTAGTGGGCCGTAATTCAAGGTTAAGTAAACCTGGCAAATGTGAATAAATGGTTAATCAAATCATAAACACCTTAAAGCCTTAGAGGTGATAAGTGTCCAAATGAGCATGTTTTATAGGTGTATTTCATATATTATATTAGCACTTTTCTTGCTTATTTCTCACTTATCGTATGTTTTTCCTCTAGTTTATGTTTTATTGGTTATCTCATGAATTTATTGGTTAAACATGAGGAAAACCAAGCTAGAAGCAAAGTAGACAAAGAGACGAACGCATAGGCGCAAACGGCTCGAACAACGGAGTCCAAACGAAGAAGCTAGAGCCGGTCAAAGTTCGCAAAAGAAAACAAGTCAAAGACTTGTGTCCGTGTCTTGTCCGCTCAAACAAAGCCGGACAGGCCATGTATGTCCGCGGAACCAAGGCCGGACAGAAGGCCGAACGTGAAGAATGAGTCCGATGGTGTGTCCGTGAAACAAAGGCCAGGCGTGGCACTTACGTTCGTATCTTGTCCGCACTACAAAGGCCGGACAGGGCAAGGTGCGTCGGGGGAACCAGGGCCGGACAAGGGGCGGACAAAAGCAGGACACGATGTGTCCATGGAAAAATGGACGGACACAAACAAGGACGCGTCTAAATGCAACGCAGATCCAGAAACTGTCGCGACTGGTTTTCTCCGCCGACTGTCTTCCCCAATTGCTTCTTCCTTTGCGGCGCCTACAGACATATCCATCTACTCCATTAAACCATATCAGGCGCCTGCCTTAAATCCCTCACGCGCACTCAGTTCTGTCTCCTCTCCAGTTCTATCTTCAATCATCCTCTGCTCCTATATAAACCCAGCACCTTCAACCTTAAACAGACGTACGGGAGATTAACCAGAAACAGACCATCGCTCACCACACTCCATCATTCTCTTCCATTCATCTTCTCCCGTAACACCACAACATTCCATACTCACGTACTCAGCAAAAACAAAAGAAATAGAAGAGAGGCAGCAGCAGTGAGAGCGAGAGCAGTCCCGTTCTTTCTCTGAAATAATGGCTAATTCTATCTGTGCTATCTTTTTATCTCCGTTAATGTCTGAGTAATTTTCTTTTGTATCCTAGGATGGGGGTTTTTGATTCTAATATTACGTAAATCAGTATTTATCACCTGTCTCTCTCTTATTAAACTTGTTTTAATTCCTTTCAGCAAATATTGTTAAATGATTTGCGTGACAAACAACTGCATTTTTATGGTAACTATCAACATATGATTTTGAGATAGTCAAAGTACCACAAAGGAATAAACCTTGGTATTTACACTCCGGATTGAGCAGGAAAATACTGAGGGTATTATTAAGAGTTCGTAACTGATAATTATTAACTCTAATAGACAATAAATAATTGAGACAAGGTTATAAATCTGTTTAAGTAATTTAGGCAATTCCCCCGCTATCCTAGGATACCTTTTTCCATCCACATCAACTAATTTACCTGTTTTTTTACTGTTTTTATTATTTTTGTACTGATCTAACAACAAATCAAGCTTGCCTCCGGCTAAACCCCCTTTTTACTGTTTTTACTAAATACCGATACTAGGATAATTGAACAATTTCCCTGTGGATACGACACTTGTTGTACTACTACGACTAAGGTGCACTTGCCTTTTAGTTTGCTGTAAATCTATATATATTAATGTATAGTATTTAGCCAACAAGTTTTTGGCGCCATTGCCGGAGAAATTGATTTCATCAATTTCCCTAGTTTTCGGTAGCTTACTTGCTATACTATAATATTCTGTTTATATTAATTTTGTTGTTTGTTTATTTCTATTTCTATTAATTTCTGTTATTTACATATTCCAGCAATTTAAATATCGCATTAATTACAGTTATTTAATTTTCGGTCATTTACTTTACTGTCATTTAAATTTCAGTAACTAACTTCTAACTTTTAAATTCTGTCATTTAAATTTCTGTCAACTAACTACTAACATTTAAATTTCTGTTATTTAATTTTCTGTCAACTAACTACTAACTTTTAAATTCTGTCATTTAAATTTCTGTCATTTAAATTTCTGTCAACTAATTACTAACATTTAATTTCTGTCATTTAAATTCCAGTTCTTTAAATTCCCTTGTCACTAACATTTAAATTCCAATACTCTTAACTAACTTACATTTAATTTCAGTTCTTTAATTTCCCTTGTCATTTAAATCCCCGCAATTTAATTCTGTCCTTTTTCTTTATTTTAATTTTATTGTTTACTTAAACTGCATTTATTTCAGTTCCTTTTTTGTTTACTTATTTTCATTCTTTTTACTCTTGTTAAAAAATTAATTAAAAAAATTAATTGTTGTTTAATTAAAATTTATCAGCCTAACCAATATCTTTGCTTTTCTTTATCTATTTACTAATTAATTTCGCAGTTTCTCACAAACCACAAATTATCTTCTGTGCATGCCCAATACTCGAACCCGAGGTTCTCCACCTATCAGTCCGAGACCCAAACCCGAGCGCACTTTATTACAAGCACGAAGAAACCTGAGAAATCAAGACATGGCCGATAACGAAGTCATAAATGAAATGGACCATGAAAATCAACCACAACACCGTGCCCTCTCTGATTACCACCAACCGGATACTGAAGGAAGAGCATCAGCCATAGTTCTCCCCGAACTAACACCACAAGAAGCCGGACGATGGGCTTTCAAAACCCACTACATCACCGCCGTCCGGGATTTAGGTAAGTTTAGTGGAGCGAATCCAGATGAAGCCCCGAATCATTTAAGTCTCTTCCTAGACTTCTGTAATTCCTTCGGTCCAACCTGCAACGTCAAAGAAAGAATCCGTCTACAACTATTTCCTCACTCGTTGTCAGATTCAGCAAACAGGTGGTACCAAAGTCTTCCCTCCTGATCAATCCATACATGGCTGCAAATGGCCCAGAAGTTCCTTGCCAAGTACTATCCAACCAGTAGAACAAGGCAATTGATCGGAGAAATCAACACATTCTGTCAGGAACCGGAAGAAACGTTGTACGACGCATGGGACAGATTCAAGGATATGCTAATGAAATGTTCACACCATGGTCTCGACGATCAATCCCTCTGCCTGTCATTCTTCAATGGTCTAGACGATGGAAATCGACTACTCGTAAATTCCTTTACAGGAGGAAGTTTCATGATGAAATCTCCTAAAGAAGGGATGAACCTTCTTGAAACCATGACGAGCAATACAAGACAGTGGACGAGATCCAAAGGAAGAACGCCACGAGCAGCAGGCCTACTCCACGTTGAGCCTACAGATCATTTATCTGCCCAGATCTCGTCCCTTGCAAAGATAGTGGAAAAGCTAACAACATCACAAAATGAAATCGTACAAACAATAGCTTCCTCACCTCCAAGTTCATATTCAGAAGGATGTGCCATATGCGCCGGTCCTCACGAAACTCATCAATGCGAAGGTAAAAGCTAGTACGAAGATGTACAATTCATAGGAAACCGCCCCGGTAATTCCTACAACAATAACATCAACAACAACTACCCATGGAGAAATCACCCGAATTTCTCATGGAAAAACAATGATCAGAACCAAGGAGGGCAGAACAACAGTTCCAATACCTATCAGGGAAACAGACCCCAACCAAACTCTAATATGGGTTATAGAGCACAAGGCGCCCCTCCAGGTTTCCACCAACAACAACAACCATCTTCATCCCCTGTTGATCCAAACGCGGAACTCAAAGAGATGATGAAGAGATACATGTCCATGACTCAAAACCAGCTTAATGCGCAAGAAGCCTTCAACCAAAAAATCGAAGGTAAATTCAATCAAATTGCAGAACAACTTGCTCGAAGACCGCCTGGGACTCTCCCAAGCCAAACAGAGCCAAATCCAAGAGAGCACGCCAAATGCATCTATGTGAAGGAACACCGTGAAGAAAAGATGGAGGTGGCTAAAACAGTTGAGGTTCCAGAACTTCACCCTTCCCTTCAAGAGTGGGTAATAGCAATCGAGACTTCCAAAAGGAATGTAGCTGAACTGGAAAGCACCGCCGCAGTCTATAAAAATCGTATTCAGTCCGAGAATACCTACCTCAAGGACTTGGTGGCAGGCTATGAAAATGAAAAGCTCGACTTTGAAGAAGAAGAAGAAGAGGTTAAGGCGATAACCTTGAGAAGCGGTAGAAAGACCAATGAGATTCACATCCCGCAAAGGTCAGAAGAATCCAAAGAGGATAGTGAAGAAAAAGTTGAGGTCCCAGTAGATAAGACATCTCCCAGCATTCTCACTATTCCACCAGCTCCAAAACCTTCTCCACAAGAACCGCCTATACCATTTCCCCACTGACTCCAAAAGCAGAAATTGGATAATGAATATGGTAAGTTTCTGGCAATGCTGAAACAACTAAACATCAACATACAGTTTGTAGACCTCATTGCCAAAATGCCAAACTACGCAAAATTTCTCAAGCACCTTATCTCCAATAAAACTAAATTGGCCGAAGTCGGTACCATACCACTCAATGTAGCTTGCTCAGCTATTCTGAAACAACCACTGCCTTCGAAATGCAATGATCCAGGTAGCTTCACCATACCAGTCACAATTGGTAGCACCTCATTTCCATACTCCCTATGCGATCTGGGTGCCTCCATAAATTTGATGCCCCTCTCCACTTTCAAAAAGCTGGGAATTGGAGAGATGAAAAAGACCAAGATGACCCTCCAACTGGCGGATGGTTCGGTAACTTACCCAAGCGGAGTGGTGGAGGATGTTATCATTAAAGTGGAACACTTATACTTCCCATGCGATTTTGTCATTTTAGACATTGAAAAGAACTCCACTACACCTCTCATCCTTGGACGACCTTTCTTTGCCACAGCCGACGTACACATTTGGGTGGCCCAGGGGACAATCACCCTTCAAGCTTATAATGAAAAGCTGGAGTTTGCATCAGGAAGGTCTCCAGATAACAAACCCAAGGATCTCAAGTTTGTGAGGGACACTCAATCACCATCATCTCCACTTCTCTTTGTCACCCTTCCGGACGGAATGTCCATTACAGAGATACCACCACCAATCCCTGATGAAAAGCGGGATAAGAAATGTAAACATGCATCCAGGTGGACACTCAAAAATACCATCGAGTCATGCTTTGGATCTCCTCCTCATAACCACCCCCCAGGTTTGATCTAACAACAAAGCGTCTAGCTAAAGACGTTAAAGAAGGGCAGCTTTCCGGGAGGCAACCCGGATGAAATTATCTTTCATTTGCTTTTATGCTCTTTTAATTTTCAGGTTCTCTTTCAATTTTGTTTTTGCTAACTTTTAACCCCGTTTATAGTATGGTTTCTTCTAGTGTCTTTTGTAGATGTAACTTCATCTCCACACCGCAACCAAGCTACGATACTTGAGGCTGAAGCTCAAGTGTGGGGGAACTCCTATAACGCCAGCAAAAATAATCTCAGGGGAGTACCAGTCTCTTTAATTATGTTTTTATTTAAATAAATTCTGCAGTGGAGAGTTTCTGTGCTTAAATGTTTATTTGTGAACTTTGTGTTCTCTCTATTTTATCTACTTACCGAAAAGGTCTTCTGAATCCTTCCCTTGTTTTTCTGGTGAACAATGAGGACATTGTCCAATTAAGTGTGGGGGAGTGTGCCCTTTTCGGTGACATTTTATGCTTAAATGCTTAATCTCTCTGCTTATCTTGCGTTTGTCCAAATTCAATATCGTGGACCCTTTATATGTGGGTTGCTCTCTTTAAGAATAAATACTGTTATGAATTGTGGGATAAATGGTACAAAAATTTTAAAATTTTGATTACTTTTGAGGAGCATTTTTATGCGGTGTGACCAAATGATCTGCAAATGGTTGGATTTTTATTGCTCAGGGGTTACTTCTGTCTTATTTCTTAGGGATTGCTAAGGGGTGCTTCTCTGTCAAAAAAATATAAAAAATATATAAACATGGGACTTTTGAGACACCATTGGTAACCAACAAAGAGAGTTGAGTGTTCTTAAATACAAAAGCTTGATGCTTACATATTATCTTCTCATCTCTTATGCAAAAGTGAAACAAATGCATAAATCTATTGTTCCTTTTGTTTTCTCCTCAATGCTCGTTCTTGAGAGAAGTTGGCCGTGGTAAAAGTTCTCAAAGTCACCTAAACTGAAAAGCATTGAAGTACTCCGGATCATACCCCGAAACTCTAATTTTTATTTTTACCCTGAGTACACCTGTGCCACCAGCAGTTGATGGATCACACTCCTCGAAAAGTTTAAAGATCATATCGTTCACCTCTTTATCCTACCCTTCATAATAATATTTGTTAGTATTGAGCATTCCCTACTTGCTTGGGTACATGGTTTTGCTTGAGGACAAGCAAAAGGTAACTGTGGGGGTGTGATAAGTGTCCAAAGGAGCATGTTTTATAGGTGTATTTCATATATTGAATTAGCACTTTTCTTGCTCATTTCTCACTTATCGTATGTTTTTCCTCTAGTTTATGTTTTATTGGTTATCTCACGAATTTATTGGTTAAACATGAGGAAAACCAAGCTAGAAGCAAAGTAGACAAAGAGACAAACGCATAGGCGCAAACGGCTCGAAAAACGGAGTCCAAACGAAGAAGCTAGAGCCGGTCAAAGTTCGCAAAAGAAAACAAGTCAAAGACTTGTGTCCGTGTCTTGTCCGCTCAAACAAAGCCGGACAGGCCATGTATGTCCACGGAACCAAGGCCGAACAGAAGGCCGGACGTGAAGAATGAGTCTGATGGTGTGTCCGTGAAACAAAGGCCGGACGTGGCACTTGCGTCCGTATCTTGTCCGCACTACAAAGGCCGGACAGGGCAAGGTGCGTCCGGGGAACCAGGGCCGGACAAGGGGCGGACAGAAGCAGGACACGATATGTCCGTGGAAAAATGGACGGACACAAACAAGGACGCGTCTAAATGCAACGCAAATCCAGAAACTGTCGCGACTGGTTTTCTCCGCCGACTGTCTTCCCCAATTGCTTCTTCCTTGCGGTGCCTACAGACATATCCATCTACTCCATTAAACCATATCAGGCGCCTGTCTTAAATCCCTCACGCGCACTCAGTTCTGTCTCCTCTCCAGTTCTATCTTCAATCATCCTCTGCTCCTATATAAACCAGCACCTTCAACCTTAAACAGACGTACGGGAGATTAACCAGAAACATACCATTGCTCACCACACTCCTTCATTCTCTTCCATTCATCTTCTTCCGTAACACCACAACATTCCATACTCACGTACTCAGCAGAAATAAAAGAAATAGAAGAGAGGCAGCCGCAGTGAGAGCGAGAGCAGTCCCGTTCTTTCTCTGAAATAATGGCTAATTCTATTTGTGCTATCTTTTTATCTCCATTAATGTCTGAGTAATTTTCTTTTGTATCCTAGGATGGGGGTTTTGATTCTAATATTACGTAAATCAGTATTTATCACCTGTCTCTCTCTTATTAAACTTGTTTTAATTCCTTTCAGCAAATATTGTTAAATGCTTTGCGTGACAAACAACTGCATTTTTATGGTAACTATCAACATATGATTTTGAGATAGTCAAAGTACCACAAAGGAATAAACCTTGGTATTTACACTCCGGATTGAGCAGGAAAATACTGAGGCTATTATTAAGAGTTCGTAACTGACAATTATTAACTCTAATAGACAATAAGTAATTGAGACAAGGTTATAAATCTGTTTAAGTAATTTAGGCAATTCCCCCGCTATCCTAGGATACCTTTTTCCATCCACATCAACTAATTTACCTGTTTTTTTACTGTTTTTATTATTTCTGTACTGATTCAACAACAAATCAAGCTTGCCTCTGGCTAAACCCCCTTTTTACTGTATTTACTAAATACCGATACTAGGATAATTGAACAATTTCCCTATGGATACGACACTTGTTGTACTACTACGACTAAGGTGCACTTGCCTTTTAGTTTGCTGTAAATCTATATATATATTAATGTATATTATTTAGCCAACAAGAGGCTAGAACCGAACCCGGTTATGAGTTAATTAACCACATCGAAGTTAAAACACTTCATGATGCCGGAGTTAGTGAACCAATGTTCAGTAATAACATATGGTCGATTACGCGGGCGTAACCCCTTTTAAGGGGGGGGGGGGGGGGGTAGGGCGAGAAACCGCTTAGAGTATGTTTTACGTATATGTGCGTAAACTACAATGTGCATAGCACAAAGAAAAGTGTTTTGATGATTGGAACTTATGTTACATAAACATATGTACCCATTCATTGTGGAATTTTGGTTATTGTGCATGAGAGATGCGAGTAATGTGTAAGTAATATTTATGAAAAGAGGAGTAGAGAAACTCCTGGGCAATGAGAATCCCTATAGTATATGTCTATTGAGATTAGACAGGAGTTATGATGAGTATGAATCGGTATGAAACCAATGTGTAACCTAGTAGGAAGTGAGTTTCCCCTAGGTGATTTTATTTGAGAATGATTAATGGAGTGAGTTCCATCCTTTGGAGTTGTATGTTTTAAATGGAGTAACAATTTGAGAAAATGAGCCTATGAGTTGTTAGGTAAATAAGTGAAATAAAATTGAGAATAATGGATGACTTAGGTTCCATAACTAAGAGATAAATTGAAATGAATTGTTTTATGAATATGACTATAAAGAGTAAAAGATAGAAAATGAAAATGTTTGACTATCTGATTGTTTGAAATTGAAGTGGGAGGTGGAACTTGATCTGCTAGCGATCAAGGTAAACCGAACACAAATTGGGGTGGAAGGATAGTTCAACACTGATGCTGATCACATCAGGGTTGGATGATTCTGGAAGCTCCCTATAAGTTGTCACAAGTAATCACGCTAAGGAAAAGTGCAGCTACCATAAATCGGACTTGGAGTTGTGTGACGTTTTCTAAAAGAATTTTCAAACAGAATTTGAAAAAGGATTTTCTTCAAGTACGAAGGTGGAAATGAAAACTGGTTTTTAAACCGCCATCACCCACCGATGGCTACGGCCTTAAGTCTTGATGACCGATAGAACGGTAGGCGTGTATTAGTTTTGAAACCATTGCACCGTACGTGCGGCGGTCCTAAGTGACCGGTGGGGGGGTGTGGGCGGGGGGTGACAGTGTGTGATTTTTCCAAAGGCAGCGGGACGGGGAGAGTACCGTGAGACGATCCTGTGTTGAGTGAGTCAACCAGAGTGTCCGAGGATATGTATATGTGTAACGTTTTGATCAGAACCGAAGGGACCGTGGGCCAGAGAGAGTAAGTGCCCATTTGTCATGAAACGGCGGTGGACCAGAGAGCGTAAGTGTCCAACGTGACCGGTACCTGAGGGATCGGCAGTGTATTATTCAATATGGATTCGAGGACTGTAGGGTCTTCTTGTCTTCAGACCGATTCCATGAAGAAATACAAAAGAGTATTTTTGGTTGCTATACATGCTGTGATATGTGTGTGGTGTGTGTAGCGTGTAGAGAGACAGACCTGTCGAGTCTATAAGGTTATATGTGTATTATAACCTTGGTATAGTATACCATGAGACTATCCATATTAGATTCACCAACTTTGAGGGCAAAGTTCCTTAAGGGGGTAGATTTTGATACCCCGGACCTAAAAATGGTGGTTAAATTATTATAATACGATTATTTAAGGCCTAATGGTGCCTAAAGAGTATTGGCAAAGAGAATAAAACCAAAAGTAAAGAGAAAACGCTTGAAAAGCGAAAAACGCTAAAACGCGCATTAAATGAGTATAAGAGATATATGATCTCGTAGGGGTCCGAGATGGATTCCTAAGGCTTGGTTAGGCCTAATTAGTATACGGGAATGACTCCCGAAGAAAACGGATCCAAATAATGGGTTAAAACGCATATTAAGTATAAAAGCACGTTTTTTGAGAAAACCCAAAAACGTGACTTTAAGCGATCAAATAGACCCGTAAAAATTATGGTTGACTATATAACTATAATTAAGCATTCATTGAAGCTTAATAACCATTAAAAATAAAGAAACGAGAAAATCCAAAAAACGGGCCCGGTGAGTGAATAGTGCCAAACCGGGTAAAATAACGAGCGTTTTCTGTAAAGAAACGAAAAAACGCTCCCAGCTTATATTTTGTGTGGGCCGATTTTAATTGGTATATACACACACATTTAATTAGCTTGTTAGCTTATCAAGTCACAAGATGACAAATAAATAAAGTAAAAGGGAATAGTAAAAAAAAGACATTAGTGCTCTCTCACCTCCTTTTATCCTTCTGATTCACGATTCCCTCCCTCTGAGACTAAACTTCTCCTTCCTCTGTATTACAATGGCGATTCCATCAGAGAGCAAATAGCATATCTTCTTTCTCCCTTAGCTTGCTCATTTCTACACCAAATCAAACAAAAACACCACCGTTGGATTCCTCTTGTTCAGGGCAACATTTCCCCCCCTTCAAAAGCTTGAAACCCTCTTCTTCATTCCCATGGCAGTAGGCTCGTTTGAAGCTTGAAGGGGTGTTTTTGAGTCTCCTTCATGTCCTTAATACTCCAAGGTAAAAAGGAAACCAAAAGCTCCATTTTTACTAGCTTATTCTTGCAAAAATCAAATTCCCACGTGAGCTCTTTCTTCAATTTTTCCAGCCGGTTTCCTTGGTCTTTTGAGGAGCTGGAAATCTACACGTTTGGTTTCCAAACTCTCCATTGGTATACTTGAAGGTAAACTCCAAACTAAGCCTAAACTAGCTCTAGAAAAATTATAGTTTAGTGTGGGATCGGTGAATTAATTAGCTTGTTTGGTATGGAATGGAATGTGATTGTAGCTAGCAATATAAACTCCATCGGTTGGTGAGAAAACAAGAAGAGGAAGAGAGAACAAGGAAAGGAGGAAGAAGAGAAAAGAAAACAGAAAAACTAGCAAGGTAATGAACTAACCTTGGGTTGGTTTTGTTCTCTGTAAACAGATTTTGAATGTAAATAAATGACATGTTAGTGTAGTTGTGATGCTACAATATTGACTGATAAGTGGAGCTATTTTAATGAGGGTTAAGTGTGGATAATAAGCCTTGAGGCTAACTAGTACATAAGTGAAAACAGAGGGGAATTTAATATGTTGCTGCAAAGATTTTTAAGGTTGTTACAACAAAGATGAAAAATAGATTTTTGTGAGTTGATTAGTGTGTGGAGAATGCTTAGGAATGTAGACAAACTTTGTAAAAATTTGCCTAGGAATGTATGGGCTTGAGTGTATTGATGCGTGGAGTTGGAATGGAAGGAAAGAAAGGATTGGAAACTGCAACAGAAACAAGAACTAGGAATCTGTAACAGAGAAGGAAATTACAGTGGAAATGGGTAAGTTAACAGTTGAGTATAGAGATTGGATTAGGTTAGTTTTGAGTGCCTAATCAAGGTCAAAACAAGCTATAATACATGTGGAAAGATTAAGGAATGATTAGACGTGAATTAGGAGTTGAAAACTTGTGAAAATCTGTAAATTTCGACAGTTCCAAAGGTGGTCCGGGTTTGCAAATCGGTATGCAAACCCGAACCATAGCAAAAAGTAGGCAGAAACCCATCCCAGGGGGTGGTCCGGGTTTGTAAACCCGGACACAAACCCGGACCACATATAAAACTAGCTAGAAACCAAAATCTGTGTTTGGTCCGGGTTTGTAAACCCGGACACAAACACGGACCAGGCAAAAAATGTGACAGAATGTGCTTTAAAGTGTCCTAATGATGGGGAAGTGAATGGTAATGATGTTAGATGATGTTAAGGCCTTGTTTGGTGACTTGTAAAGGCCCTAAGAAGTGTAAACAAGTGGTAGGAGTGAGTGTGAAGTAAGAACTCAAATTGACAAGAGTTAAACCGAGATAACGGGATAACAGGGTAGGTACGGGAGTAGTAATTATTTACGTACCGTATGAGCTTTGTATTAATAATAATGTTTGGAACGTTATCAGAGGATCGTGTGTGAACCGAGCATGGTGAGATGACACGGTAAAAGTAAAACCCCAGTGAAAGGTATGATTTTCTCATACCCCGCGTACTAACCGAGTTACGTTGATTTGTGTGTTTGTGTGTCGGCTTAATCAAGATTAAAGCATGAAAATAATCCATTGTTTGGTTATGTGTGCCTTGTTGTATGTTGATTGAGCTAACATACTTGTATGCCGGTGTGGTCTAACGTAGTGCATAGACCGACTCATAGTGAGTATTGATTGACTAGAAACCCGTAGATCGGGTAGTATCATAATCAATGAAAGTATGCAAACACACGCAAGCTATTGTTTACAGTACAACGAAAACGTAAACATATGAACTCCCTAGAATGTGAGGAGATGTACGGGTTGAGTAAATACCCGATAACGGTTAGAAATTCATTTGAAAACAATCCACGAAATAAATAAGAGTGGAGAGATAAATGAACCTCCATCGTGAGGATTGAAGTTAGTCCAATGAAGTGAACTTGTAAGGAAGGTAAAAGAGACCTAAGGGACCATCTAACTCCCTTGAGACATGGTCAACCTCCTATAAGAGGATTTTACCCGGTATAAGAAAATAACCGAAAGCATGAGTAAATGAAATGTATGGGTAACTCTTAAAAAATAAGATTAACCAAACTTGAGTAATGTTCCCAAAGTCATTAGAAACATCGAGAGTGATGCTTCTAGACTAAAACACTTAATATTATTATAGCTCCGAGAGAGGAGTGTATGGGAATGTGAGTAGTCCGAGAGTAGTCGGACCTATGTAAAAGAGATAGGAACTAAGCGAGAGTTCCGAGAGCTAGTTGAACCTTCCCACCATGCTAGACCCAGAGTAGGGTTGAAACCGGGGAAGTAAGACTATGCTCGAGAGCCATGAGTTTTGGCTAAGTATGTATTAAGAGTAACAAGCGTGACGTAGGAGACCTATAGTGTCTCGAGAATCTACAAGAGCTTGAGTATAAATAACCCAAGAGTGTGGGTGAGATAATGAGTATTAATAACCCAAGAGTATGGGTGAGTATATGTATGAGTAACCCAAGAGTATGGGTGAGTATATGTATGAGTAACCCGAGAGAATGGGTGAGTATAAGTATAAGTAACCCGAGAGAATGGGTGAGTATAGGAATGAGTGACCCGAGAGAATGGGTGAGTATAAGTATAAGTAACCCGATAGAGTGGGTGAGTTAATGAATGGGTACCAGGGCATAGTGAGGTATAACCTTCAAGGCCTAAGAGTAATGAAACAACTAACAACCTTGTTATGTTAGTTAGGGTTTGTATCTAATGGTTGATTATCGAATCTTTGTGTAGTGTACATATATAATGTATTACTATAAGCATGTTGGTTGAATTAAAATGAACTCCATGCTCTCGACAAAAGTAGTCGGCGTACCCCGGTTAGCACTCGGGGTATGCGAATTTCATATGCAGCGTAAGCTGAGCCCCTTGGGGCACCATTTTTTATTTGCAGGTACACTGAAGATGATTCCGTTCGAGAGTAGGACAGGGCGGTGGTTAGCATGGGTAGTTAGCATTTAATTACTTATGTATTTGAATGAGGTGTAAGACCGAATATGTTATCGGCATCCGTATATTGTAGACTCGGTATAGTAAGGAAATGAGTTGAGTATTATAATTGTATTGTGTACTCGGTTGTTCCAGTTCATCAGACCGTTACGGTATGTAAGATAAGCCTAGTTAGACATATGGGTGGCTAACGGCGTTGTTTCACCCCTCGTTGTAGTTAGAGTTCCGCTGCGTAAGTAAGAGCAATTAGTGACAGTTTAAGAGGTAATGTCGAGATTAACGGTTGGGGTATTACACTGCTCTCCGCTACCTCCTCGGGCATTCCTTGGTCGCATCCCTTGCCGTCATGGTCTTCAGGGCATGAGTTGAGAGAGAATAAAGTGGTCCACCAGATTTCCCACTCCATTGTCTCCTGATCCTCCCGAGCCTGAGCTACTCTCTGCTCATCACAACTCACAGATATATACGGTTCAAGGTTAACTGATAAGAAAGAGTCTGTGGGAATTCTTACATTTGAATCTGTCAACATCATAACTGGCATTTCCGTAAATCCCAACCCGGCTCCTCGACCTCCAACATATGTTGTTAATGTCTCCGCCATGCCCTGCAGCTCCTTGCCTAATCCGTTCCCCTGTTTGTAGCCAATCCGAGACATCATATGCTGCGATGCGGGGCTATCGACACTAGGGTCGAAGTAGAGAGGAGTGATGGGAGAAGTTTGACTTCCTTGCTAATTTGGCCTCACCACTGTGAAGCCCCCGAGCGTCAACTCTCGACCCCCTGGTGTCTTAATCTCAAATAGTTGGGACTCAGCTCTAGCCTCACCCAAAACCTCCACGATTCGCCCCCTATGCTTGAATTTTAGCTTCTGATGGACGACTGAGGGGACTCCTCTAATCTGATTGATGAACTCCCGCCCCAGCTGAAGGTTGAAGGTAGAGGATATGTCTATGACCATTGCTTCGATGGTCAGGGAGACGTCCTCAATCAAGATCGGCAGTGAGATGGCTCCCAAAACCTCCTTATGGTTGTTGTCATAGGCACTCAACGTCATGTCTACGCGGAGCGGGCAAACATTAACTTCGGCCCCATCATCAATTAAAGTCTTTGGGACCTAGAATCCTCCAGCCTTCACAGTTATGTAGAGGGTCTTTCCCGATTAATGAGGGATTTCGTCATCGGTGAATGTTATGGAGAGGTCAGGAGTCCGGGATAGGTGAGCTATGATGTTTTCAACTGACGCTGGCCACTTCTTGTCCATCCCCAAATGCCGAGCCACTGCATTTTTTGCTCTTTTGACATATCAGCAGAGGGACCAGATTGTGAGGGTATGCTGGTAGTCTTCAGTTTTCTCAACAGTTCTCTTCTCCCACCAATTTGTTCTCAGGCTCATTCAGAGTAAGGTCATGGACTTTGTTGCAGTATTTCTGGTCTCTGTGAGCTCGGGGGGTGAAATGTCTTCCTGAGCGGGTTAAGTGATTGATTTTTTCAGGGTCATCGCGGTGTTTTTCCTCATCCACTATCAAGAGGGGTACCTTAACCGCGGATATGGTCGGTGGATTTTCATCTTCGTATGTGATCATGATCACATTACACACGGCAGTATTTCTTTTTTCCTGCTTCTCAAAGATTTTGTGGTTGCACCAAGCCTCAACAATTTCTAGTGCCCTCATTTTCTTGTGGAGGTCTTCAGCCTCAGAAGTCAACATCAGCAAAGTTTCTAAATCCTCTTCTATTTGTCGTCCCACGTCGTATTGGAAGAAGATTGGCACCTTCCCTTGATACCTTAACTTATTGATAGCATTCTAAGCCTGGTCCCTTTTATTCAAATACTCCCTTAACAAGGGTAGCGCGCCCAAATGAATTACAGGACGGGGGATTCTGAAGGTATTCAACAGCGGTGACAATACAATAGTTGGGGAAGATTTCTCACAGGTTGTCTTAGATGATTCTCCAACATCATCCAATCTCATATTCTCTTGAATGTTTGGTAGACCTTCCTCTTCTCCACTGAATCCAATCACGTTCACATGCTGGGGAATTGAATTATTCTGGGGTGTTCGGGCCAGTTTTTGGAAATTCGACTTCTCCACCATCAATCAAATCTTGGATAGCATGGCGCAAGGCCCTGTAATTATCTGTACTGTGTCCCTTTATCAGGTGGTATTCATAGAAGCTGGCAAGGTTGGTTCCCATCTGGGTAACTCCTGGTTTGGGTTTTGGGTGTCCCAGCAAAAACCCACTTTTCGTCAGCTTTTCATAGGCTTTGTCTATTGGCATTCCTAAACTGGTGTAATTCCTTATGGGTTGAGTTTGGTAACTGTTTGGTGGTGGGGTTGCAGAATAATCTGGTTTTAGTCCGCTAACCTGGGCTTGGTAAACTGGAGGTTGAGATTGATTGTTTGAGGGAGTAGGGACAAACTTTCTAACTTGTATGCCTTGGACTGCCTGTTCTGATAATTCGTCCCTCTAAGGTTTGACCCTTGAAAATTCAAACCCTTCAGACATCTAACTAGAGACAGTTCCTCTGCAGCGGTGGCAGCAGCTTTCAAGTGTCAGAAAAAAACAAATTCCGAGGGACTTAAGATGGTCTGAGTAAGGGTTTTCCAGGCAATCGATAATGATTCTTATTGGCTCATCTTCGCTGGGCTGGTCTAGCATCTGCCCTGCCTTCTCTCTCCACTTGGTGATGAATTCCATCACTGTCTCATGATTTCCTAGCCTCATAGTTTCCAAGTCTCTCTGGGTGACCTCTAGGTGAGTGTTATAGCTATACTGCTCCACAAAAGCTTGGTAGACTTCTTCCAACTTCTTCCCAGAGAAGTCCAACCTCGACACCCAAGTTTGGGCAGACCCTTCGAGGTAACTGAGGAAGCAAATTATCTTCATCTCATCATCTAGTCTGTGCATGGTCATGACCTGGTCAAATTGGGCAAGATGGTGCCTAGGGTCCCCTTTCCAGGCGTATTTAGATATTTCTAGCAGTTTTAGATTCTCAGGCAACTTAGAGTTTGGCTTCAATCGGAAATAACGGAAACCCAGCATCTTTGCTCGCTCCCCGAGCTGCATCTCTGCTAGTAACTCCTCTTTTAGGGATTTCTTCATTTGACTGAAGTCAATTGGAAGGTGCTCAGTAGGTGGGGCTTGACTATAGCCATGAATCAAATGGTTAGACGGTTGTGGTAGCAATTTGGTATGGGGAATTGCTTCTTCAAAACGGACAGCATGTCCGGGGGCTGTGTACTGATATGACCTCATTTGCATGGCGTCAGGGAGTGACGAATTAGGGTAAAAGTTTTCCAGTGGCTTGGCCCGGCTAAGATTGGCAGTTTGGGCAGTGATTCCAGTAGGCGGGAATGGTGGCAATTTGGGGAAGGTAGTTGGCTGGGTTGTGGTTGTAGTCAGCATTGGCGGTGGCATGGGGGCCTCAGATAACAGATCAGTTGCTTGAAACATTGTGGGATGGATGGCGGTATGTTCATTCTTTGATTGTGGTATGAGATAGAATACAAGGTTTTGGGTGAATGTGAGCTTTGGTGTATCGTCGATGTAATCATCGTCAACATCAGTAAAGTATAGGTCTTTCCCCTTGCTCGCTCTCTCTCTGCACAACTGTTCCTCCAACCGTTCGATCGTCTGCTTCATAGCTTTTTCATTTTTTAGTGATTGCTCCAGCATGCGATACAGAACATTTGGATCAGGAAGATTTACAGCACTGCCACTGGCCCCTACAGCCGCACTTGCACTCGCTTCAGCAGCTGACGCGACCATGGTATTTTTGGGAGCAGTGGGATTCATCATACTCGAGTCCATAGTATCCGATGAGGCTTCGGTCATGGTGTCACTGGCCAGCCTACCTCTAGAGTCTCGTTTCCAAAATAGAGTAATGTTGTGAAGCTGGAAGAAAAACTCCTTATGTTTCTGCTTTCTGCGATACCCGGGGGAATACAGAGTACGTGAAAAATGTCAGTATGAAAGCAATTTAAAAGGGTGAGAGAGGGCGAGAGAGTGAGAATGAAAGAGATGGCCGTCCCCGACTTTTATTTTTTTGGGCAAAACACTTTTCGTAAACAACCACTTTCCAAGCGAAAAGGCGCACAAGCCAGTTTTCATTTCCAATAAAGAGAAGCAGTGACCATACCATCATTACATAACTAGAGATTACATCCTGGGGAAAAAGGGAGTACATCTCAATTCCAAAGGGGAAACAATGCAGAGCATTAGTCTTAAGGTAAGGTAAATAAGCTACAGTCATTACATAATTAGAGATTACATCCTGGGGGAAAAGGGAGTACATCTCAATTCAAAAGGGGGAACAAAGAGAACGATACGAAATATTAGTCCTAAGATAACTCAAACAAAATGAGAGAACTAGATAGAGGGGGAAGCTGGTCGCCTCCCTTCTACTGTCACTTCTGCTTCTTCGCCCTCTTCTCCTGTCTCCTTTCTTGGCTGGATGATAGAGGGGGCATCAAATTTACAACAATGGGTAAGTCGGGATTTTGCGTTACCACCCTATGATTGAGAGAATACGGGGTATTTATGATCCGGTCTATCCTCTTTTCTAACCAAGGTTTGTAAGAGTCATTCAGATTGTAGTCCTAGTATGGAAGTTTTCGGACTGCCCACTTTGGTCCCGACTCATAGGCGCTGATGATATGCCGAATAGTAGCCTCGGTAAATTGGTGGATCACATGATTAGCTTCCATGGCACCCGGTATGATTTGTTCACAACCGAACTGACGCATGGCTCTTAATGGGTATATCGTGACCAAACGGTCTAGGCCGTACCATCATGTCCAGCTGACGCAAATGTCCCTCCTTGCACATTCCAATCTATTATGACCCATTCAGTGTGCATTTCAAGATAAATGTCTCTGAAGAAAGCTTTTCATACTTCCTTTGGGTACCTCCTTCGGCTTCTAGCTGACATGTAAGTGTTCATGTTAAAGACCGAGAAGGCTGCTGGTGGTAAAAGTTTGAGATGGTCGAACAACCAAATCTGTAATAGCAGTGGGATTCCTAAGAAGAAAGTTTCCAACTTTCCTGAGTCTTTCCAACGGTCCAAAGATCTAATGATTTTAGCCGTGACCACCGTTCCAATACTCATTCCCTTTTCAAGTGCTTCTAACAAATAGATAATCTGAGGATTGAATCTTATAAATCGCTGACGAAAAAGATACAGTCCCATCAGGCATAGGTCCATCACTCGTCTTTTGGTCTTTAACGAGAAGTATGGCCTGTTGAATCGCCCTAAAAGGTCCTCTAACTCAATGCTCAGGTTCCCAAAATCCTGCACATAGGCTTCTACTTCTAAGAATTCTGCAGCAAATCTTGGGGTCTTCACCCGATCTAGGGGAATGAAAGGCATTAGCTGATGAGGTTCTATTTTGAAGAAAGTATCCATCTCGGCAGGCAAAGGTACTAGTTCATGCATATTGAATCTGTAGAGATGATCAGTGGGGTCCCAATTAGAGAGTGATTCAACAATGCTTTATACTCCACCACAGCAAGACACATCTCAGCAAGGCCAAACAATAGAGGCTTGGTATCATAGTCTGACTTGAAGCAGATGTCTTTAAGTCTGCGGGAGAAGCTGACTTCTCTCTGGCGCTCTTCTTGATAAGCAGCGAGCTCGGATTGTCTCTCTCTAGCAAGTTGTCTCTCTCGTTCTACCCTGATTTCTTTAGCCTTCTCCTTCTCTCCCGGGACAGTTTGCAGCCTGTTCAGCATCGTTGCTTCCCTGTGAATTAAAGGGAAAACTGGACAAGAAGAGGGTGTGAGAATCGGGAAATTAATTACGTAATTATGATATGGTCACCGCCTCTCTTTTTTGGAAATTAAAATGATGTTTTTGAGGTTCCGAACGTTTTTGAGGAGAAAACAGAAAGGGAAATTAAGAAAAGTCCATCCTTTGCAGGAAAATAAATTTTGAAGAATGGTTTTAATTTGGAAAAAGAAATCCGGAAAAGACTTTGATCATCAAAGGAAACTTTTGGGACGATGTTGGTAAAACGTTTGCATACAAAGTAGTTAGCTAGTTAGATCGTGGCTGATTTTTATGTGGAGCTGTAAGCGTTAATGTTGGGATAATCACTTTCCAGGTCAATCGATGCTTCTATACCACCGGGGGAACCGTCATCCCTTCACTGTTCATCTCTCGAGATTTATCTCTGTTATGCCTTGTGGGGCATGTCATCAAGAAAGACCGGAGTGCTTAAGTTTGAAAGGTCAGGATACCCGAAGTGATACAGTCACACGAGCCACGACCAGGGATTATCACAACATACTCGCTTTTCGGGAAACTCGGGGAAGTACTGCATGGTAACGGGTCTCTCGTCTTCTGCACGATAAGGTGTGTCTAAAGTCCAAATTATTCGCTGACTACGCTATGTCATGTATGGGTATCCGTAAATACGGGATCCTCTATGAATTTGTAGCGCGACATTGGGCTTTAAAGACACCCGTGGTGTAGAGGACACCTGGAGAACTGAGCCCATGCAATCTTCAGGGTAAGGCAAAAGGGTGGTCAGACAGGCGGCATACAAGGGGGCAACTACCCATAAAACCCATCTTAGACACTGGATAAGGCAGCTGGACACTGAAGGCTCATAGCTTACTATATGCTGGCTTTGACTCGAAAAGGTGTTTGATAGGATTATGAGTTGTTTCAAGGTGTAGACAACTACAGCCATACCACCCCGTGGGCTTACTCCTTAGCTACGATGGACCCATACTCAGAGGGAAACAATTGTGGACCAATTGTTAATCCCGGCCGCAGATAGTAAAGGTGACACAGAGGAATGCATGTTCCTAAACTACCCGATGCAACAATGGGTTGGCTCCTTTCTACGAAGGCCCCATTTATAAAAACCGTAAATAAGCAATTATGTCATGAATGAAGGGTAATAAACATAAGACAGTAAACACACAATAGTAAACAAAAGTGAAGCATGCAAAGGTCAAAGCACACATGTGGTCATTAAATTCAATTTTGAACTCTAAACACTCGTCCTAACTATCCTCACAAAGCACATTCTAAGTGTGGTGTAGAGTAATCCTAAAGGCTTTGAAATGAATCCCTTGAAGGTTTTGAAAGAAGTGGGAAGTCCCGACAATTTTGAATGGAGTTCAGTCTTCCTTGAGTTTGAGAAAAAACTTACTCAAGTTTTCCCCAACAGAGTCGCCATTCTATGGAGGGTGATTTTTTGGTATGAGGGGCGGTCTATCTAAATATGATCTGACTGAAAAGCTAAGATCCTAGAAAATGCCATTCTGTGGAGGGTAAAAACCCGTTATCTGGCATCCCTTAAATACCTACTAAATCGTCCGTCTTTCCCAGAAAGCATAAGGGGAATGCTAGTGAGCACTACACCCGCTCTCAATGGGCTCCACGCGGACTTATGCCCTAAGGGCGGAAATTGACTAGAGTCGCCACCTAGTTTGACCTAAGGAACTAGGAAGGGAGGAGAAGGGTTCTAAGAACCGTTAACTGACTCTGAGAATATTGCCTATGGATAGGGCTTATCTGGTCATTTGCAGATATTCTGTTGTGGGATCGCACTGGGTTACACCCCTTGGAAGCGGTAATGACCACGACTTCGGATTGGAGCCCGAGGGAACCTCGGTCTCCAATTGTCGGGATTACCCTCTTTCAAAACCTTATTAAAGAGATTCAAATGAAGCCAAAGGATAAGATTGAGTGTAGACCGAGGAGTAGATGATTTCGAGGAGTTTGAAAAAATAGGCTGGTCTTGAAGTTGGTTTTGAATGTTGAGAGGTTTTGACTGTTTTTGAAAGCTTTGAGGTGGTCTTGGCTTTCCCGGGGTTAAGAGGATGTTGGGAGTTTTTAAGGAGTAAAAGGACGTTTTGGTCATTTTGGTGGAGTTAAGGGATGTTTGGATCATTTGCTGGAGTTGAGGAGTTTTTCGGGACATTTTGTGAAGTTGAAGGGTACTTGAGTTATTTGATGGAGTTAAAGGGAATTCGGGTTATTTTGAGTAGTTTTCTAGGTTTGTGGAGTTCGGGTTTGGAATGCAGGTGTTCGGGTTTTGAAGATGTTTCAGGTTTCAGATGGTTAAGGTTGCTCGGGAGCATTTAGGAATTGGAGGTTCTATGTGGCCTGGTGTTTGTTCAGAGAAGGATTTAGAAGCGCTTATTCATAATTATCTCTCTTAAAGTTTTAAAACCGAAAAATCATTTTTGTTGTAAAAGGGCGGATAATCCCGAGGGATTACCCTATGTACCCCCTCGAACACGACACTTAATTAATGGTAAGTGCCGAGGCTCGAAATATGGGGCAATGAATTTATGTCGAAAAATAGGATTTAGAGAGAAACACCATGAATGAGATGTTCTCGGTCAAACCCTAATAACGTCTCTAACTCCCGGGTTTAAAAACGTTAAAACCCGAAAACATTGAAATCGAGTGGAAGGGAGTTAGACGATTCTAAAATCCCGACTGCAGGTACGAAGGCCATTATTTCCCTAGCACCCCGCCATGTAAAAAACTAGGCTGCAATTAGGGGAGGTTTGTCACCCTAATGCCCCGCCTAAAGAGATCCAGACTGCGAGAAGGGAGATTATGACCCCAGTGCCCCGCCTCGGATTTTTTATTTTGGAAGGGAGACAAGTGATGTCTAACTAGGAAGAAAACATTTTTGAAGGTGTTAGACATTTCTTGTTCCCCGAAAACGGTTTTATTTTGAAGTTTGAAAGCTAGGTTAGAAAACCTTTGAAGTCGTTCGGAACCCTTGGTGAAGAAACGCTGATTTTGAGAAATGTTTTAGGAGAAAACTTTCTGTATATGTGAGAAGAACTTTCTGCATTTGAGAAGAGTTTTCTGTGATGTGAGAAGAGTTTTTCCTTTAAAATTCCTCAAAATGGTTTCTTTGAAAACGTGATAAAATGATTGTTTGAAATATGAGAAAGAAAATTTTTGTGATTAAAGCCAAATAAAGAGGAATGTTTTGGATCTTTGAATGGGATTTACAAGTTGGGTTTGAGTTGGATTGAATTGGTCAAATTGAATCGGACTGAATTAAATATGAGATGGTTTGAATTGAATGGAATTGGATTGAATTGAGTTCAGGCCAATCTTGAATTGAATTTGGGCCGTATTTGGGCCGGGTCAAAATTTTGGGTTAAGGTCAACGTTTTAGTCAAGATCAATGTTTTGGTCAAGGTCAAAGTCAAAGTTCAGGTAGTCAAAGGTCAAAGTCAAAGTTCAGGTGGTCAAAGGTTTGAGTCAAGGTTCAGGTCAAAGTTCGGGTCAAGGTCCAGGTCAAAGTTCGGGTCAAGGCTTGGGACTTGGGTTATTTTTTGTGGACTTGGGTTATTTTTGTGAACTTGGATTGGATTGAAGTTGGATAACATTTCATGGGTGAGTTTTTTAGGATTTGGAGAGGATTTGATTTGGGTTGGACTTGAAGTGTTGGGCTAAAGGGTTGATTTGTGGACTTGGGTCTACTTTGGACTCTAGGCCGTGGGTTTTGAGTTTTGGGCCGTGGGTTTTGGGCTAGGGTTATGGTTTTTGGGCTTGGGCCGTGGGCTTTGGACTTGGGCCGTGGGATTTGGGCTCTAGGCTTTGGGCTTGGGTTTTGGGCTCTGGGCTTTGGACTTGGGCCA
Organism: Limonium bicolor; assembly: GCA_023374045.1. Taxonomy (NCBI): domain Eukaryota; kingdom Viridiplantae; phylum Streptophyta; class Magnoliopsida; order Caryophyllales; family Plumbaginaceae; genus Limonium; species Limonium bicolor. Next base: position 186,855,156 of record CM041776.1, on the reverse strand, counting down.
TGGGCTTTGGACTTGGGCCGTGGGTTTTGGACTTGGGCCGTGGGCTTTGAGTTTTGGGTCGTGGGCTTTGGACTTGGGCCGCGGGCTTTGGACTTGGGTCGTGGGCTTTCGACTTGGGTCGTGGGCTTTGGACTTGGGCCGTGGGCTTTGGGCTTGGGTTTTGGGCTTTGGACCTGGGCCATGGGCTTTGGACTTGGGTCGTGGGCTTTGGGCTTTGGACTTGGGCCGTGGGCTTTGAACTTGGGTCGTGGGCTTTGGACTTGGGTCGTGGGCTTTGGGCTTGGGCCGTGGGCTTTGGACTTGGATCCTGGGCTTTGGACTTGGGCCGTGGGCTTTGGGCTTGGGTTTTGGGCATGGGTCGAGTTTTGAAGTTGTGGGCCGGGTTGAATGTGTCATTGGGTCGGGTTGAGGATCGAATTTGGGTATTGGGCCAATTTTGTGGAGATCAGAAAGGGTCTTGAAAAGATGATCAAAGTTAAAATGAAAAAAAGATTGATGATGATAAATAAGAAAATTAGAGAGACAATTTGAATTTCTATTGGATAGAAACCTTTTCAGTGAGACAAACCCTTGACCCTAAAAGCTTTTCTAGAGTGGGCCTCAAAGGCCCACTAAAAGGAGTCAACCTAATGGGTTGTCTAAGGCCACCTGTCTTAGCCCAGTTTGGCTAGTTATGGGCTAGGTCTGAATTAAGCTAGATTTGGGCCCAAGTTTAGGCAGGCCCAAACAGAACAAGCTCATACATGTACAACGATATTAACAAGGAAATGAATCACCAGAGTAAATCAATATGTAGACATGGATTGCAAAACAAATACAACATATGGGCATGAATTGTGAAAAGCCACCCAAATAAATCGTAAATAGGTAAGAAGGGATTACAGAAGCTGAGTAATATACAAGGAATGAAAATCTGAGATTATCTAGGCAGTAAACCAAATTTAATCAACCTGAAAACTCTTAAGAAAGCATCAACAAAATGAACCCTACTGTGTGGGTTACTAATTAGTTGTTATTCTCACACTATTTTTATCTTTCAATGACCACACAAAGGCTTGCAAGCAAGAGAATTAATCCAAAAGAATAAGTATACAGAAGCTGAATGAAAGATCCAAAATGGTTAGCAAAAAATAAAACACCAATTAATCTGTGCTGAACAGTGCTCTAAAGAAACTAGCAGAAATGTGAAACCCTAGAGTGGAGTTGCTAGTCTATTTTATTACTTCCTCATCCTTATTTGCTTACTGAATCCTCAAGGTATTCGGAAACCAACCATCCTGCTCTTATGTCACTCAACATCCAATATCGCCATGTACAAAAACAGAACCGTAGAGGAAATCCACACTTTATTAACAAACTATAACAGAAAGCTAAAATCAGAGACTAAAATCCATTTCCAGATTTATCTATCCTAGCTCTGCTACCCTAATATCCTTAGTGGACAGATTAACACACTAGTTAAACTAGCCTTTCCTTTTAACAGGTTCAACGATAACAACTGATAACAAAATGATGCTAAACTGTCTAGAATAGGCTACACTTGCCGATGAGTTAAATTGCTCAGACAATACATATATATACACGCAGCAAAACCATTATCAGAAACAAAATGAGCTCACAATACAATCACAGGAGCATTCAACGAATAGCACAATCATCACCATAGTATTTGCAGATGCAGAAAAGGGTAACAGTTGTTCACACAGCAGATAGCAAGTCATTTTGAGTTCAAAGAATGGTGTACCAGGAAACTGATGAGAATTTCCTGCAAAATGAATACACAAGCGAACGCACATACCAAATCAGCCAAGCAAAGTAAGTCAAAAGAAGGAATCAATAGCAGATAGAGCAAGGGTTAAGAAGGGAACGAAGCATAGGATAGTGGTGCGTTCTGTCATGACTGGGTGTCACACTAACGCCCTGCGCGTGAAAACAGATAAGACAGACTTCCTGCATGATTCACTTGTAAAAGAATGAGCAAATGAGTTCGAAACTTGTGAATAAACTCGAGCTTCACCAACAGTTTTACAACAGGCACACAGATTAATAGAGAGATAGGGACGAGATTTGACAGCAGTTTAGCAGGAACCCAAAGTTTTAACCAGACTCAGTCGAGTGGAACAGCAGAGATTATATTATTCGTAATAGCTTAACGTATCGAGTAAGTAATGAATATACGGAGTGGAGAGAGAAGTTCGGAACTGAGGGCAAAAATGTGGGTATATCCATTGTTCGAATACAACTCAACACGTTAACCTCGGAACAAACTCCGAGTCAGTAATTTGAACATAATCCCCCAAACCGCGGCATAATCTCATCAGAAACAGGGAAACCACACAAGCCAAAGGCTGAAGTAAACATCAGATAGAAATTATAGTAAAAAAAATAACAAAAGGAAAACTGACTGGAGATGACCAGTCTGATCACAACGTTACAGAATAGTTAAGGAATATGTGCAGTAGTATACAAACGTAATCAGAGACCATGAAGAGAAATAACGAGAGGGTGAAGAAACCTTTGGAACTCCCAGAACCCATACTAAGTTGGGCGTTCCATCGGTTCATGCATAGAGGAATCACAAAAAGTTCAGCAAAAAAAGTTTTGGAAAGCCAACAGGATGGAGAAATGCGGGATAAAATCTAGAGGAGGATTGCCGACACTAACACCGGTACTTCCCGGTGAAGTCAACATTTGAAGCGTCATCCCCTTTTCGGTTCATCTGGGCGAATCCGGCGAGTAAAAACGAAATGCAGAGGAGATTCGAAAAACAATTTTTTAAAAGAATGATAGGAGAATCGAGAAGATCAAGGCGATGACTAGCTTACTCTGTCGCTACCCGAAATAAGTTGAAGACGATACAAACAGAAGAGTACACAACTTCCGGTGAATTGTAGAGGATGAAGTTTGGTGAAAGTGTAGTGGGTTCCGGCGGAGAAGAAGGTTCTGAAGTGTGGAGTGGAGATTCGGAGGCGGAAGGAAACCTCAAAGGCGATGGAATTTTTTTTGAGTTTTCAGTTTCGGGTTCAAAATGGAGAAGAACACCAGAGACCGTGGTAAGTTTCTGGGTTTCTATATTGAACTTCCGAAGAGCAAGCAATCAGGCAACTAGGCAAATAGAATAAGAATTACCGGGATCGATGTCTCATGATTGGAACCTTCCCCTCTACGGTAGAGTTTTGGATTGTTTTATAATGAAGGGGATGGAGACAGATGTCAAGCTAGGGTTTTTTGAGGATATGGCCTCACTTGTTGATTTTTTATTTGGACTGGCTAACAGGAATGGGCCTTATCTGAGGTTAAAATCAGACCAGGGGGGATAGAAGAAGCAAAACAAGTTTTTAACGGCTCCCCAGTCTCGAACTCGCGACCTCTAGCGTGCCCCTTGTATGCTTCTACCGGTTAAGCTATGACAGAATTCATTAAATGAAGCAACGAAATAAAAGAAGAACCAAGTTGCGGGCTGAAGCGGAATAAAGAAAATGTTTTTGTTCACGCCAAGAATCGAACCCGAGACTCATGGGTTAAATACAAATACTTTAACCAGTTGAGCCACGTCGAATTTCAGTATATCCACGAGAGAAATATTACAAGAACTTTAATTTCGACTAGATAACTCTTCTAAAAAGCTACGAATCCAAAAGAAAGTATGTGACGAAATATGAGGAGATTAATCTAAAGGCATGAAATTATGGAATCTAACTAAAAAAGGTTCAAAACATAATGAGGTATAAATAAACGGAAGAGCACATGCACATAAAGTAATAAAAATAATGTCCACGAAATGGTGACGCAAACACATAAAATAAAATAAACAAACTAATAGTAGTAAAGGGGGACATAAAATGATGGAAATGATGATGATAAAATAATGAGAAAATCAGCAGGAAATAAAAAAATAATAATGATAAAAAACGAGAGAGGTATACAATAAAAAAAGTGAAATATTTTAAAACAAAAGCAACAAAATAAGTATACAAAATGAAGTCGGTTAAAAACGGACTACAATAAAAAAAAGCTCGTGCTCCTTTTCCATAGGAATGTGAGATTTAAATGTCGGAAAAAAAAAAGAAATTCCTTTGGTTGAAAACGGTGACGACCGCCCTGTTTCTAGAAGCATGTTTATTCTTGTATTTTTGTTTCAATATAAAACGGGTGAGATTTTTTGGTGTGTACAGGAAGGAGAACCATCTTCCATATCAAGTTTCGGCAATTGAGTCTTGTACCGGCTTCCAAGAAGAACTTTCGTCATCATGTCAGCCAACTAGGTAGACATAGCAATATAACTAATGTCAATCAAGCCCTCCTGAATCTTCTCCCAAACGAAATGACAATCAAGTTCAATGTGCTTAGTCCGTTCATGAAACACAGGATTGCGAGCAATATGTATAGCAGATTGATTGTCACATTTGACAGCAATGGGAGTAACATTGTCAACCTTAAGTTCGTGCAACAGCCGACTAAGCCATGCAAGCTCTGCAGTAACACGACGCAACGAACGGTACTCCGCTTCGGCGCTAGAGAGAGACATAGAGGCTTGCTTCTTAGTCTTCCAAGAGATCGGGCTATTGCCCAGGAAAATGTAGAATCCAAAAATAGAGTGACGGGACTCGGGGCAAGCTGCCCAATCGGAATCGCAATAAGCTGTAAGCCTTAAGTCGGCGGCACCACTTTTATTCAAAACTATACCATAACCCATGGTGCCTTTGACATAGCGCAAAGCATGAAGAGCTGCCTTCATGTGTGTATCCCGTGGTTTCTGCATAAACTGACTGGGAACTTGAATAGTGAAACTTAGATCAGGACGTGTATTGGAAAGATAGTTCAGTTTACCAACAAGTCTTCTGTATCACAGTAGGATCCTCCAGCAATTCACCATCAGCAGCACGAAAAGGAACCCCCACAAGCATAGGTCCAGCTACAGACCTAGTATCTGGAGGCAAAAATTCATTGACAAGTTCTAAATAAAACTTGTGCTGAGACAAAACAACACCGTGTGCCGTAGGGATGAACTCAATGCCAAGGAAATAGTGGAGTTGTCCTAAGTCCTTGATCTTGAAATTATCGTCCATGGCTCGTTTGACAGAATCAACATCTGATTGACGAGCCCCGACGACAAGGATATCATCAACATTTATAGCAATATACAGGAAATGATCCCCAATCTTGCGGTAGAATAGGGAGTAATCATTCTTGGACTGCACAAAGCCCATAGTGCGAAGGAAATGTGCAAGTTTAGAAAACCACTGTCGTGAAGCCTGTTTGAGGCCATATAGAGACTTCTTCAGCAAGCAAGCTTTATTTTTACCAACCACTTCTAATCCAAGCGGCACTCGCATGTAGACCTCTTCATCCAAGTCCCCATGTAAAAACACATTATTGACATCCAACTGATTAATCACCCATCCCTTGCGAAGAGCAACTGTAATAAGGGACCGAATTGTAGTCATTTTAACAACAGGAGAAAAAATTTCATGATAATCGAGACCATGTCGCTGAGTAAAACCTTTCGCCACAAGCCTGTCTTTATAGCGTTCCAAGGTACCATCTGACTTTAGTTTCACCTTGTAGACCCACTTACAACCCACTAATTTCTTCCCCTTGGGTAAGTCAACGATCTCCCACGTTCGATTTGCTTCCAGAGCATGCAACTCATTCTACATTGCGTTGCGCCAATGCTCATGGAAGGCTGCTTCATTATAATGAGTGGGCTCATCAGCAACAAACAAATAGTGATGCAAGCGACTGGGTTGCTCAATCTGATAGGGGGTGATGTTAGTTAAACTCTCACAATCGATGAGAACAAAGTCAGACCCTCTTCTATAGATACGATCATCAAGGATATCATGAAAGACCATATTGTAAACATAATCGTTCAAATAACGAGGCTGGTGAACAGTTCTGGTAGAACGCTGGACTGTGTCTTCAACTGAAACAGCGTCATGTTCATCAGATGGTTCAGGAACAACATCCGGAGGGTCGATACGCTCAGAAGATGGAAGACTGCGAGAAATAGATGCAGGAGATGGAGTACCACCAGAAATAGGCTCAGGAGATGGAGCACTGTCAGAGACCGCCTCTGAAGAAGAAGGCAATGGAACAACATCATCAGAATCACACCATAAAATAGGAACATTGACATCATCAGCGTGATCAAAATCCCTGTTGTCCCAGTGCTACGCATATGTAGTCTGCCTAAAGGGAAACATTTCAGGATAAAACTTAACATCCCGATAAACATTCACCTTCTTCGTGACAAGACTTAGCACCTTGTGACCCTTTCTCCTGGGATCTTCTCCCAAATACACACACGCTTCTGCGTGAGGACTGAACTTTCCATCATTCGGTCCAACCAATGCAACATAACACAAACATCTAAAAGGCTGAATATCACCATAAATGACCTTTTTCCCATAAAGACATTCGTAAGGCGTGATGCCTTTTAAAGCTTTCGTGGGAAGCCAGTTGACTAAGAAAGTTGCGTGTAGAATGCACTCTCCCCAATACAATACAGGAACCTTGGACTGAAAAAACAAAGCTCTAGCGGTTTCCAAAAGGTACTTGTGCTTGCGTTCAACCACAGCATTTTGCTAAGGAGTGTGAGCATGGGTCATCTAATGGATGATGTCTTCTGTCCGATAGAATTGTTGTACCTCATTAGAACTACCCAATTCATATGCATTATCACTACGGACAACTTTAATTTTAGCGTTAAACTGCCTTTTCCACCATCCGTATAAAGTGTACGATGGCCTGCCAATATTCACCTTTGGTGGACAGCAACTGTACCTGTAACACCCCAACCCGAAACTCCACAACCTGTACGATGATAGCTCCCAAAGATAACTGGAAATGCAGCGGAAAATATATACAAAACAACGGGTGGTGCTACAACGCCGTTAGTCACCCATGTGTCTAACAAGGCTAACTCCAATATAACTTACAATGATACGGTTTGAGCGCTGAATACAAACCGCTTAGAATAACAAAACCAATAGTATAAGTACAGTACTGTAAAATGATACTGGTAGTAATAATCCCTGTCTTAATTCTACCCCACCTACACTCGGTCGGGTAATCTCTTCTTTCTTCATGTACCTGGAAATGGTTAGCCATGAAACGGCTCAGCAAAATAATTGCCGGTATGAAAAACGTGCAGCCCACAAGCTACTCGGCCACACCAACTACTTTGTCGAATACATGCAAGTCATTTTTGTAAAGCTGTAAATAAGCATCATAACAAGTATCCATACAAGGACAACAAAGTCACACAGAACAAGACTGCAGAAGGTCAAGTTAGATGTTCTGTAATTGCTTGATAGTAGTCAGATCCAAACAATGGGACTAACATGTATATAAGAGTTCATTAATACAATGGAGGTATAGTGGCCTCGTTAAACTCTATCTTCATAGGGTAAATTGGTCGGGTATAATAAACCCTTAGACGAGGTGGGAATCTCGTATAAGTAGGTGGGTAATAACTCCCTCAGAAGATAACATAGTTAACTCCTGTACTAAAAGAGGTGGGTATCGTACCCTCGAGAGAAATGCAGTCTTCCTCCCAGCTTAAAATTATTCGGGTACGGTCCCGGTGAGTGGACAAAGAGTGCACCCAAAACTTCCGTCGTGACGTATAATTAAATAGGAGACGACCTGAGACAGGTACAGCTCCTGTAGCATGCATGGCCAGATCCATCTGGGCTCCTCGCTTCTCGTAGCAGAGTATTGTTAGGTGTCACACAAGGACGTTAAGCAAGAACACAATGTAATGTGTAGTGTCAGTTATCATGATTAGGATAACTACGTTCGTTATAAAGTGAAGTTAGTGAGAAACTTGAGTACAAGTTCTCGGTATAAGTATACGCAAGTATTTAATCCATTGGTAAAGTAGGGTCGTATGAGTTGAACATACACATTACAGTTAGTAACATCACACACATAAAGTAACACAACAATGCACATGAGCAATACAACATTTTACATATAATTATCTTGGTCGTTAATTCAAACAACAGATAGCACACAAGCCGGTGTAATCCGGTAGCAAGCAGGCTGCAAGAATTCCATACCGTTCACCGTAGACTGTACTTGATTAGTTCCCGGTCAACGTCTGGTCAAACAATGTCCTAGAATAGGATTAACTGAGAGTGTTAATTTATGTAACTCTCGTATAATATTTTTATTGATTCATGAAACGATTACATATTCGTTATTTCATGTGAGGTTTATTTCTTTACACTTATGTAGTTTCTTCAACCTCTTATTTTTATTATTAATTAAAGTATTTATATATTCCCAAATCATGTAGTCTTAATTTATAAAACCTATATTGTGTGGTAATTTCTTTTAATTACCTTATGATTGGATGTATAACTTATTTGTTATTCCTTGTGATTTATTTCTAAATCCTTTAATGTATATATATACATATATATTCATGTATTATTTATGTTACTTGTTTATAATTGTTTAGTCGACATAACAACTTTATAATTTCTCAATTATACTTACATGTCACGCATGGACATAATATTCTTATTATTTCTTTATTATTCTCCAGTTAAATTACATTTAATATTATTTGGTTATAATTAAATTCCTTATAGCTATGTAACCCATAGTTTAAATCCCATAATCCCTTATATTCATTTCCTTTTTGATTTGTTTGAAAATCTTAATTGTATAAGTTTTATGCACATGTATTATTTATGATACATGAGTGTAATTGTCTAAATGACATAACATCTTCATAAACTCTCAAATTGTATTTACATGTCACACATGGACATATTATTCCCATATCTTTTATTAATTACAAACTAAGCCCAATAAATATTATCTCTTTACAAATGGATTACTTGTATTCGTATATTATATGGTTTTAATTTCATAAATCCTTAAATCATAATTTTCCTTTCTAAATTTCCTAAATATCCATATAGGACCTAGAAATATTTTTAATCCCATAAATACATCATACTTTTCGGTTATTATATTATAACCTCATTCATTTCATAAACTTTACATTATACTCCAAAATACATTATATTACATAGTTTCATTTCCTTAATTAATTAATTCACTAAACCACCACTATAATTTCGGTATTCATTATTTGAACACAATAATTTTTATAAATTACCAAATAAACCTAACCTTTCGGCTTTGACAAATAACTTTCTATAATTACATTTTAACCCCAAAAACTTTATATATGTTACATATTAACTTATAAACTATAGTTTTAATATTTAATTTCCTTAATAATCAAGTGGACACTTATATTTCTACAAATTATGTTTTCGCCCCTTATAAAATTCGGTTTTATATTTAAACTCTTATAAATTACATATTCACCCCAAAACTTTTATAAACTTAATATTTTATGTCATAAATCATTTTAACCTAAAGTTTTCGGTCAACTCTTTGACCAAAGTCTAATTTCATACTTAATACATTAATATACCCATAAACTTATGTGATTCTCGGTTTTACACCAAGCTTTCCAAAAATTACAAAATAGCCCCAAAACTTTATAAATTGTTATTTTAATACTTAAACACATGTTTAACTTAACCAAAATTCATAATATTAATTCTTACCTTATATTATATCATAATTATACCAATGGCACATATTATTCTCGGTAATCACTATATATTCCCATAACTTTCTAAAAATTACATTTTTACCACATAACTTATTAACCTAGTCATTTAAACACTAGTAATTATTTTTAACTTACCTAAAATTTATAATATGAATTTATATACATATATATAGCTCATTAAAACTTATTCTTCACCAATTGAATTCGGCAACAATAATCTACTACCATATAGTTCCTAAAACTTGATTTATAATTTATAATAATTATACATAAATACATATGAGTCATATAACTCATGTAAAAATTATTGTAATGTCTTAGATTGATTTTTAGCTCAAAAAGGAGCATATTTGTCCTAGGCAATTCGGTATGATAAATTATTTAACCTAGGTAACTTTTGTAACACTAAAATGTGTCTTAAGGTAAATATCTTCCATATATGTTATAAATTATATTTTTGGTATATGTTACCATATGGTTTCGGTTTTAGGCTCCTAAGAAGGTGTACATATTTGTTGTACAATTTTTTAAAAGCTTAAACAAGCTTAAAACAATAAAGATTTTCTTAGTAAACTTACTCTTAATAAAGGATGGTTAAGTACTTGAACTCCTCTTGAATTCCCAAGCTTCCTCCAATGGAGATTGATGTTCCACTTCGGTTTTTATGCAAGAGAGGAAAGGGTTTAGGAGTTAGATCTTAACAAAGATCTTAAGTAGATTTATAAGTAGTTTTCCAAGGATTTACCTTAGGTATTTTACCTTATATTTTCGGCACTTCTAGGAGGGATGGAGCATCAATTTTCCTTCATGAAATTGATGAAGAAAATAGCTTTAGGAGATGTAGAATTTTGGATACACATAAAATGTGTCTTAAGGATTTTCAAGCATGAAAAATACCTTAAGATAATCTTGGATGCTCCTTGGATTAATGTTGATTTAAGACAACCTCCTTGGTGTATAAATTGATGCCGAAAACTTGTAGTTGTGCTAGGAAGATTTTTGCTTCAAGACTTGATGAGAAATGCTAGGAAATTGCCTTAGAAATGAATACAGAAGTTAAACCTTCATTAATAGACTTAAGAGCTTCAAAGGAAGAAGATGAAAGGAGAAGAGAGAGCTTACCACAACCGGTTGCAATGTGTGAAGAGAATGGGAATGCAACCGTGTAGTTAAGCTAGGTTTGTTTGGAATTGATTTGTTTTTATTCATCTTCATGTGGCATGTTAGGTAAGGCTTTGTTAATTGTTTTTCTTTTGATTTTCAAGCTCAAAAACTCCTTCAATTACTGCCTATTTTCGGTCATGTGAGAAGACAAGACAATGTGGAATAAATCATGGAGACTAAAGGACAAGGTAAGTTAGGTATGTCTAGTTTTCTTTTGAATTTTAAATGTTGAATGTTGTCTTCTTTTCTCCCTTGATGACTCACGAATTCAAGGCTGTTTATAGGCCTCTTCAATCGGCAATTGACCTGCTTGGAGTCTGATTTATTTGACATATGACAACCTAACATAAGCATATTCTTAAAGTAGATCTAGATCTAGCTTTTTGCATTTTATTTCATTACTTTTGCCAAAGCTAATATTCTTCTTGTTTGGTGCAGGAAATCGGCGGCATGGTGTCAAATTAGACTAGTATTAACCTGACCTTATATTATACAGCATGTGGAGACATGACACATGAATTTTTATGTCATAAAATGAGGTATAAAGGTGTTATATACCTTACAAAAATCGGCCACTTATATTTTAAGAGGGGATTGATTTTTAATTTGATTTTTGTCACAATATATTGTATTAAGGCCATATTATTACATGTTATAAGTTACAACATTTATTTGTACATTTATACCAAGGTAAAAGATGAAAGTTCTAAGGTAAAAATGCTGATTTTAGGTACCTTTTTTATCATAAAATCGCCCCCACTTATACTATGAATTTAGCACTGGAATTAATTGATTTAGATGTTAAATTTACCCCCTTTTAAGATTATCAACTCGTGGATCCTCAAAAAACATCAAGGTAATTGCGTAGAACGCATTTTTGTGACACCCAAAGGTGCGTTTTTGTGCTTTATGGATTTTCTGGAAAATAAATAGTCGCTATGAGTTCCAAGTGTTTATAACCATTGTTTATAGTCAATAATAATATGTTAAGGTGTTACATTGAGTTATATGGGGTTATATCAACTCAAAACACAATTCCCGGGCTAACCGGGCAAAAAGGGGCGTTAAGAAATTCTCCCGAGCACTTTGTTTATTTTTGAGAAAGTAGCTCGACCATTCTCTTTAGAATGATGAATAATGATGTTAGGAACTCTAAGTATTAATTTTATAGGAGTTCGTGCCACCTCGGCACTCCTCCGGGGCATTCCCGGGGGTTTATGGGGCCCCCATAAGGCATCTCCTAGCACTTTGCGTTTAACTGAGAATTTAGCGTGAGTACATCATCTTATATATCTAATAGAGCGTTATGGTGTATTTGGAATGAAGTGTAATGCTTTACTTCATCTTATAACGTATTTCCGGGACTTTTGGGCCTTAAGGGCTCTTAAAGGAACTCCCGAGCATTTTGTATTTTTACTCAGTTTTAGATGCGGTCCTATGTTTCAAAGGTCATATAATGATCCTTGATTAACTTTATATGAGGTTTATAGCTTATATAACTTGGTTAGCTTAAAGTCTGGCTTAACGCTCGTTTTTGACCTTAAGGAGTTTAGGTGCGTTTCTTTGACCTTGATGAGTTATTATGTCTCCATAATATATACAATAGGTGTACCACAAGTTTTTATATTTATTAGAATGTGTATATCAATTTATTTTAGCATTTATAAATGCTTAGGCATCCGTATAATATTTACGTTACTCGTTTGTATACACGTTCGTATTAATCTTCCTTGTTGACGCTCTCTCTTTCGAGCTAGTTAAGTAAGGAGTTTAATCCTTGTTAATAATCATACATAAATGTTTGTATGAGTACGTTAATATGTTTAGTAAAATTACGTCAGTTAGCATTTATGGTAGAACGACTATTTTTCATGACGTTTGCATGCGTGAGTTTGCATGTGCACGCGTAATAATATAAATTTACGTAACGTTTGCATGTATAAATTAACATGCTTAACTAACATGATCTGTTTGTAGATCAATTCTTCATTATTTAATAGTTTTAAGGCATTAATTAGATTTGGGGTATTTTAGTACCCATGTTGGGCGTGTGTAATCATCAATGAAACAAATGAAATACTTATACCCATTATATGTCACAGAGCGAAAAAGACCCCAAACATCAACATGTATCATTTCAAACGATTGAGCTGTTTTAATTTCAGAGTGCACAAAAGGATGCCTCTGGGCTCACGCTTTATGACAAACATCACGCGCAAACAGACGCATAAAATCTTGCTTCTTTATTAAACCCATATCAATAAGTTTATCAAAGGGTACATGTCCTAACTTCACATGTATGTCAAAAGCCGAAAAATTACTAAAAGAAACATAATGCAAATCATCGCAGGCGTCTTGTCTCCTTCCTTGGATCAAACTACTAGCCCAACGCTGAGCACGACTTTGGTAAAGACCACCAAAGTCTTCTCCCAACAAATCACTCGTTCCTGTAGTAGGGTCCTGGACAGAACAAGAACGAGAAGTAAATGTAAGGTCATGTCTGTACTGCTCAATCAATTTGCATAGAAATCAAATTAAACTGGAATTTTGGCACATAAAGTACCCCACTAATTTAAAAAAACTATTCCCAAATTTCACATCCCCTGTTCTGTAAATCTGTTGAGGCCGACCATCTAGCAAGCCAACTGATTTACAATGCTCTAAATTTCTCATATTAACAGACAAGCTCGAGGACCCACTCATATGGTTAGTAGCCCTTGTATCTAGGATCCACTTAGAGGCCAAGTCATTCGGATCACTATTCAACAAACACAGACTACTAAGCGAATAAACCAAACTCTTACCAGAAAAATTGCAGAAAGAGTTGTCTTCCTTCGCTACACTGACTTTTCCCCCCTGTATCAAACCAGCTATCTGCTGAAGTATCTCTGGCCACAGCTGGTTAACCACTTCTGAAGCACGATTTTCCTTCCCAGAAAGATTTTCACCGGCAGAGAGAGCCACTGCTGATTTTTTCTTTCTGGCGAGGACAGCATCGCGCACATGCAACTGATTGCACTCCGCAACCAAATGTCCTGACCTGCCACAGTGGGTACATTTCTGACGCTGAAAACACTCCTCATAGGAATGCCCTGGCTTGCTGTAAAAGGTACATGTCGGTCACCTTTTCTTCGTACCTTTACCCCTTAAATAATCTCTGCTGGAATTCGAATTCGAACTGGAACTAGCATTCAAAAAAGCCAATGCATCACTCTTTCCTTTATCATTCTTCCGCTGTTCTTCTTCTTGAACAAGCAGGGAGAAAGCTTCTTCAAGGTTTGGAGTCTGTTTCATCATTGCCAGAATCTGACCCCTGATATGTACATAGCGTCTATCAAGGCCCATCAAAAACTGTATCAACTTGTCTTGTGCTTCTCGTTCTCTCTGTTTTTCTTCTGAAGCACAACTGCACTCTAATGGGGGTCTGGCTAATCCAAGCTCCCCCATACTTACTGAAGCCTCGCAAAATAATCAGTAATTGAATTGTCTCCTTGTTGAATTTCAGCAAGCTTATGCTTTAACCCATGGACCATAGCAAGATTATTTTGCTCATACCTTCGACAGAGAGAATCTCATATCTGCTTGGGATTACTAGAGAACATCAAACCACGTGCGAATTTTGGATCTAGCGAACTAATAATCTAGGAGGCTACCAGCGAATTGGAATACTGCGTGAACCGGGTCATCCGTTCCCGGCTTCTTAACATCGCCAGTTACAAAGCCATACTTGTTCTTTCCTTGTAAGCTGAGAATCATAGCCCACTTCCATCCCAGAAAACTAGTGTCATTAAACTTCGGAGCCATACTTACTCCTGGTTGTTCTGAACCGTGAACACACAAAGGATCTGAGATATTAATTACTGTCGCAGTGGCTCCTGCGTTTTCTACAGACGTTTTGCCCGTTCCGGTGTCGTCTGCCATCTTTGGGGAACAACAACAAACTATTCCTTATTTGCTTGCTCTTATACCAAAATGGAATTTGGATGATTTCAAGTGGTAAATTGTGACTTATTGAATAGAAACGAGTCGCACAGAAAGGGAGAAGGAGTAGCGCATGGCGCCTCTGATTCCATATATTTTTCAGACGATTCAACTGAACCGAGGGTACAAAGAGTATTTATATCCTAACATATTAAACTAAAACGACGCGAACAATTAGAGGGGAAACGACACAGGCGTCCGGGCATCCCGTCCGGCTAACTGATGCGGACGCCCATATGCTTGTATGTTAGAGACCTGTCCGGACGTCCCGTCCGGCTAACTAATACGAACGTAACACGGCTGGACGTCTGTATTTTTGTAACTCTGACTCGCGGCGTGCACATAACACATACACACATCCGGACAAGCTGTCCGGACACCCCACCCAGAGGTGCCAATTATAGAAACGGTACAAAGAGTGTACCAATCCAACATAGTATTAGTATAAGCAGTGCCAATTCATTTTATTCCGATCATACTTTAACCACTTATACTACTACTACTACAATCACGGTTCATTACAATGTGTCACGGTTAAGTAATTATTTTATCTTACGAGTAGTTCTTCGATGTAGAGAGCAACACAAGAAGAAAAAGAATAGTAGAAGACACAGAAATACATGAGTATGACCAGATAAATTATTGTGACAACCCAGGACATTGAATTGTTTATACGTCGAGCAATGCTTGATGGGAATGACATTCATATATAATTTAACATATTTACACTTTATTTATCACCTAAACGTTGGGTCAATGACAACAAAAGATCTTATATATATATGTTGAGGTATCATTAGCTACGCCACATCAAGAAGCATTATTTTTGTACCTAGCCCCTCTAATGGAAGAGAGCAAACATGTCAATATTAGTAGGTGCAAATTTTTACCGATGGGGTTATTGGTATTTTGCTTGTTTTGGATCGATATCAAACAAGACAAGTAATTTCAGGTTTGACATCATCTTTTTTGTTGTCCATATTATCTTATAGGGTTAATTTTATTCTCAGTAAGAACTATGAAAAGTTGCATCAATAGACACAATGTTGTACTAATTAAAATCATCAAACATTAGCACAGTGAATTGACAAAAAAAAAATCATTTCATAAACTACGCTACATCATCTTTTTTGTTTGGCCATATGATCTTATAGAGTAAATTTTGTTCGCAAATAAGAAGCTGAATCAACATAAAATGTTATCGTATATCTTAAAATCATCAAAGAAAAAAATAACACATCACTCCTGAACCGATCAAGATAGGAAACTACATAATAGTTATTTTTTCGAAAATGAGACTACATAATAGTTAACCAGGCAGCTGAAACACGTAGAAATATGAAAGAAAACAAAACATTAATGCAAACTTATAACATGGAATTCAAAATACAGAAAAGCTTAAGACTAAGAGCACATGTGACAACTTAGCAACTTCACGTCAGTTGACTTCAGCTAACAATACCAAACTCTCCGTGTAAGCCCCCGTGTGGAACGAGGACCAATGGCTAGAGCTAACAATACCAAACTCTCCGTGTAAGCCCCCGTGTAGAACGAGGGCCAATGGCCGGAATCTGTAACACAACTTTTTGTCCCCGTACTAGTTTGATAAAAACATGTACCTTTGCTACCAGTTTCTGGATCACAAAATCTCCAAATTAAAACACCATCCTTGGTGAAAAAAGGAAGGCCCCCTTCAAACATCGAGGGAGTATTACTAACATCCAATTTATATCTTCTGCTCCAACTGCAATCATCATTCTTCAACACCCAAATCTCAGCAAAGTCTTTACACTCAACCCAGAATCCCACCAAGAACCCTGCCACCAGAACCGAATGCTTATACTTCGGCCAATCAAATTTAGGCAGTGGAGTATACAAAAATGTCTCAGAAGTCATGTTGAAGGTAACAAATTCATGATTGTCTTCGTAGTGATCATCAACAATCCAGTGCACAAATGATCCTCCAGACGAAACATTCATGCGATCAAAAGGATATAAATAGAGCGTCCGTCCCCCACCACCACTAAATCTCCCCCGCCTCCATGAACAAGACTTTAATGAGAAAATATTAGGAGTAAAGGCTGGTGGTTGATCGGCATGAGGGATGCTAACCACTTTGTAGTCATTAGTTGATGGATCAAACCCAAGGAATGATATAAGCATATTATATGGAAATGGTGAAAGCGGAATGTCAAAGGTTTTCCTAATGGAAGGATTCCATAGAAACATCTCAGACATTAATATGTATTCTTCAGTCAACTCATACTTTTGAACTAGAAGCAGCCCATTTACATCGCACATGATTCCTGGAAATTGAAAACTCAGGCAACCCGCAATGAAATGTGGTATTGGAATATCAAATTCTGAGGTTTGAGAATTATACTCAGCCTTATATGTACCAACACTACACGATCGAGCGCTGGGCTTTCCACATCCAGTAGGGTTCTGCTTCTCAAACACAATAAGATGGGGTTCTAGGCAGTTATTGGGGTAGTGACTGAGATGCACTGAAGCAAAATCAGGGTTGTCGATGATTAATTTCCACTCCTTTGAAACAGATCTGAATCGAAGGAGGGATTTCACGGGGAGGTAAGAAAGTATTTCGCTGCATATATGCAGGGGAAGATGGAAGTTTAATGAATTGGACCCCATAATGGGAACTGGGTAACAAACAAAACCGTGAATCAAGATACAGGGAAAAATGAAACCATGATTTCTGAATGATACTGTAACCCAATCGTTCTGGTGTTTATATAGAGATATTGTTGTAAATACTGAGTTCCATAGAGAAACGAGAAAAGTCGTCAATAATTGTTTCTGGCTATGGTTTCGAAGAGGTGACTCTTTGAAATGGTAACCTTAACTGTGTCGATTGAATAAATTTGAATTAATTCATGATGTTGGCAGTTGATATTTACAAGACTTAGTGCCGGGAATCGATGGGTCTCTGTTCTTTTTGGGAATGCGGATTAGTTGTTTAACTAATGACACTTTTAACTATTGGCCTGTTCATTACTCCCTGTGTTGCAGTCTTCCTGCGCCTAGTAGTAAATTTTATCCCTATCCGGTTACTTTTATTTACTCCGATCTACATCAACTGTCC
The DNA here is from genome assembly GCA_023374045.1 of Limonium bicolor. NCBI lineage: Eukaryota > Viridiplantae > Streptophyta > Magnoliopsida > Caryophyllales > Plumbaginaceae > Limonium > Limonium bicolor. The sequence continues at coordinate 186,837,301 of CM041776.1, read as the reverse complement.
ATCTCATCGTTTTTCTTATGATTTGGACGTCAAAAGCATGTAATATTTATTTTTTATATATACTGATCAAGCCCTTGATTTAATTATCTCCTTCCTTAAAACACTATATAATCTTTTCTATAAACATAACTATTCTTGAAATTCATAAAAGTGCTACTACAATGCGTAGTTGCATGACTAATGGAAGAAATCCATACGGTGGAATCCAAGTATACCTCCCCGTGAAGGAAGGTTTTTCATGCATTCAACTACACTTTTCTCTTGACCAAATAGGCTTTAGTTCACTAGTCCCATCTTCGTGAAATCGGAACTCTATACCTCATCTTTGATTTTCGTCCAACGCCTCACTATCAACAATTTCATCTGGTTCGAATTCTTAATCAACTGTGGAAAGACTGAAGCTAAACGAGAGTAGAATGAAGATGAAAACAAAAAGAGATGGAAGTGCAAGGATGAATATTTTCTCTCATTAGTTGCAGAACTGCAGGTTACAATTACTTATAGCCAACTAGATACAACTCGCACAAAGTACAGCTGGATAATAACAATCTGTTATATTATCGTCACACTTTACACTCTCCCGCAATCTAAGCAGGAGTAGCACATATATATACCCGACTCGGTACGATTGTAAAGAAAAGAATGGAAGAAGAGTCCTTTGGTGAAGATATTTGCAACTTGATGAGTAGCGGGATTGAATTTGGTAATGAGAGAACTTGAACAACTTTCTCACGCACAAAATGGTAGTCCAGCTTTATATGTTTGGCGTGCGTGTGTACCACTGGATTACCAGCAAGATGCATGAAGGGCACTTGGTTGTCTCAAAACATAGAACTTGGGACATAATCAATGTACTCCAATATCATCAAGGATATGCCCGATCTAAGTAAGTTTGGACGCTGCAATGGCAAGAACCCTGTATTCTGCCTAGCACTTGATCGAGATACAGTATGTTGTTATCTGGATGCCAAAGACATATTGTAAATGTATGTGTCCTAAATACTTATAGTTTTTGATGTGGCAAACTGTTAGTCCAATACTCAACAAGAATATCTATACTGATTTCACAGTTTTAGTATAGACATTTAACGGATTTATTTACATAGATACAGTTTTATTTACCTAGATATTATCTCGGGTGATTAAGGGGTTGTCAAGATATAATATCAATAATATTATATCTATTAGAGAATAAGTCATTTAAAGCTACGGTTTAGCTAAAGATGATTATTCCCCTAATGATCTTGCAGATGCAAATGTTGTTCCTATGCAAGAAGAAAATACATCTGACTCTATGGACTCACCAGTAACTCCACCCGAAGTTGATATTTCTTCACCCATTATTCCTCCAAGTCGTGCTCCTGAAGTTTCTCTTGACAATCTCCTTTCGGACCTGAACTCAGGAAGAGAAATACACTCCGTAGTTTTTGCGCCCATAAAGGATTCTTGTTTATGGTTGAACCAAAAAATGTCAAAGAGGCACTTATGGATTCCGCTTGGATCCAAGCAATGCAAGAGGAATTGAATGAGTTTACCAAAAATGATGTGTGGACTCTTATCTCTCAGCCTAGTCATAAGGAGGTTATCAGCACTCGATGGGTTTATAGGAACAAACTTGATATAGATGGTCATGTCGCACATAACAAGGCTCAGTTGGTGGTTCAAGGACATAATCAGAAAGAAGGCATAGATTATGATGAAACATATGCCCTTGTTGCTAGGTTGGAAGCCATTCGCATGTTAGTTGCCTTTGCTGCTCATAAGGAATTTCCATTTTACGAGATGGATGTGAAATGTGCCTTCTTAAATGGGTAAATTGATAAGGAGGTTTATGTGTCATAACCACCTGGGTTTATTGACCAGTCAAAACCTGATCATGTTTATCTTTTGAAGAATTTCGTTTATGGTTTGAAGCAAGCGCCTCGGGTTCCGTAAGCCTGTCTTACCACATATCTACTTCAGCAAGGGTTTACCAATGCCACGGTAAAGTTGACAGTACTCTATTTCTCAAGTCTCAAGCATCTAACATTCTATTGGTTCAAATTTATGTTGATGACATTGTGTTAGGATCAACTTGTGCAAAGCTAGCAAAATCCTTTGAAACAGTCATGACAAATGAGTTCTCCATGAGTAGTGTGGGTGAACGCACGTTTTTCTTAGGACTGCAAATTCATTAGACTAAGACTCACACTTATGTCTGGCAAGGGAAGTATGCTACTGAGTTGATCACTAAATTTGGTTTTGATTATGCCAAATCTATGACTACTTCAATGTCGAGTGTTATCAAGCTTGGTGATGTGTCTCATGCTGAAGCCACAGATCCTACAGAATATCATGCCATGATTGGTTCACTCATGTATCTTATTGTTAGTCCATCAGACTTATTATATAGTGTGTGTTACTGCGCACACTTTCAAGATGCTCCACGTATTCCACTTCTTCAGGCAGTAAAAAAAAAATTTGTTATCTAAAAGGTACTACTAACCTTGGTTTGGTTTATAATGTAGGATCTTCCTTCACTTTGCGCACTTTTACGGATGCTGATTTTGGCGGTTCACTCACTGGTCATAAAAGTACTTTTAGGTGTGCTCAACTTCTCGGTACAAGTCTGGTGTGTCCTAGTTCTCAAAGAAACAATCCTCAGTCACTCTTTCCACCATTGAAGCTGAATACATTGCAGTTTCTGCTTGTTGTGCTCAAGTTCTTTGGCTACAATTTCAATTAGTTGATTGTGGGATGCCACAATCTCCTATTCCGATCTACTGTGACAATCATTCTACCATTGCTCTGTCTAAAAATCCTATGCAGCACTCACAGACAAAGCATATTGAGATCCATCGTCACTTTCTTTGTGATCAAGTTTAGAAGGGCTCTGTCAAGTTGTTACACTATTCCACCAATCAACAATTGGCTGACATTTTCACTGAACCGATTCCTTGGGAAATATTTACACACCTCAGTCTAGCTCTGAGCATGGTTAATATTGATTAAGGTCTAATTTCTTTTACTTTCCATGTTACTTTCTTTGGTGTTCTCAAACTTGGTACTTAGGCATGAGTGGAGTGTGTCATATTTATTTCTTCTATTTAAAGAGTGAGGTTCTTCCTATGGATGTTCTAATACACATTGTGGTTGATCTGGATCAATTTTATAGTTGGAACGTATTTCATTTGTTACCATGTTTAAACGCACGTTTATAGCCATGATCTCCATTTCTTTCACTATTATACCACTCTTTCATCCTAATATTAAAGAAAAAAACAAAAAATATATTTCCACCACTGACCACTCCTTTTTCTTCCTCACGTTTCGCCAGTCGCTCTTTCTTCCACTATTATACCATCTAGTTGCCGCCGTAACCCTAAAGCACGGCCTTGTCCATCTGTCCCGGCAACGCTTCGTCACCGATAGTCTCTCCGACCCCGTCGAACTCAGCCCACTCAACCCCTTACTACACCATCTCAGCCCGTTGCTATCTCCGAAGATGACGATGATGTTCCTCTTGCCACTCTCTAACGACGTAAGCGTGTTGTAGATTCGTCTCATCATGCATCTACTTCCAAGCGACACCGTTACGTTTTGCCTGCAATTTCCTCCTCGGCTACCGCTTGTGACACGTTAAAGGGCTTCAATTCTTCAGACCCACACCAACGTGGATCAAACTTTGATTGGTTTGCTAATACTTTTCCCTGCTATCCCGCGTTTAAGTCGGAAATCAAAAATGCACATATCGTAGTTGGAAAAAAGGGAGAGTTGTGCTTGGTTGTGAAAGAATCGTTTATCTACTGTGGCTAGTAGTTTATCAGCACAAGGCTGGTCTCATGTGTTTACCACATGAACACATATTTACTGGGATGCTTTTTGGGAATTTTATCAAAATTTGTGTTTTGAAGATGATTATCTTGTCAAATCAAAGGTTGGGGGTGTGGATATAGAAGTTACTTTGATTTGGTTGCAGTGGCTCTTGAATTTCTACTAAGGGTGTTAAGGCCTTTTCTAGAGACAAACACATTTGTTGAAGGTGTGACTGATGAGAAATTGTTTAGTTACTTTAGGATATAACCGAAACAAGGAAAATTTGATATGCCCCCAAAGAATGTTAGATGTGTTAAGATGTCTTCTGCACATGGTGGTTTATCAGGGTATTGCTCCTCGTAATGATCAACGTGGCATTGTAACTTTTCTGGATGTCTACTTGATGTGGTGCTTAATCCAAAAATGCCCTATTAGCTTGCCTCACTTTATCAAGTTCCATATGCATCACGCTATTATCCAGTCTACTTCATCCCTACCTTATGCTTCCTGGCTAACAAAGATATTTGATTATTATTCCGTGGACTTGACTGGTATACGGGCTAAAGTATCATAACCATGAAATGTCCAACACTACGCTGCCCAAGATGGGACTTGGACTGGTTGGCAACCAGTGAGCGGTCAGACAGCCTCCCAAGGCAACTGCTGGAGCTTCCAAACATCTTTATGCTCTGCAGAGTCAGCTACGGAATATTCTTGAGACGTTGCGGTCGGTGGAGCAGCACTTGGCTAAGTTGGAGAAGCATCTAAGGGTGCGAGGATAGCTTTTTAGGTCTTGCTTAGAAATTCCTATGTATTTCCATCTTTAACGAGTACATCTAGACGATTCTTTTGCTCTCTAAACTCGTTTCAGTTACCTTGCCTACTCTGTGTATGCCTTAGACACTCGTCTTTTGGATATTGTGGCTTTGCGTTTCTTTCGGGTTTTCCTTTGATTAAAATTGTATAAAATGCCACTCTGTGTGTTATGCATGTCATTTTACAACTCGTGAGCACTTAGGTATGTACCATTTTTAATTGCGCAAAAGGGGGTAATATGGAGAATGCTCAGATTTGGATTAACATCATTTAACCTGTGCACATTGTAGAGACTTTCTCATCGTCAGGGGAAATTTTACACTTCAGGGGGAATGTGGTTTCGTATCACCATAACAGGTTTGCAAACAACAAAAAAGAGGGAAACTGTAAATGTATGTGTCCTACATACTTATAGTTTTTGATGTGGCAAACTGTCAGTCCAATACTCAACAAGAATGTCTCTACTGATTTCACAGTTTTAGTATAGAAATCTATCGGTTTTATTTACTTAGATACAGTTTTATTTACCTAGATATTATCTCGGGTGATTAAGGAGTTGTTAAGATATAATATCAATAATATTATATCTATTAGAGAATAAGTCATTTAAATATACGGTTTAGCTAAATATGATTATTCTAGGCGAGATTATCTAGGTTGTTAGGTTGTTTTTTAGATTATGTGTGTATATATATGCAGAGGGAGATTATACAGGGTCACAACTTTTGCACTCAAGAATAGAGGCGTGTTTTACCCGAAAGACAAAGAGTGTTTTAATTGATCGAGTTAGTTTAGTCTAAGATGTTAGACTTGAGTGTGATTGTTCAAAGTGTTGAATAGATCGGGTGAGGAGTTTTTCAAGTTATTAATAAAGATTAGTAGCTGAGTTTTCTTCAAAATCTTGTTTCTTTTGTCGCTTATATTATCTTGTAGTTCAGTCTTATACTGAGTTTCCGGAGTTACTATATCACGAACTTACACACACAATTTGAGCTTAGAAAAGTGGAGTACCTCGTGGTAGAACATCTATTCACAACTTACCCAAGAACACAATTGTCGTGAATGCCTCTGCACAAAAGTAAGTGGGTAATCCTGCACTAAGAACAAGAGCAAGACATATCTCAACAATATGCCGATGTTTGCTCAGTAACCCCATTTTGCTCCGGCGTATGAGGACATGAAATTCATAGAATTATACCACGCATGAAGATAAGTACTAAAGTGTTGACTCGTGAATTCACCTCCACCATCACATTTAAACATTAGATCATTTGTTGGTACATTCAGAGGAGCTTCGACAATTTTTAGGGTTTAAAGAGGAATGAATAAACTAAAAAAGAGTCGGTGACAGTTGTAGTTAAGTCGGTTGGTGGCTAGAAACAGGGATGATGGGTTGGGGAACAAGAAGGGTATGAGGAGTAGAAGACAATGAAACAAAGAGACAACCCTATTTAAGGACAAAAAACTTACGGATGAAGAAGCGCATATCCCAAGCTCTATAACCTTGGAAATAACGTCAATCAGAAAGACATAAGCAAAACTCTCACCTTGGGATAGAAAGTTCTTAACACCTTTCCCCTTTGTCATTTTCAAAAAGTACATATATAATGTAAATAATAGTGTTACTATGAACACTACATATGAATCTTTACATAATGCCAATGAGGCAATATGATCTAATTAACATCATCAAGTTCAAATCAACATGTGATCAACATCATTAAAACCTAAAGATTGAACACTTTAGCACTACCAATTTCTCTTTATTTCATTATACTGTAAAAACATTTGAATGTTTTCTTTGTTATTCTAAGCTTTGAATTTCTTCTTTGCTCGACATGACATTTTGGTAGCTATTTTGCTGTATATTATGTTAGTTGTTTCGTACTGACATATTTGTAACATAATCTGATGACTGTTTTGTGCTGGCATATTTGTTGCTGTTTTGAAAACAGTTGTTTGACACTGTCTTGTTAAAGATATAAAGTAACTACTAAAAAAATGCCATAAGCTAGTAATTTGTTACCATCAAAGTTTTGTACATACCCAAATCTTGATTAACTAGTACAACAGAAGTTAATAAAACATAAACTACTGTTTGATCAAAATTCAAATGTAATGAATATTAATATGTTTCCATTTTTACCCTCAGTTGGTTGTTTCCTTTTCTTTTTAATGCGAATTTTGATTTGTGTTGCTCATATATAAATGATAAATTAACGTATAAGAGCATAAAATAAGGGAAATTATGGAACTGATAATTTAGAAAAGAATTTCACAGTCGGCTAACATACATGTTTTGCAATTCTTCATCCTCTTCACTCACGGTAATTTTGCAACCCTGACTGTCAATAGACCTCGTAGTACGGGTCACTCGGTTCGGGTTCGGTTTAAGTCAATTTGTAGATAATAACTATTCGGGTTGGGTAAATGTGGCTTAAATTAATTTCGGTTGACTTCGGTTTGGTTGATTTCGGGTTTGGGTGCTTTCGGTTCGGGTTGACCTCTACGTCATTTGGTTTTTTCGGGTTATAAGTCAAATTCACGTGACTTATCCAGGTTAGCTAGGTTTGATTGACAAAATTTAATGTACAAATTTAAGCAGCCTTTTTAACTTGTATTGATATTCATATTCAGACCCAAATTCTCTTAATATAGTGTTACTTTTGATCAAGATTGCTATGTGTATCGGTTATACATAATCAAATTGCATGACAATTTTATATATGAACTTTAAACTATACATTTATTAATTGTATCGACCTAGAATAAATTAATTTTTTTCGAATTGGTGGTTAATATTCGGCACTCGATGCCCTACCTACCCCGCCCACGCTTGATGCCATGCCTCTCGCCATCCATCGCCCATCACACCTGCGCTCATCACCTCGCACGTCTGCACCCATCCATCACCGCTTCACACAAGCGTCACACGTCCGCACTCATCCATCAACATTCAAATCATTCCCAAGTTCTAAATACAAAGAAACCTGAGTTCATAAAAATATAAAGTAATAGTAAATAGTAATGATACACTTTACTCTATATTATAAAATAATGTACGTTATGTTGTCAAGGTAGTTGAATAATCTAGTGAAGATTATTCATCTTTCAATATCTCTATATAACTTTATGTGTTAATATTAATTTAAACTATTAAAAAATATAAATATTTACATAAGTTATGATAATATATATTAATAATTATATAAAAATATACTAAATATATTTATATTATTTATATTATAAATTATATATATTAATCTTTATAATAATAATAAATAATATACAATAATAGTTAATTAAACTATATATAATATATATTATTATTTATTTAAATTTTAAACTGTAATTATTATTATCTGCATAATTTATATAATATATATTAGAATATCAATAATATAGAATATATTAATATTTATTTCTATTATAATGATATGTCAATATTTATTCAAATTATAATAGTATTTATTATTATTTACAAAAATTATATATATATATATATCAGTACTCATATAAATTACATAGTATATATATTATTATTAATCATGTATTTATATTTATTTAATTTGAATTAGTATTTATTATTATAGAAATTATATATAATATATATATTAGTATTTATAAAGTATATAGTATACTATTAATATTGTTTGTGTTAGTGATATATATTATATTTATATATTATATATAATATATTTATATGATTATGTATATTTAATATTTTAATATTTATCTAATTATACGTGATATATATTAATACTTATACAAATATATAAAATTTTTTAAAATATTTATTGAAATTATTATTAATATATAATTATTTATAAATTATAATTACATATATTAATATGTGTAAAATAATACTCTATATTAGTATTTATATAAATTATATGCATATATATTTGTCTAAGCTTGAGAATGAGAATTCATTTCCCCAAGATTGTGAGGGGAATCACAAAGAGATATTGGGTTTTAGATTCTTTAAGTGGGGGAAACAAAATCATTAAAAATACAAAACAAACAACCACAAAGGGAATGAATCCGTTTCCCCTTGCCGATAACCCCACAGTGAACGCACCCTTATTATCTTATACGGAAAAATTTTATTCTCAATAATGGCAATAAAACCCAAAACCAGTAGAAACGAAACATGAATGCAGACTTGCCAACTAACCCAAGAGACCTGGAACAACCATTGTGGGTTGGGCCCACAAATGTTAGAGAGTTCACAGACAAATGGCATTGGGTTTGTTACAAGCCCAAATAAGGGAAGGCCAACTCCAATCAAGAACACCTCATTGCCAGAAATTAATCTGGAGGTGGATATTTCTCCTGGAGCTACTCAACAGAATAAGCAAAAAAAATTCAGAGTAACGAAAGCACATTCAAGACTTGCGAACATCTCGGCAGAGGCAAGGGAATGCTTCAAGTATGGTCAGAGGCTGAGAATCCATACCCCTTACCCTCGTAAATCCCTAGCAAACATTGATCGTATATTGCGGAAGAGAGGATCTAAAAAGTAACTAAGTGGTCTTGCCGAACAAAAATACAATTCTCTGAGTGGGGAGACTGGAAATGCAGATATTTAATTGTGCTCGAAGCATACATGTACCCCGGAATGGACGAAGAAGTTATTTGTAGGACAGGAAGACTCAAGCTGAATCACAAATTATGCTGTTGCAATTAAGCAACCAAAAGGAGCTACAATAGTTCTTGAATCACTAGATGTCGTTTTGTCGTATTTATCTGTTTTCGGTTGTTTGTTTTGATTTGTATGTTCACGTATATCTATCCTGGCAAGGAAAAATCCCTTTGGCTGTAGAACCAGATTACTGGTTAAACATCGCTACATTTGTAGCCCACTGATCAAAAAAAAATGAATGCAGACTTAGAATCCAAAAAAAGGAAAAACTTAAGAATTCAAAATGGAAATTTTAAGAGCGCATGTCGCAATCAGTAAGCTTCACATCTATTATCTTTAGCTGATAGTACCAAACTCTCTATATATTTTTTTTATAATTGGCTGGAGAACCAGCTAATAAGACAATACTGTGGTTCATACGAACCTTTCTCGCCATAAGGGTACATTACAAAAGAACTAGGAACAACAATAATGTAGACAGAGTGAGAAATAGAACAAAACTAAAGAGTTATTATATCCGCATACAACCGATTGAAAGTTTAGCTAGCCACTCAGTCCTAGTGGTTGTATCTCTTGAAAGTAGCCCTTGACAGATGAAGGGCACTTTGGGGGTTCACCAAGCTTAGAGATATGGTTTGTCTGGGTTCATAAGTGCGCCCAGTTTTCTAGATCTGGAAGCAACTGATCGACGGGATTCTGACATGGTGTTTGAAAAGGGTGATCATGGTCCCTGTTAGCAATCTTGTTTCGGTTTCTAGTTTCTTGATCAGCTAAGCAGAACAACTTGCAATCTTCAATCAATTCATCAGAAGTCAACCTTGGGATGTAATTTGAACCATATGCCTTGATGATCATCTGGTGGCTGCAATCGGTGTGCCTCTAAAATTTCTGCTATGTTTACGTCTGCCTCCCGCACTTCCCTTCTGAATATGGCCCACTTCTTTCTTTTGATTACTCCTCAGATATTTTGGAAGAATATGTTGTTTCTCTTCTATTCTCTTACTTTTCCTGATGATCTGAGCAAAGTTCTGTAGAGAGATTTCCGGATTGGGGTAATGACAATTGAGGCTTCTGCCGAAGTCAAGACATTTTTGGGCTGCGGTGAGGGTTGGACTGATTTGCAAAGGTTCAGAAGGCGGTGCGTGATTACGTGGAAGAGTGGGAGGGTTCGAGAGGATGTCTAGGGATTGGGGAACGAGGGTCTGAGGAGAAGGTCGGGAAGTGCATGGGGATTGACAGGATGTAAAAAAGGAATATGTAGATATTTGGGAAAGTGGTGTTGTGGGGGTTTGTGGAGGGCTAGTTTGAGGGTAATGATGAGGTGTGTCGTTGCTTTCAGAGTGGGAAGGGGGAGGTGACAGAAGGGGAGAGCCTCCACTAAGGAGCACAGGGGGCGCTGTAACTGCCGCGACAGTACTGGGAGAGTGCAAAAAGGAGGGAATGATTGAACAGTTCTCGCGTCCCCTCAGAAGCCTTTTATCGATAAATGGGGTGATGTGTAGCGGAATGTTTTTGAGGATGTGAAAGGTTTTCCTTTTATTGTGATAGTCATCTCTCATTCCAGGTACCATTACCGACAATAAAGCAATCAGTCTATCATACAACCGGTTGTACGATGTTCACGAACATCCTCGAACAATCTTCACAATTATTCTGAACAACTATCACATAAAGTTGAATAATTTTTATAATAACATATGTAACTTTTACATCAATATGAACAATCAATACAAAACTTGAACAGCATTTGAATTTAAAATGAACGGTTGTACGATGCTCATCGTACAACCGGTTGTACAATAGAATTTACCACAATAAAGGAGCAAGGGAGTTGTTGTGGATTTTCCCGAGAGTTGTTTTCGGGACGCGTTGTTTGGATTGGTGCTCCAGATTTGTAAGCGCGTGGATTGATTACTCTCACCTTTTGTTCCGGCAGTGTCGTTTGGATATTTTCATGTGTGCAAGGGATTGTATGTAATGATGTGGCCTGGGGAAAATGTAACAACTCCTTTTCTGCCGTGAATATTCTTTCCATGGTAAATACATTTTTCACCTTTTTCACGGGAAAATCCAAATGTCCAACCTTATCTATTCCATTCTGGAACGCGGTCGTTTTTGGGAGCATTGTTGTTTTTGGGTAGTGATTGACGTGTGAGTGTGGTTGAACATACGACACCGTTTGAGAACGAGTACCAACCGCTGTAATATGTAACAACTCTTATTGCCCTTATACTAGTTTCATAAGAACCTATAGCTGCATGACAGGCTTCTAAATCGTAAGATCCCCAAATAAAGACACCATCCTCAGTAAAATAATAAGTATTGAGACCCAAGGGCAAAATATTCAATCTGTATCTCCTGCTCCAACTACAATCGTCATTCTTCAACGCCCAAATCTCAACGAAGTCTTCAGACTTTACCAAGAATCCCACAAAGAACCCAATCACCAGAATAGGTAACTCGTTATAATCAGTTTTGGGTAGAATAGTATAAGAAAATGTCTCAGAAATCATGTTGAAGGTAACAAATTCATGATTTCCTTCATAGTAATCATGGACAATCCAATGGATAGATGATCCTCCCGACGAAACATTCCTGGATCCTCTAGGATTAGGCCTTAACGCCTTTACCCAGAACAACTTCCCCAGCAGCACTGAAATTCCCCGGCCTCCATGAACTAGACTTTAGTGAGAAAATATCAAGAGTAAAGACTGGTTGTTTATGCTTTTTATCATAACCGGGAGAGAAGTTCACCACTTTGTAGTCATTAGTGATGGATCAAACCCAAGAAACAATTCCGACATCTCAGCCTTAGACAGTAGAAGCGGAATGTGTAAGGTTTTTCTAATGGATGGATTCCATAGAAAGATCTCACATATAACTATATCTGCTTCAATCACATTGTAGCTTTGGACTAGTAGCAGTCCGTTTACATCGCCAGGGATTATTGGCCACTGGTCACCTCTGAGGCAATCAGTAATGCAATCTAGTATTGGAATATCAAATTCTGAGGTATGAGGATTATAATCAGCCTTATATGTTCCGCCACTACATGATTGAGCCCTGGGTTCTCCACCTACAGTAGGCTTCTCAAGCACAATGAGATGGGATCCCAAGCAATTATTGGGGTAATGAGTGAGGTGCAAAGAAGCAAAAACGGAATTATCGATCATTGATTTCCACTCCTTTGAAACAGATCTTTAGTGGAAGTTGGAAGTTTAATGAGTTTGGCCCCATAATAGGAACTGGGTAATAAACCGAGAATCGGGCTATAGGGAAGAAAACTAGGAAGAAAACATGATTTGTGAATGATACTGTAGGCCAATCATTCTGGTGTTTATATAGAGATATTGTTATGAACAATGAGCTCCAGAGAGAAAAGGAAAAAGTCGTCAGTAATTGTTGCAAGTGAGGTAGCGCTTGAAACGCTAACCTTAACCGTGCCGTTTGCAACCCTTACGGGTCGTTTGGTACAAGGACATAGAATAACAATTCCTGGAATTGAACATATGTCAGTATTTGGTTAATGGAATTTAAATTCCAAGATTTATTAAAATTCTCAATATCTGGCAACTCACTGGGAATTCTATTCCCTACGAATTTGGTAGGAATTGTTATTCCAACTGAATTCCCCGCAACTTCCATCATCTATGAAATTAATTTTCTCTTTCTTCCTTATTTTTTTCATCTCTCCTTTCTTCTCGCTCATCTCTCTCATAAATATATTTAATTATAGTATTTATTTTATCTTTATTCATATATCATTTATAATTAATTATCAATAAATATATTAATTTATAAATATGTTATTTATACATATATTTTAAAAAGTAAAGAAATAAATGGTTTAGTTATGGACACATATGTTTGATGTTATATATATTGAAATAAAATATTATATTTCTATACCATATATTAAAATATAATGTAAAAATATATTGAATATTTTAATTAATACTAAAACTAAAAAATGTTATAGATTTTAATTAGAAAAATGTTTCTAATAATGAAATTATTGACTTTAAGCGAATAGGTATGTAATTAAAATTAAGTATTGCTTTTACTTATTACAAGAACTATTTATTTGTTTAATGTTCGTTTTAAGTTCACCATAGAGAATAATTACAAGTTTATATTTATGACAATTTAATATATTATCCATAAAATTTAAATAAAAAAGAGAAAATTTTCAAATTAATGTATTGACTTATTAATTGGTTTCTTATAACTATGAAAATAAACTTTATAAATTATTTTTTATCAAATATATTTTTACAAATTTTCAAGTTAATCTATACAGTTAAAATCATATAAATAAAATAATAATAATAATAATAATAATAATAATAATAATAATAATAATAATAATGTTACTTATCTATGATAGATTCATAACCGTATAGTTTATTCTAAGTCTATTATCTTCATTATTCTCGCAACCAAACAAAAGAAACATTAAATTCCAAGTATTCCTATCATAACAAACAAATGAGGTCATATCCTATTCTTGAAATTTCATTCTTGGAATATTATTCCAGGAATTAACATTCCAAGAACCAAACGTCCCGTTAATGCCAATCAGGGAAATCGATAGGTCTCTCCTTTTGTTGGGAATTGGGATTGACTGTTTATTGGTATTTAGTGCGCGTTCGATGCCGGCGATAAAAGAGGAGCAAACGCAGGAATTGCTGCGTTACAAATAATGCTCCTCTGGTTAACCAATCAGAAGCTTAGAATGGTTTAAATGGTGGGTTCCACTGAAAAAAAAGACCACTAATTATCTAACACGTGTACAGATATGTCTTGGGTGCCGCGCCTCTTTTTTTTCGCTGTTAACGAACGACGCCTTAAACTAGTAATGAGCTTCACTTCTACTGCATTCGGTCTGCGATTGTATTCAACTTATGCCTTCCCCTTTGAATTATTAAACTCTGTTGCAGTCTTCCAACAGTGATCTTCTTGCCTTTTCATTACGCACTGTGTTGCAGTCTCTCGACTAACATAAAATCGATCCTATCATTAGTTAACTAAACATTGCGTCATTATCATCGAAGCAGGGTTATACATCATAATGGCAACACTAAGTAGACATATGGATTAAAATAAATATAAGCGATATATTCAAACTAGTATTATGGAAAGAAGAACATGTCGGAACTCTCCATACCCTCCCTCCTCTCTCCTAACTCTCTCTACCTCCCTTTGACCAACTCGCAACCACAACCATGCCTACACCTTCACCTCCACTAAAACCGCCGTTACAACCACCCACAGCCGCCGCTAAAGCACTAGCAAAATCACCAGCACAACTACACCTTCAAACATCTAGTGTCCCTCAAACCCAATGGCGATAGAAAACCTCAATCCATCAAGAAAATCAGTCCCAGGGGCGACGGTTTTCATTGATAATATTGATCCAGAAACAAGATATGGCACCATTTGGAAGCTCTTTGACAGATTCGGGCAAATTGTGGGCATACGTCTTCCTAGAAACCCAAGGATCCGGACCAGAACTAGATACGGATTCGTCGAATACAAAGATAAAACAGAGGCAGATGAAGCCATTAAAGAAACCAACGGAGCTTTGGTTGATGGCAATCACATCCAAACTCAGACGGCAATCTCATGGAAGCCCGCCACTGCCACAATGCCACCCTCTAGCTCCCACTGGCGTAAGAGAAGTCAGAGCTCGGAGAGACAAGGACAAGGATACCAACAGAGAAGTCAAAGCTACGAGAGGCAGGGACAAGGACACCAGCAGACCCATCAGTCTCCTCTACCACATCCACAACATAATGCCCACCACGGCTCGTCGTCAAGCGTCGAAGGCCATATCAGTATTGATGCTCCAGTCTACTTAAAAGAAAAATTACAGCGAAGTCTAACAGTCGATGTCCCGGCAGCGTTAATGATTGAAAGTTTCAGGGAGATGATGGCAGAATGGTCTCTCGACATTGAAAGTATGGTCTGTCTTTCTCATACGAGATTCCTAGTTATCTTTAGGACCCAAGAAAAGGCTGAGACCTTCAAGAATTCTGGAATAGGATTTGAGAAAGGATGGAGAAGTCAGTTTTGACACCCCACAGATCAACTAACGAGGAGACGTGCCTCAATAGCAATTAGAGGCGTCCCAGTTCAGGCGTGGTCAGAGGTAGCGATACGCACAATTACTCATAATCTAGGCGAGATTGTTTCAATCAATTCAGACATGCAGCAACTACCAACCCATTTGGAGGCCATCGTAACAATTGATACAAAAAAAATGGTGATCATTAACGAAGAGAAAACAGTAGAAGTGGAAGGAATAATCTACAACGTCGGCATAGTGGAATTTTGGACAGAAGAATTGTCCACCCACTGCCAAGCAAACAACCGTCCAAATGCAGTAGTGACGGGCCAAGCGATGGTTAAGTCCCAAACGACGCTGACCCCGGAGTTCTATCCTCCACCGCCTGAAGAATACCACCCATCTCCCCAAACGACGGTGCTTCAAGCCCCAAGGCAGCCTAACTTGTCGGTCTTGTCTAACAGCCGACAGAATGACACCCGACAGCGGCCATTCTTTCCCCAAGAGCACTTAATGTGTAATATTATTATACAAAATATTGTAGCTGCCCATATCTCCATTATCCTCGGTTGTATACTCCCACGTATTATTATTCCCCAAAAACACATTATGAGCAATAATATTATACAGAATACTATATCAGCCCATATCTCCACTTCTCTCGGGGGTAAATATCCTCACATCGCTCAAGATAACCCAAACACATTCTCGGTGGGTGACAGTACAAAGGTACGAGGAAACAACAACTTACCATCACCCCAATCGTTACTTCTCTCCACTGAGCCGCTCCAATCAACCCAGCCTCTCACCCCCATCGTGAATAATGATGCGGTTGGGCACCTCTCCCCAGAATCACAAAGTCCTAGCCCACCCATCTGTTCAGCTGCCCCCCTCTCTCCTCCTCCTTCTACACCTGTCCCGACAACACCCCCTCCCCCCCCTCAACTGCCACTAAACAATAACTTGACTAGCCAATCAGCTACCCACTCAACCCACGGCGTGACTCTTGCATCGCCCAATCTCACTCACATCTCACAAACCACTAGTCACCATCACCATCATTCTTCATCGAACTCTCACCCCAACAACCAATCATCACCATTGACCCCACAATCCCCCAGAATTCAGTTCGAAGTCCTTCTCTCACCAAATTCAGCTCCACACTCCCCACTCCTCTCAGACCTCTTTCGCTCCAGTCCCACTAATGCCTCGGCACAAAAGTGCCTTGACTTTGGGAGAAAATTAAACTGCCACTACCCCAATCCTGACACTGCCCTTCAGAACTATAAGCAAATCCTGAGGAGAAGTAAACGAGTAGAAGAAAAGCAGAGAAGCCAACGCCATGATAAACACCATCTGCTTTCAAAATCTCAGAGGAGTAAACAGAAGGGAGAAATAGGCCTTATTCAAAACAGAAGTTCGGGAATCCAGAACAAACATCGTAGCTATCATGGAGACACGTCGAGCTCAGCCTCTAGATGACAGGCAGGGTCCATGGGGACAAATAAACAATACAAACTCCATACAAGTCCCCGCAGATGGCTTCTCTGGAGGTCTGATTATACTATGGAATCCAAACAGCCTCCTAATCTCCAACTCGTACCAAGGAAACCGCTGGGCAGCAATTGAAATAGATTGGCCAAATATTCCCTTCACTGGAATAGTGCTATTCGTATACGCTCCAACTCAGGTGGACGCAAGAAGAGACGTATACTTGGAAATCCTAAGTCATAACTTCAACAAGCCCTTATTAGTAGCAGGCGACATGAACGAAGTAATCAATGGCAGTGATCGAAAGCAAGGGAAAGATCATATACGAACAAGAAGTATGGAAGACCTTCGTGACTGGATCCAACAGTTGAGTCTAATAGAAGTTGATCTCTTAGGAGCCAAATACACCTGGAGGAACAAGAAATCCATGAGCCGGATTGACCGTGTCTTTGCCCAGGCTGATTGGCATGCAGTTTTCCCTGGGCTAAACCTTACCGCTCACCCATGGAGGCTTTCGGATCACCGATTCATGAAGATTACCTTACAAGTAGTTAATTGGGGTCCAAAGCCGTTTAGGACCCTAAACGGGTGGCTTCAACACAAAGAATTCAAGCAATTCTTCAAGGCTGAGTGGGTGAAACTGGGGAACAAATCGCTTGGGGAAAAACTAAAAGAAATCAAAAGACCGCTGCGCCAGTGGAACTTCAATGTATATGGCCATATTGATCAAAGATTACGGCGGGTACTAGCTGACCTGGCTCACCTCGATATCATGGCGGAAGACAGTGATGCGGATGAGTCTCTCGAGACACGCAGGTCTGATCTGGTCAAGGATGTTTGGAATACTATACGTGACAAAGAACGTTACTGGCGACAGCTTTCGAGGGAAAAGTTTATTAAGGAAGGTGACCAAAACACAGCCTACTTCCATCGAAAGGCCTCTCTCAACCGGAGAACAAATACAATCTCCACTCTTCAGGTGCATGGAGCACTGACATCCGAACCGGCATCCATCCAACGTGCAATTAGAAAATTCTTCATCGAACTGTTTGCAGCGAAACCACACTCCAACACCACCCCACCTCTCTCCAGTCGCCCGCGCCTGTCTGAGACAGAAGCCAATGCCCTCACTGTGCGGCCATCAATGGATGAGATTAAGATAGCTGTCTGGTCGGTGGATGGGAATAAAGCCCCGGGTTTCGATGGATTAAACTTCTCATTTATTAAAGGAGTTTGGAATATCATTGGCCAGGAGTTCTCCAATACAATTCTCAGTTTCTTCGAAACCAATAAGTTACCAAAAGGCTGCAACATGACTTGGCTCATCATCCCAAAAGTTCAGGGAGCAGTAAGGGTGGAAGACTTTCGGCCTATTAGTATGATCGGAGCAATTTACAAAGTGATCTCTAAAATCCTCTCCTCCCGTCTAAGTCAGGTAATCGGTAAGCTCATCCAGGGCACCCAAACAGCCTTCATCAAAGGAAGGAACATAGTAGAAGGACCACTCATTACAAGCGAAGTCATCACATGGCTTAAGAGCAAAAGACGATCGGCTGTCCTGCTCAAAATTGATTTTACTAAAGCTTTCGATTGCCTATCTTGGACCTTCATTGACCAGATGTTATTTTTATTTGGGTTCAACAATACTTGGAGAGCTTGGATAGAAGAGTGCATCACCACCTCCCAAATCTCTATACTCATCAACGGTGTTCCTTCTACTCCACTCAAACCAAAGAGAGGAGTCCGTCAAGGGGACCCTTTATCCCCTTTACTCTTTGTCCTCAGTGTGGAAGGGTTAGGGTGGTTGTTAGATGAAGTAGTTGCAAATGGTAGCAGGAGGGGAATCCGAATTGGCCACAATGATTTACTCATCTCTCACTTGCAATACGCGGATGATACACTCATTTTTTGCTTTCCAAGTCGAGAGGAGTTGGAATTGGTGAAGATGTGCATTGTTATATTTTCTGAGATGTCTGGATTAGAGGTTAACTGGTCAAAGTCGGCAGCCTATCCAGTCAACCCCAATCATCACATCTCTAATCTGGTTCGGGAGATATTCGAGTGCCAAATCGGCGCCTTCCCCATGACTTACCTGGGGTTTAGTATCGGCTTAAACCCTCAACGACAAGCCACGTGGAAACCGGTTCTAGATAACTTATCAAGCCGACTGGCTGGGTGGAAATCCAGCTCACTTTCTCGAGCAGGGCGACTGCTCCTGATCAAAACAGTTCTCGGAAGTCTCCCTCTATACTATCTATGCCTGTTCAAAATTCCAAAGAGTGTGCTGCAACAGATTAATAAGCTTCAACGTAACTTCCTTTGGGGTAAGGGTAATCGTAGAGGTCTACCTCTCATGCCGTGGAGTTCATTGGAGAAAAGTAAACGCAATGGCGGCCTTGGGATCGTAGACATCGAAACCAAAAATGCGGCCCTCCTCTTTAAATGGTGGTGGAAATTCCAACAAGATGACGGTAAACTCTGGAGGAATATAATCTGTGCAATATATGACATCGATGTCAGCCTCCCCATCACTGATACGAAATGGCAACAATCGAGACGGAAAGGAGTATGGAAAACAATATTGTCAATCTCTTCGTGGCACCCCTCGCATGCGTAGATCATGGCGAATGGTATTAAATGGATAGTAGCAAATGGGAGACGTACGCGTTTTTGGCTTGATGCCTGGGTTGGCACACAACCTCTTCACCTTTGTTTTCCCAGGCTATTTTCTATTTCAGAACAGAAAAACTCCTCCATTTCCGAAATGGGCCTCGGGAATGGATCTTCTTGGCACTGGTCCCTCATGTGGCGACGGCAGATGTTTGTATATGAAAGGGCCCAAGTAGATCAACTACTATCTATGATCGATGAATCTTTCCGGTTCCGGTCTAACGAACCAGATCGTTTGGGCTGGCTACATTCTAGCAATGGCTCCTACACGTCTAAGTCGTTCTATGAGGCTGCTATTGTCTTAAAGCACCATGAGAGAGTATCCTGGTGTCGGGCCTATTGGCGCAAATTCGCGCCTCCTCGAATTGAGCTAACGGTATGGTTCTTCCTCCAAGGACGACTCCAGACCAAAGATCTGCTATTTGCGAAGAATCTGATTCCCATACGGCAGCTACGATGCTCCTTCTGCCGGGTCGCTGTGGAGACTGCAGATCATCTCTTCATCCATTGTATTGCTACCAGAAAACTTTGGGCTGCTATACTCGATTGGTGGGGTATAGTCTTCACCTTCCCTCAATCTGGTGTGGCCCTTTACGATGCATGGCAAGGAGTTACTAAGCCCCGTCGAAAGGGACTACTGTGGTCCTCCTCCCTGCTACATGCTATATGGACAATATGGAATATGCGTAACAAAGCAATTTTTGATGATGTTTCGCCGGACTGGACTGCGGCCACCGACTCAGTTAAGAGGTCCAGCTTGGAGTGGTGTAGGCATGAGATCTCTCTTCCACCTCATGTCATCTTGTGTCAATGAAGGTATGAAGTTGAGGTTGTATTAGTGTTACAGGAGCAGGAATTATTCATTCACTGCGAGAGTGTTTAGACGGTCTGTTGGCTTAGTAGCCCTTTTCCCTATATTCGGGGATTATAGTTCTTAGTTGTATTATACTCATTGGGTTGTGGCGGGAGGGGTACTGTCGGCGGTAGTTCGTACTGGACTTCCACATGAAAGCGGACTGTCACCAATGTATCCATGACGTTTGTGTCTCCTCCTGGCCGAGCTCTCAGCCGGACCCTAACCGGGGTAATATTCCCGGGCCTTTATGCCCTTGGTCAGCTTCCTAGCTCACACCACCACTAGATGTCGGTATTACCGTTCGTTTTCTCAATAAGGCACCATAATACAATCAACTTATTTGTGTGCCCCAAGGGCTACACTTGCAGGCCAAAGGCTCTGCCAATACATAATTTCGTTAAGACACAGACGTTTCGTACCTCACAAACGTTTCCCAAATTTCCCAAATCCTAAGCTCACTGTCTTAACCTAGTATCTCGTCATCAGAGCGGTACTCCGCTCTGATACCACTTTTGTAACACCCCTCATAACAAATACGTAATAGTCGCTCTCGTGAACAGGAAATAAAGACGTCTCACAGCGGAAGGAATTACAGTATTAGAACACACATGGGTGTTACTTGCCACCACTCGCCCATACGAGTGATGTAGCAGTACAACATCTTAACAAATTAAACATACAAATAATCCGCAGTGACAACGAGATACCACCTACATTTCTATCTAAGTATCAACAGCACAACTACTGTGAGCATCTAAACATAATCCAAATCTTACAACCCCTTTCTAATGGAATCATTTAATACATAACGAGGTATGAACGGTAAATCCAAACTCAACAATGTCCTAACTACCCAATCCCGCACTTCGGCTTCACGTGTTCAGCAACCTGCGCAATAAGTGTAGTATCAGCGGTAGACGCTGAGTATGCCGGATCTGGACCCTATTGGTCACTTGTCATTTTTAACCATCTTGATATTAGATTGATTTCATGCTTTGTCATTTTACAGATATGATAAATACTGTAACAACATGCATGACTATATAATCATTCCACCAATCCAAACAGTCATATATGGATATACACATTACTGTCATACATCATACAATACAATGGCATTGAGAACTCATTCATCGTATGTTAACATCATCACATAGTACGTCACTCGGCCCTCCGGGCCTTCACATATTATTAATTTTTGTTAGCACAGTACAACATTCGGCCCCCCGGGCCCTCACATATTATTAGTTTTGGTTAGCACTGTTGGGAGTCAGTTAGGACAACCCGAATTATATTCACTTGGACTGTAGTCCCACGTACACACAAGGTGCTCACTGCCCTGATCATCCGAAGACTCTGGGCTATTCACTTTGCCTTTGTAGAGGCGTCCATTTAGGTGGCCAAGGGCCTGGTGCCAACGGTAGCACACTCCGCCTGTCGATCTATCTAGGCTCGAACAGGATTCACTAGGGTAAAACCCGATACGGGATAACCCAAGAGATCTCTACGCGCGACCAGCAGCCAGTGACTGTCTGGATTAAGGTACATCATCACATTCGTTCACACTCCACTGTTAGCTTTGTTAGTTAGATAGTCAGTTATAGTTTTAGTTATGGAGTACATCACATAATTTGTTGGCTGCCCTATGGGTCTTACGCATGCCTAGAATTATTCTAGGTATCATTCACGTTTGAGTCAAAGCTCTAGAGACCGACCATGTCGTGTCCCGTTCCTAAGTATTTTACTTAGGTTATAATTACATACTTGTAATACTTAGCGCATTAGGTCAGACAACAGTGGTCACAATACACATTTCGCATATGTAGTTTTATATAAGTCGATCTATAGTCGACGTAATATTAGTCCCGTAGGACGTTCGTGCATAAATAAATAATGCAATGAACATAACTACACATCATACACATGCATCACATACATACATCACATACATACATTCACACAAGTTATATATCAAACAAATCCGAGCCCGAGGAATTCCTCAGGACAACTCGGATCAAATCCCTTTACATACCGTACACCGTAGTCTAGATTCGTGCAGTGCAGGCCACTAGAGCTTTCGAGCGCGTACGTCAGAAATGCGATCTAGTAATGCAAGGAACATTAAGCGTCAATCCACATGACTGCACAACTCGGTATTTCCGAATAACGTTTGAAATCCCAGTACTATGTCCCCAGACTTAACATTTGTTACTAGTTGAAACATCGTTCCTATTATTTATAAACCCCTACTCTTTGTGTGAGTTAATTCTCGGTTTACATTAGAGCATGAAACCTAACGTTATACTCGTATGACATTTCACTCGGGTTTATTTATCATACCGGAGTCTCATACTAGCTTTGGCATTTATGTCATTGTAACTATAGTGTATAATCTTATTTCTTGACACATGTTTATATATGTATGTATGCGTTTAACATGATAGTTGAATAACTATGTCTTTAGCCACATAATATTATTCGTGTTATACTAGCTCCATAATGTTATACAATACACTATTTTATGTGTCTTTAATTTTATAACCTATAGTTTGGTAACTATATGTATGTACCGAATATAGTGAAACGCATTATACATTTGTGCTCCTTGTTTATATCATTCCCATGGATCACAATATATCCACATACTTATAACGTGTTGTAGATATTTAAGTTTATAACATTAAAACTTGTAATAGGTTATAACCCAAGGTTTTATAATCCTTGCTACAATCACCGGTAATACCCATCAAATCCCATACTTTCAACATCCCAATCTTTACCACTCATTTTATATCATATAACACTTATCATACACTATAACTTTGCAACTATACTGTACTTTAATCCCCACTTAACACTCATCTTCCCACTGTATTCCATTATACAGAAACGGTTAGCTGAAACTGAAATCAGATCCGGTAATATGCCTCTTCACTCTCCCCTTGCAGTTTGGTTATAGTTTCTAATCCCATCCCAATTTCCTACAGATCCACTTAGGTGAAATGGATGGTTTTGTGTTAAGTAATAACCAATACAAAACTCTTATGACATTGTTGCTTCAGCTGTACAGAAGTATAGTTACAAAAGAGGGACAAAACCCAAAACAGAAGTTGTGTTTCTGTTTGGTTCTTTCAGATGGTGAATTAATCTAGCCTCTAATCTTTCTCTAAAGTGCTTGTATTTTTCCTGGGTGCATTAATTAAGTTTTAGGATTAATTATATTTCAATACAGCCCTTGTAAGCCCCCTGTAATGGCTACACAGAGCTCACACGTTTCAGGAAGGAAGCTGAAACCAGAATTACTTTTCTGTAATCTTACTTCCTCGCTCTTTCTGTTTTGCTCACCTATCTGATTTCCTGTTTCCCCAAGTATTCACACTCTTAGCTAAGTTGCAAAACAAGATTCTAAGTTCTCCCCCAATCCATTAGCACACCGATACAACTACATAATCTCCCCGAAACAACCTGCTGTTGGAAGATCTGAAATTCAACTAGTGTACCTCTTTTCCATTATTGCTGTTAGACAGCTAGCTGATTCTAATGCTCCCAAGAACATGTCCACTTATCAAGGTATGTAGCAACGTTCTAGATCCCTTTTAATGTCATTTCCACTTCTTTAACCCTTCTGGAAATGGGGTTACACAGAAAGGCCAACTTCACAACCCAGAACAACAATCTGACATATATATATATTTTTTGTTATCAGTCTGCTTTTCAATTCATCCTACAGTACTCGTTCCTTTAATTTAGTGTTCATGATATGTGTTAAACCCAACCTAGTTAGACCATCCTAACTACCCCACTGGTGTAGTTCCCATACTGAGACACCAAGGTCTACAAAGACTGAGGTTAGGAACTAATATTTTTCCTTCGATTATCTCCTTTCTGTCCCTTTTATCTGATTACTTCTACTTCCATCTTCCCACGGTGTTTCTAGATTCTCTAAGTGTATTAGAGATACTCTAGGTATTGGTAACTTAATACACTATCGTTAGCTGCTCTAAAACTCATTATACAGAAACGTAAAGCTGGAACTAAAGCTATGCAACTGATGCAGTCTTGCCTTCTGTTTCTTTTCTGTCTATTAATCTTTTCTTATTGCTCCCCCACCTTATTTACATGAGTTAACCAGGTTTTTAGATCTGTCTCAAACCACTGCAACACTCTTGTAGCCTCTGTACAAGTTACACATGGACACCTACAAATGAGCTCTTAAAAAAAAACTGAAGCTGTGAATTTCAACCCATGAAACTGGTATTCATATATATATATTTCCTGCTGTTTCAGTATGTCAATGACTCTCCTAGGTTGTCTAGTCATCCACTTACATGTCCTAACATTGTTTTAGCTCTAGAACAACCCTAAGCAACTTTGCAAGTGTTACAGTATCCCCTCATAAGCTGGAACTGAACAACCTGAAACAACCTGAAAACTGAATTCTTTCCTCTACTGTTTTCTTTTCTGTTTTGGGTCACGTATCTGTTTTCTTTTCTTTCTCTTTAATTTCCTCACATGGCCTAGCTTCCTAGTATGTTTTGTGATATACTCTCCCTCAAACATGGCTGTTACTCCTATGGTTGCATGCTCATACTGAAACCAGAAATTCCAGACTAAACCCGAAACTGGTTTGGATGCAGAATCCATGTACTGCTGTAACTCTTTTCTGATGTTTTTCTGATTTGATTTCTTCTTACAGAACCTCCCAACTCACTGACTCACGTAACTAAGTGTCTTGTAGTATTATAGACTTCGAGCAAAAGCCCATGTTAGCTTAGACAATGCCCCAGAAATTCTTTTACACAGAGCCAAGAACCTGTAATGTGAATCTGATAGTTTGTATAATTATTTTGTTTTCTCTCTGTTGGTTCACGAGTTTGTTTTCAACTCTTCCCAAGTAGTTGCTTACTCAGTTAGGTGTTTTCTCTTGGTTGTAGTTATAGGAAAAACAGGTTCATAATCGCAGGAGCAGTCCTCTGAGCTATTGTCATACTGAAACTCAACTCTCAGAAGGAACTGTAAATCTGTAGCCATAGAGCCTGATATTTCCTCTCCTGTGATTCACTTAGCTGTTCTCTTTTTTTTTTTACTTCACCCTCAGTTTGGTTATCCCTTTAGTTAAGTGTGTTATCAGGTTTTTAGGACCCCGAAACAGACTCAAGACCTCAGGTTAGTTATTGGAATTGTCACAGAACAGGAGATATAACCTGCTACATTATTTTCTGTTCTCTTAGGATGTCATATGTTTCTGTTTCTTTTCCTTCAACATTCCCACGTCTAGATACTCAGTTAGGTGTATTTATAATATTACAAGTGTATCATTATTTCAATGCCACCCAGAGACACAAGGAACACACCCCTGAGAAGTTTATATGCAGAAATACAAAAAACTGAAACTACACTTGTCCTCTCATATTACCAACTTCCATCATAATGTGTCGAATGACTTTCCCACACTCCTCAGGTCAGTTACTACCTAGCTACGTGTACTAACATGGGTTTAACCTCAAAACAGATTCGTAACAATGTGACAGCCCTCTAGATTTTATTGCACACAACACAACCAGCTTTAGAATCTGTACAGAATACTCAGGTGGTTTATTACCTTTGGTTTTCTTTTCTTTTTGTTTTGGTGTCGTTCCTCTCTGGTCTACTCTTGACAAAGTGAGGGACTCTCTGGCTTGAGCTGAAGAGAGCACTCACCGTTAGGCTTGACAAAACCAGAGATAGAGAACAGGTAATAGGTGGAAGTAGTTGACTTTGCTTTGCAAAGAGAAGAAGCGGTTACCTTCTGGTCGAGGTATAGCAGGGGTTGGTATTTCTGGGGTTCTTGTGCCCCTTTTCTGGAGGGTACTACAAGGATTCATGCGGGTAACATTTTACAGAGATTAGTGCCTCGGAGACTCAGGCGACAACAACCAGAAAAAACATTTACATCAGTAGCTTCAAGGCCTACCTGAGCAACTGAGTTGACATTCGAGCATGGTTCTCATCGGTCTCTCTTTTTTTTTGAGATATGATCGCGGTGGAATGCAGCAGGCTCTACTATCCTGGAGAGGTAGAGTTCAGATTGATCAGGAAGGAAGAGAATCAAGAGAGCAAGGAAGTAGTCATGGCATTGGCTTACCGTCGTATAAGAGAACGGCCACTGTTTCCAGTTGGCTCTGCATGTCGTGGCCTGAGATTGCGAAGGGAAGAAAGACTGGGATGGGGTATCAAACAGACTGCTACTAGTTGCAAGTTCCAGGAGGAATTTGTGAGGAACTAAAGTGCTCAAATTCTGAGATGTGAGGCTTGAAACAGGGAGCAAGTGCTGTTGTTCCTGTTGTTCTCATTTTTCTGATTTACGGTATTACAGAGGGCAGGAGGAGAGAATGGAGACTGAAGCCTGGGTAATGAAGAGCTGCCTCGGTTACACGGAGGTATGGGTGTATAACTATAGTTTAGTGTCTGCAATTCCCCCCAAGAGAATGTGTTGGAGTTGACAAGGAAAATCAGTAGTAAATTTAATCGGTTTCCATTGCAGGTATGCAGACAGCGATATTGGTGGAGCTCACCCGTCTGTTTCTTTTTTTTTTTTTTTTTGAAGTTACCTAGAAATCTAACCTCTAATTATAAATCGTCAGTATATGTTACTGAATTCGACCATAGCTCAAGCGGTTAAGGTTTCGGGATAGGTACGAGAGGTCTCGGTTTGAATCCCTGCTAGAGCATATTTGCTCTTTTATTTTTTTCCAGTCTCATTATGTCTATTTATTGCATATAAGTGACTTGTATTAACATGTCACGGTATTAGTCGTATGTACATATATATATACGACTATTTCGTTATGTCACGTTTTGGTTATAAGTACGACGTTAAAATCTTGTAACGTTATGTACATCTACATATGTATATCGTATGTACATAAGTACCGTAATAATAAATTGCTCGCAGGTTATTACTTGCTTGATTATTTGTACCTTAATATAGCTATTTATAATTAAAATAGTGTTTATTTATTTAGGGGTATTTCAGTCTACCCCCCTTAAGGAGACTTCGTCCCGAAGTCGTCTTTCTCGAGTGGTTTATAACAACTACCCATATAGCCATGGTGCACATCTATTTGATGTGGCGATACCTAAACGGTACAGTATATCTGAGTAATGTACACCCATATGTATATATGTACATAACAATCGTCAACCATTCATACATGTTCTCAACATACACATATGCGCAGTGCGCCAACAATTCACCAACATGACAAAACACGTATGCTCCGCATACGAATACACATACAGACACACATGATGATCAATTAGTACACGTGTGTCCTTAAATAGGTGTATTACTAACTACCCTTATAATCCCATAGTGACTATCTATGTGATATTTCATTTACGCATATCGTGTTGTGCTAATACCGCACATAGCCCTCAATTGTGGCGTTAATACAAACACCTATATCCGCATACGTGTACACATACAGACACACATGATGATCAATTAGTACACGTGTGTCCTTAAATAGGTGTATTACTAACTACCCTTATAATCCCATAGTGACTATCTATGTGATATTTCATTTACGCATATCGTGTTGTGCTAATACCGCACATAGCCCTCAATTGTGGCGTTAATACAAACACGTATGGATATAGGTGATCCATCAGCGCCATCGTCCCTATCAGTTCTACCAATCCTGACAACCTCCCGAGGAGTCATATCATATCATCATTCACATTTCATATCTAATTATTCGTTTCGTATCTAAGCGATACCCTAAGTAATCAATCTACAAGGTACAACAATATATATATGTATCACGGTATCATAAAGAAAGTACTACACCTGGGTGTAAACACGCCATCTAGTATTTCATAAAATTCATACATACAAGTACACATTTCACACAAACAAATCAACCACGTACGCCCCGCGTACCAAACAACACCAACAAAATAAACACCCTCATCACAAACAACCCGCGTATACCAAACAACACCAACAAAATAAACACTCACATCACAAACAACGTCCAGCAATCAACATCGTATGCCCCACATATCCACAAACATTGTATGCCCCGCATACGAAATAACAGAATTTAGTGCAAACATGTGCACAGCCAAGAGGCTCTCCCCCCTTAAAAAGGGTTACGCCCCCGTACCCCACAAGTATTCGACAGCCGCTCCACAAGGAGCGCTGGATACTTGGCTCTCATAGAGTTCTCTAACTCTCATGTGGTGCTTTCACCTTTGGAGTAGATTATTATCATATCAGAGAGACGGGTATGATCTAGCCCCTTCGGGCTCTTAAATATATATAAAGGGTGAGGCACGTATTTGTGCTCTCTTCCAAGTTCGTTCTAATGGGCCCACTCGCTCTGCATGAGGTGCAGACCCATGAACATAGGCTCAATTTCCTCTTTTCATTACTGTGTATCCTCTTATTTGGATCGCTAGTATACATTCGTGTGTCTTCTCCCACTGATATTCAGTTTGAGGTATAGTATGACATTGGCTCTTGTTAGTACTTGGTGCTCTTTGCACTTGTCTTGGCAATACCAAGACGTACCAGCCTTCGTGTCCACATAGATTATTGTCATCCGTGTCTCCTGGTGGTTTTATTCCAGAGTAATACACTGTTGTAGTTCTTTGATACACACTCTTGTTGATATCCATTGCATCTTTCTGTATTTCCACTAGATTAGTAACTGCACAAGTGCAATACCAAACACTCAGTCATACAAAGTGCAGAGGCGTAAACTCTCAGCAGCTAATATCTAACGAGTTAAACAGATAAGATGAGCGAAATCATCATGTGAGTGGTATATTCCAAGTCCATTATTCCTTCTCAAGGTATCTGCTAGCGTTTAGCTTGTCTTTTATCAGTGCGTTGTCACGCGTTTATATTCACATCATTTGGTAGATTCCTCTGGGTTGCAAGAACTTGCATGATCCTTATTCGTCCATATAGTGGTTTCTCTAGCCCGTTGGTTAACTGCGGCTCTTCTCGTCCATCTTCGAGGTAATCTGCATCACTGTCCGTAGTACGGAGTTGACTACTTCTCGTGTTCCTAACACTACTTGTCTACATGCATGGGGTACCGTACTGATACATTACTACTTACCTGACTAACCTATAAATAAGTCTGTCAGGCCCACATGCTCCTATCGGAGTGCGGTCGTCCCATGTCTCATTTAGTAAACTTGTAGCGTCCGTCACACGACTATGGTGAAGTATTCTATTGTCAATCTCCCTTTCGATGGATGTCCTTGTCGTAGTTTGATTGATTGGTCCGCAATGTTGGTTATCTTGTCGTAGATTCTAATGTTCTAGCAGTATGGTGGTAAAGTGGTTGGAACATTTTTGTTCCCTGGACTCATGCCCTTAGTAACATATTAGTGGTAGCACTTGGTTGTTAACCAGTTGAACGTTAATCGTTGATTCATCTGTATGGTTGCAATCGTCTATGTAATATTGGTGCTGAGGAAGCAATGTCGGTTCTCCTATCTTGATCTCCATGAGTACATACATAACTATTTCCTCCAGGTTTAATCATTATCATGTCTCACTATGCTTCCCGGTACGACGTAGGGTAAGTTCTCATACTTGGGTGTTTATGTGTTCACTCTTTTGTTTTATTGGGTGTATTGTAGATTGCATGCTTGCTTGAGCAATTTGGCTCTTCACTTCCCAACCATTCTCATTGATGGTACTGCAAATGAGTTGTTTTTACAAATATTATAAGTGAATCCTTGTATGTCACTTCTCATAGGATCAGGTTCGTCCATTAGGATTAAACATTTATCACTATTAGTGATTAACATTACATGCTGGTATATCCTGGTATTAGCTAGTAAGTAATGTCTTTGTTGTTACTTATTGTTTAGTGCTAGTTACTTGTAACTGCAGTTATTTACTTTTCAAGTGCGCGGTTTGGCGCCTGTAGTAATTCATCATTGTTATTTACATTGCTTACGGTAAGTGCCGTGGCTCCATTGCTTCATTATATTAACTTAGACATTGTTACGTTAGTAATATGCCTTGAAAGGTAATTGGAGTCGGTGTTCCCGGTCTCCTGAGCTTATGCCCCTTATTTGTATATTAGGTACTTGCTTATTTACGCTATTTAGCGTTTGTTTGTTGTCATTGATTTAACTTACACGTTCATTATATGATAAAACTTTAGGTAGTTGTCATTGATTCAACTTACACGTTCCTTCATCACTGACAGTCATCACTGTAGTAGACGACATGTCTTTAACATAAATTGATGCTAATCATTTTCTTCACATGGCGGGACGCCAATGGCGGTAGCCATCTTTTATTTAGGACTTGTTTCATAATCGGTATGATATTGATAATACATATAGAACTTAAGCTTGACGTTGATCACTATTAATTGTACATTATCGTACACGGCACTCCTTGGTAAAGGTGGTGCTCAGAGGTGGTAGTTACTCACGCGTTCAATGTTGATTCGCGTTCATTGTTGTGAAGGCATTGGTAATGTCCGTGTTACGGTAGAATTTTTTTTCTTCACTCTTGGTCCATCTGTGGACTAATACGTTTTACCTATTCCTTTGTGTTCATCATGGTTGGTGTATACGTACATATAGTTAGTGCACTATAAGTTTTATAAGGTTAAATATGACATGTATAATATTTGTTAAATATGTGGCATACTGTAATGGGAATCCCGAAAACGTTCGGGTCGAAATATGGTGTTCAAATTAAGTTCCGATTTAGTGGATGCTGCCAACGGGAGTGGCGGTGTCATACGCAAAAAGGAAGAGTAGAATGGCTGAGGCAAATCGAACTTTTGCACATTTTCATTAATCCATGAACAGGATCTATATGGTAGATATTACTAGTTGATGGAAATGAGAGTGAAAAGAATTTTTGACGTATAAGCCTTTGGCAATAATACAGTATTTAATGAGAAAATTGAATTTATAACCTAGGTTAGTGTAAAATAAGACCTTAGGAATTTTAAATATATGTCCTGGAATGTGACAAGATGTGAGATAAGTTCTTAATATAAGTAGCATAATAGTGCATCAAATTGAATGATCATCTTACATTAAGATGATAATGAAAGTGTGACATAGGATAAAGACAATAAATCATGAGATATAAATGTAAGTGAATAAATATATAAATATTGCGCATACGATATAGTTGGGAATTGTATGGTAGTGATCGTTATACGATCGTATTTCTTCATAGTTTTATTTGTATGATTTAATTATATACAACGTAATTGTTAATCGCAAGTTCCCTTTACTAGTTGTTTGTAACTAGGTTATTGTAGTTTTGCTTATTCTTACTGTAATTAATGTTGGCAACTTGTGAAGAGTTCCAGGAGTCAGTCATACGACTCTGGTGTGATCAGCACCAGTGTTGCACTAACCTTTCACCCCAATTTGTGGTTGGTTTTCCCTTGATCCCCGGGAATCAGGTTTCACCGTCCACTTCCAATTCAGCCATTAATGGTTTGTTAATTAAATTATGTTATCTTGGCTCGTAGCCTGTGTCATTTGGCTCGTCTTGCTTAATAGTTATAATTGTAATGGGCTGGTGTGCCATCTGTATTGCGTTATTCGGACTCATCGGGTCCCTCAGAGGTAGTTGGCCTCGTATCTTAGAGGTTTATTGTAACAATTGTAGTTATGTAGTTTATACTAGAGGTGTACAATTGTTTGGTGGTTATTGGTAGCCATGGTGTCGTACCATAGGTCTACGCAGTTTACGGTATTCGTTGTAACGATAATAGTAGTGGTAACTGCAGTTGTAATTGTTTGCAGCACTTGCAGTGGCAAGTGCGCGGGGTAGACGAAGTTATTAGTACATTGTTCAAATCAGCGCTTGCAGTTGCAAGCGCACCATGCAGGTAGAGTTGTCGGTTCCCGACTTGTTTGTCTCACTGTTGCATGGGTTGCTTAAGTAACTTGGAATGATTGTTCGTGAATAAGACGGTATTGGGTTTGGGAAATTTTCCTGACCACATTATCATTAGAATAATCAAGTCCTTCATCACATAGATTTATAATAGTGTAAACGTTTGGTCTTTGTCTCCACAGGTAGCCACGACGGGGACCTAGTGTTACGGTATTGTGTGCCACAAGTTTAGGTTTGAAGTTTGAACATAACAGGACGGTATTCTCACAAAGTCCTTTACACTCTCAATGTAATTTTTTTACAGTTGGTGGTTAAAGGTCACTACGGGTGACGGTATCGCGGAGTTCATCGTGCTCTCGGTCCGCTTGCCCTGATGTTCTTGGGTGATCCTTTCCACTATGTTGTAGTAGTAGTGGCGCTCGCCTAGGCAGTGCCTATTAGCACGTCTTGCGTCAATGAAGGTATGAAGTTGAGGTTGTATTAGTGTTACAGGAGCAGGAATTATTCATTCACTGCGAGAGTGTTTGACGGTCTGTTGGCTTAGTAGCCCTTTTCCCTATATTCGGGGATTATGTTCTTTGTATTATACTCATTGGGTTGTGGCGGGAGGGTACTGTCGGCGGTAGTTCGTACTGGACTTCCACATGAAAGCGGACTGTCACCAATGTATCCATGACGTTTGTGTCTCCTCCTGGCCGAGCTCTCAGCCGGACCCTAACCGGGGTAATATTCCCGGGCCTTTATGCCCTTGGTCAGCTTCCTAGCTCACCCACCACTAGATGTCGGTATTACCGTTCGTTTTCTCAATAAGGCACCATAATACAATCAACTTATTTGGTGCCCCAAGGGCTACACTTGCAGGCCAAAGGCTCTGCCAATACATAATTTCGTTAAGACACAGACGTTTCGTACCTCACAAACGTTTCCCAAATTTCCCAAATCCTAAGCTCAACTGTCTTAACCTAGTTCTCGTCATCAGAGCGGTACTCCGCTCTGATACCACTTTTGTAACACCCCTCATAACAAATACGTAATAGTCGCTCTCGTGAACAGGAAATAAAGACGTCTCACAGCGGAAGGAATTACAGTATTAGAACTCACATGGGTGTTACTTGCCACCACTCGCCCATACGAGTGATGTAGCAGTACAACATCTTACAAATTAAACATCATATAATCCGCAGTGACAACGAGATACCACCTACATTTCTATCTAAGTATCAACAGCACAACTACTGTGAGCATCTAAACATAATCCAAATCTTACAACCCCTTTCTAATGGAATCATTAATACATAACGAGGTATGAACGGTAAATCCAACTCAACAATGTCCTAATACCCAATCCCGCACTTCGGCTTCACGTGTTCAGCAACCTGCGCAATAAGTGTAGATCAGCGGTAGACGCTGAGTATGCCGGATTGGACCTATTGGTCACTTGTCATTTTTAACCATCTTGATATTAGTGATTCATGCTTTGTCATTTTACAGATATGATAAATACTGTAACAACATGCATGACTATATAATCATTCCACCAATCCAAACAGTCATATATGGATATACACATTACTGTCATACATCATACAATACAATGGCATTGAGAACTCATTCATCGTATGTTAACATCATCACATAGTACGTCACTCGGCCCTCCGGGCCTTCACATATTATTAATTTTGTTAGCACAGTACAACATTCGGCCCCCCGGGCCCTCACATATTATTAGTTTTGGTTAGCACTGTTGGGAGTCAGTTAGGACAACCCGAATTATATTCACTTGGACTGTAGTCCCACGTACACACAAGGTGCTCACTGCCCTGATCATCCGAAGACTCTGGGCTATTCACTTTGCCTTTGTAGAGGCGTCCATTTAGGTGGCCAAGGGCCTGGTGCCAACGGTAGCACACTCCGCCTGTCGATCTATCTAGGCTCGAACAGGATTCACTAGGGTAAAACCCGATACGGGATAACCCAAGAGATCTCTACGCGCGACCAGCAGCCAGTGACTGTCTGGATTAAGGTACATCATCACATTCGTTCACACTCCACTGTTAGCTTTGTTAGTTAGATAGTCAGTTATAGTTTTAGTTATGGAGTACATCACATAATTTGTTGGCTGCCCTATGGGTCTTACGCATGCCTAGAATTATTCTAGGTATCATTCACGTTTGAGTCAAAGCTCTAGAGACCGACCATGTCGTGTCCCGTTCCTAAGTATTTTACTTAGGTTATAATTACATACTTGTAATACTTAGCGCATTAGGTCAGACAACAGTGGTCACAACACACATTTCGCATATGTAGTTTTATATAAGTCGATCTATAGTCGACGTAATATTAGTCCCGTAGGACGTTCGTGCATAAATAAATAATGCAATGAACATAACTACACATCATACACATGCATCACATACATACATCACATACATACATTCACACAAGTTATATATCAAACAAATCCGAGCCCGAGGAATTCCTCAGGACAACTCGGATCAAATCCCTTTACATACCGTACACCGTAGTCTAGATTCGTGCAGTGCAGGCCACTAGAGCTTTCGAGCGCGTACGTCAGAAATGCGATCTAGTAATGCAAGGAACATTAAGCGTCAATCCACATGACTGCACAACTCGGTATTTCCGAATAACGTTTGAAATCCCAGTACTATGTCCCCAGACTTAACATTTGTTACTAGTTGAAACATCGTTCCTATTATTTATAAACCCCTACTCTTTGTGTGAGTTAATTCTCGGTTTACATTAGAGCATGAAACCTAACGTTATACTCGTATGACATTTCACTCGGGTTTATTTATCATACCGGAGTCTCATACTAGCTTTGGCATTTATGTCATTGTAACTATAGTGTATAATCTTATTTCTTGACACATTTATATATGTATGTATGCGTTTAACATGATAGTTGAATAACTATGTCTTTAGCCACATAATATTATTCGTGTTATACTAGCTCCATAATGTTATACAATACACTATTTTATGTGTCTTTAATTTTATAACCTATAGTTTGGTAACTATATGTATGTACCGAATATAGTGAAACGCATTATACATTTGTGCTCCTTGTTTATATCATTCCCATGGATCACAATATATCCACATACTTATAACGTGTTGTAGATATTTAAGTTTATAACATTAAAACTTGTAATAGGTTATAACCCAAGGTTTTATAATCCTTGCTACAATCACCGGTAATACCCATCAAATCCCATACTTTCAACATCCCAATCTTTACCACTCATTTTATATCATATAACACTTATCATACACTATAACTTTGCAACTATACTGTACTTTAATCCCCACTTAACACTCATCTTCCCACTGTATTCCATTATACAGAAACGGTTAGCTGAAACTGAAATCAGATCCGGTAATATGCCTCTTCACTCTCCCCTTGCAGTTTGGTTATAGTTTCTAATCCCATCCCAATTTCCTACAGATCCACTTAGGTGAAATGGATGGTTTTGTGTTAAGTAATAACCAATACAAAACTCTTATGACATGTTGCTTCAGCTGTACAGAAGTATAGTTACAAAAGAGGGACAAAACCCAAAACAGAAGTTGTGTTTCTGTTTGGTTCTTTCAGATGGTGAATTAATCTAGCCTCTAATCTTTCTCTAAAGTGCTTGTATTTTTCCTGGGTGCATTAATTAAGTTTTAGGATTAATTATATTTCAATACAGCCCTTGTAAGCCCCCTGTAATGGCTACACAGAGCTCACACGTTTCAGGAAGGAAGCTGAAACCAGAATTACTTTTCTGTAATCTTACTTCCTCGCTCTTTCTGTTTTGCTCACCTATCTGATTTCCTGTTTCCCCAAGTATTCACACTCTTAGCTAAGTTGCAAAACAAGATTCTAAGTTCTCCCCCAATCCATTAGCACACCGATACAACTACATAATCTCCCCGAAACAACCTGCTGTTGGAAGATCTGAAATTCAACTGGTGTACCTCTTTTCTATTATTGCTGTTAGACTGCTAGCTGATTCTAATGCTCCCAAGAACATGTCCACCTACCAAAGTATTTAGCAACGTTCTAGATCCCTTTTAATGTCATTTCCACTTCTTTAACCCTTCTGGAAATGGGGTTACACAGAAAGGCCAACTTCACAACCCAGAACAACAATCTGACATATATATATATTTTTTGTTATCAGTCTGCCTTTCAATTCATCCCACAGTACTCGTTCCTTTAATTTAGTGTTCATGATATGTGTTAAACCCAACCTAGTTAGACCATCCTAATTACCCCACTGGTGTAGTTCCCATACTGAGACACCAAGGTCTACAAAGACTGAGGTTAGGAACTAATATTTTCCCTTCGATTATCTCCTTTCTGTCCCTTTTATCTGATTACTTCTACTTCCATCTTCCCACGGTGTTTCTAGATTCTCTAAGTGTATTAGAGATACTCTAGGTATTGGTAACTTAATACACTATCGTTAGCTGCTCTAAAACTCATTATACAGAAACGTAAAGCTGGAACTAAAGCTATGCAACTGATGCAGTCTTGCCTTCTGTTTCTTTTCTGTCTATTAATCTTTTCTTATTGCTCCCCCACCTTATTTACATGAGTTAACCAGGTTTTTAGATCTGTCTCAAACCACTACAACACTCTTATAGCCTCTGTACAAGTTACACATGGACAACTACAAATGAGCTCTTAAAAAAAAACTGAAGCTGTGAATTTCAACCCATGAAACTGGTATTCATATATATATATTTTTCTGCTGTTTCAGTATGTCAATGACTCCCCTAGGTTGTCTAGACATCCACTTACATGTCCTAACATTGTTTTAGCTCTAGAACAACCCTAAGCAACTTTGCAAGTGTTACAGTATCCCCTCATAAGCTGGAACTGAACAACCTGAAACAACCTGAAAACTGAATTCTTTCCTCTACTGTTTTCTTTTCTGTTTTGGGTCACGTATCTGTTTTTTTTTCTTTCTTTTTAATTCCCTCACATGGCCTAGCTTCCTAGTATGTTTTGTGATATACTCTCCCTCAAACATGGCTGTTACTCCTATGGTTGCATGTTTATACTGAAACCAGAAATTCCAGACTAAACCCGAAACTGGTTTGGATGCAGAATCCATGTACTGCTGTAACTCTTTTCTGATGTTTTTCTGATTTGATTTCTTCTTACAGAACCTCCCAACTCACTGACTCACGTAACTAAGTGTCTTGTAGTATTATAGACTTCGAGCAAAAGCCCATGTTAGCTTAGACAATGCCCCAGAAATTCTTTTACACAGAGCCAAGAACCTGTAATGTGAATCTGATAGTTTGTATAATTATTTTGTTTTCTCTCTGTTGGTTCACGAGTTTGTTTTCAACTCTTCCCAAGTAGTTGCTTACTCAGTTAGGTGTTTTCTATTGGTTGTAGTTATAGGAAAAACAGGTTCATAATCGCAGGAGCAGTCCTCTGAGCTATTGTCATACTGAAACTCAACTCTCAGAAGGAACTGTAAATCTGTAGCCATAGAGCCTGATATTTCCTCTCCTGTGATTCACTTAGCTGTTCTCTTTTTTTTTTTTACTTCACCCTCAGTTTGGTTATCCCTTTAGTTAAGTGTGTTATCAGGTTTTTAGGACCCCGAAACAGACTCAAGACCTCAGGTTAGTTATTGGAATTGTCACAGAACAGGAGATATAACCTGCTACATTATTTTCTGTTCTCTTAGGATGTCATATGTTTCTGTTTCTTTTCCTTCAACATTCCCACGTCTAGATACTCAGTTAGGTGTATTTATAATATTACAAGTGTATCATTATTTCAATGCCACCCAGAGACACAAGGAACACACCCTGAGAAGTTTATATGCAGAAATACAAAAAACTGAAACTACACTTGTACTCTCATATTACCAACTTCCATCATAATGTGTCGAATGACTTTCCCACACTCCTCAGGTCAGTTACTACCTAGCTACGTGTACTAACATGGGTTTAACCTCAAAACAGATTCGTAACAATGTGACAGCCCTCTAGATTTTATTGCACACAACACAACCAGCTTTAGAATCTGTACAGAATACTCAGGTGGTTTATTACCTTTGGTTTTCTTTTCTTTTTGTTTTGGTGTCGTTCCTCTCTGGTCTACTCTTGACAAAGTGAGGGACTCTGGCTTGAGCTGAAGAGAGCACTCACCGTTAGGCTTGACAAAACCAGAGATAGAGAACAGGTAATAGGTGGAAGTAGTTGACTTTGCTTTGCAAAGAGAAGAAGCGGTTACCTTCTGGTCGAGGTATAGCAGGGGTTGGTATTTATGGGGTTCTTGTGCCCCTTTTCTGGAGGGTACTACAAGGATTCATGCGGGTAACATTTTACAGAGATTAGTGCCTCGGAGACTCAGGCGACAACAACCAGAAAAACATTTACATCAGTAGCTTCAAGGCCTACCTGAGCAACTGAGTTGACATTCGAGCATGGTTCTCATCGGTCTCTCTTTTTTTTTTGAGATATGATCGCGGTGGAATGCAGCAGGCTCTACTATCCTGGAGAGGTAGAGTTCAGATTGATCAGGAAGGAAGAGAATCAAGAGAGCAAGGAAGTAGTCATGGCATTGGCTTACCGTCGTATAAGAGAACGGCCACTGTTCCAGTTGGCTCTGCATGTCGTGGCCTGAGATTGCGAAGGGAAGAAAGACTGGGATGGGGTATCAAACAGACTGCTACTAGTTGCAAGTTCCAGGAGGAATTTGTGAGGAACTAAAGTGCTCAAATTCTGAGATGTGAGGCTTGAAACAGGGAGCAAGTGCTGTTCCTGTTGTTCTCATTTTTCTGATTTACGGTATTACAGAGGGCAGGAGGAGAGAATGGAGACTGAAGCCTGGGTAATGAAGAGAGCTGCCTCGGTTACACGGAGGTATGGGTGTAACTATAGTTTAGTGTCTGCAATTCCCCCCAAGAGAATGTGTTGGAGTTGACAAGGAAAATCAGTAGTAAATTTAATCGGTTTCCATTGCAGGTATGCAGACAGCGATATTGGTGGAGCTCACCCGTCTGTTTCTTTTTTTTTTTTTTTGAAGTTACCTAGAAATCTAACCTCTAATTATAAATCGTCAGTATATGTTACTCAATTCGACCATAGCTCAAGCGGTTAAGGTTTCGGGATAGGTACGAGAGGTCTCGGTTTCAAATCCCTGCTAGAGCATATTTGCTCTTTTATTTTTTTCCAGTCTCATTATGTCTATTTATTGCATATAAGTGACTTGTATTAACATGTCACGGTATTAGTCGTATGTACATATATATATACGACTATTTCGTTATGTCACGTTTTGGTTATAAGTACAACGTTAAAATCTTGTAACGTTATGTACATCTACATATGTATATCTGTATGTACATAAGTACCGTAATAATAAATTGTTCGCAGGTTATTACTTGCTTGATTATTTGTACCTTAATATAGCTATTTATATATTAAAATAGTGTTTATTTATTTAGGGGTATTTCAGTCTACCCCCCTTAAGGAGACTTCGTCCCGAAGTCGTCTTTCTCGAGTGGTTTAACAACTACCCATATAGCCATGGTGCACATCTATTTGATGTGGCGATACCTAAACGGTACAGTATATCTGAGTAATGTACACCCATATGTATATATGTACATAACAATCGTCAACCATTCATACATGTTCTCAACATACACATATGCGCAGTGCGCCAACAATTCATACATCCGAGTATCTCGTAGGATACTTACATACAAGTTCACAACATACCCATATGCGCCATGCGCAAACAACTTACCAACATGACAAAACACGTATGCTCCGCATACGAATACACATACAGACACACATGATGATCAATTAGTACACGTGTGTCCTTAAATAGGTGTATTACTAACTACCCTTATAATCCCATAGTGACTATCTATGTGATATTTCATTTACGCATATCGTGTTGTGCTAATACCGCACATAGCCCTCAATTGTGGCGTTAATACAAACACGTATGGATATAGGTGATCCATCAGCGCCATCGTTCCCTATCAGTTCTACCAATCCTGACAACCTCCCCGAGGAGTCATATCATATCATCATTCCACATTTCATATCTAATTATTCGTTTCGTATCTAAGCGATACCCTAAGTAATCAATCTACAAGGTACAACAATATATATATGTATCACGGTATCATAAAGAAAGTACTACACCTGGGTGTAAACACGCCATCTAGTATTTCATAAAATTCATACATACAAGTACACATTTCACACAAACAAATCAACCACGTACGCCCCGCGTACCAAACAACACCAACAAAATAAACACCCTCATCACAAACAACCCGCGTATACCAAACAACACCAACAAAATAAACACTCACATCACAAACAACGTCCAGCAATCAACATCGTATGCCCCACATATCCACAAACATTGTATGCCCCGCATACGAAATAACAGAATTTAGTGCAAACATGTGCACAGCCAAGAGGCTCTACCCCCCTTAAAAGGGTTACGCCCCCGTACCCCACAAGTATTCGACAGCCGCTCCACAAGGAGCGCTGGATACTTGGCTCTCATAGAGTTCTCTAACTCTCATGTGGTGTTTTCACCTTTGGAGTAGATTATTATCATATCAGAGAGACGGGTATGACTCTAGCCCCTTCGGGCTCTTAAATATATATAAAGGGTGAGGCACGTATTTGTGCTCTCTTCCAAGTTCGTTCTAATGGGCCCACTCGCTCTGCATGAGGTGCAGACCCATGAACATAGGCTCAATTTCCTCTTTTCATTACTGTGTATCCTCTTATTTGGATCGCTAGTATACATTCGTGTGTCTTCTCCCACTGATATTCAGTTTGAGGTATAGTATGACATTGGCTCTTGTTAGTACTTGGTGCTCTTTGCACTTGTCTTGGCAATACCAAGACGTACCAGCCTTCGTGTCCATGTAGATTATTATTGTCATCCGTGTCTCCTGGTGGTTTTATTCCAGAGTAATACACTGTTGTAGTTCTTTGATACACACTCTTGTTGATATCCATTGCATCTTTCTGTATTTCCACTAGATTAATAACTGCACAAGTGCAATACCAAAACACTCAGTCATACAGAGTGCAGAGGCGTAAACTCTCAGCAGCTAATATCTAACGAGTTAAACAGATAAGATGAGCAAAATCATCATGTGAGTGGTATATTAGTCCATTATTCCTTCTCAAGGTATCTGCTAGCGTTTAGCTTGTCTTTTATCATTGCGTTGTCACGCGTTTATATTCACATCATTTGGTAGATTCCTCTGGGTTGCAAGAACTTGCATGATCCTTATTCGTCCATATAGTGGTTTCTCTAGCCCGTTGGTTAACTGCGGCTCTTCTCGTCCATCTTCGAGGTAATCTGCATCACTGTCCGTAGTACGGAGTTGACTACTTCTCGTGTTCCTAACTACTTGTCTACATGCATGGGGTACCGTACTGATACATTACTACTTACCTGACTAACCTATAAATAAGTC
This sequence comes from Limonium bicolor, assembly GCA_023374045.1. Taxonomy (NCBI): domain Eukaryota; kingdom Viridiplantae; phylum Streptophyta; class Magnoliopsida; order Caryophyllales; family Plumbaginaceae; genus Limonium; species Limonium bicolor. The sequence goes on along the minus strand of CM041776.1, from coordinate 186,795,577 downwards.
TGTCAGGCCCACATGCTCCTATCGGAGTGCGGTCGTCCCATGTCTCATTTAGTAAACTTGTAGCGTCCGTCACACGACTATGGTGAAGTATTCTATTGTCAATCTCCCTTTCGATGGATGTCCGTGTAGTTTGATTGATTGGTCCGCAATGTTTTATCTTGTCGTAGATTCTAATGTTCTAGCAGTATGGTGGTAAAGTGGTTGGAACATTTTGTTCCCTGGACTCATGCCCTTAGTAACATATTAGTGGTAGCACTTGGTTGTTAACCAGTTGAACGTTAATCGTTGATTCATCTGTATGGTTGCAATCGTCTATGTAATATTGGTGCTGAGGAAGCAATGTCGGTTCTCCTATCTTGATCTCCATGAGTACATACATAACTATTCCTCCAGGTTTAATCATTATCATGTCTCACTATGCTTCCCGGTACGACATAGGGTAAGTTCTCATACTTGGGTGTTTATGTGTTCACTCTTTTGTTTTATTGGGTGTATTGTAGATTGCATGCTTGCTTGAGCAATTTGGCTCTTCACTTCCCAACCATTCTCATTGATGGTACTGCAAATGGTTGTTTTTACAAATATTATAAGTGAATCCTTGTATGTCACTTCTCATAGGATCAGGTTCGTCCATTAGGATTAAACATTTATCACTATTAGTGATTAACATTACATGCTGGTATATACTCCTGGTATTCAGCTAGTAAGTAATGTCTTTGTTGTTACTTATTGTTTAGTGCTAGTTACTTGTAACTGCAGTTATTTATTTTTCAAGTGCGCGGTTTGGCGCCTGTTAGTAATTCATCATTGTTATTTACATTGCTTACGGTAAGTGCCGTGGCTCCATTGCTTCATTATATTAACTTAGACATTGTTACGTTAGTAATATGCCTTGAAAGGTAATTGGAGTCGGTGTTCCCGGTCTCCTGAGCTTATGCCCCTTATTTGTATATTAGGTACTTGCTTATTTACGCTATTTAGCGTTTTGTTTGTTTGTCATTGATTTAACTTACACGTTCATTATATGATAAAACTTTAGGTAGTTGTCATTGATTCAACTTACACGTTCCTTCATCACTGACAGTCATCACTGTAGTAGACGACATGTCTTTAACATAAATTGATGCTAAATTTTTCTTCACATGGCGGGACGCCAATGGCGGTAGCCATTCTTTTATTTAGGACTTGTTTCATAATCGGTATGATATTGATAATACATATAGAACTTAAGCTTGACGTTGATCACTATTAATTGTACATTATCGTACACGGCACTCCTTGGTAAAGGTGGTGCTCAGAGGTGGTAGTTACTCACGCGTTCAATGTTGATTCGCGTTCATTGTTGTGAAGGCATTGGTAATGTCCGTGTTACGGTAGAATTTTTTTTCTTCACTCTTGGTCCATCTGTGGACTAATACGTTTTACCTATTCCTTTGTGTTCATCACTGGTTGGTGTATACGTACATATAGTTAGTGCACTATAAGTTTTATAAGGTTAAATATGACATGTATAATATTTGTTAAATATGTGGCAATACTGTAATGGGAATCCCGAAAACGTTCGGGTCGAAATATGGTGTTCAAATTAAGTTCCGATTTAGTGGATGCTGCCAACGGGAGTGGCGGTGTCATACGCAAAAAGGAAGAGTAGAATGGCTGAGGCAAATCGAACTTTTGCACATTTTCATTAATCCATGAACAGGATCTATATGGTAGATATTACTAGTTGATGGAAATGAGAGTGAAAAGAATTTTTGACGTATAAGCCTTTGGCAATAATACAGTATTTAATGAGAAAATTGAATTTATAACCTAAGGTTAGTGTAAAATAAGACCTTAGGAATTTTAAATATATGTCCTGGAATGTGACAAGATGTTAAGATAAGTTCTTAATATAAGTAGCATAATATAATGCATCAAATTGAATGATCATCTTACATTAAGATGATAATGAAAGTGTGACATAGGATATAAGAGAATAAATCATGAGATATAAATGTAAGTGAATAAATATATAAATATTGCGCATACGATATAGTTGGGAATTGTATGGCAGTGATCGTATACGATCGTATTTCTTTCATAGTTTTATTTGTATGATTTAATATATATACAACGTAATTGTTAATCGCAAGTTCCCTTTACTAGTTGTTTGTAACTAGGTTATTGCAGTTTTGCTTATTCTTACTGTAATTAATGTTGGCAACTTGTGAAGAGTTCCAGGAGTCATACGACTCTGGTGTGATCAGCACCAGTGTTGCACTAACCTTTCCCCAATTTGTGGTTGGTTTTCCCTTGATCCCCGGGAATCAGGTTTCACCGTCCACTTCCAATTCAGCCATTTAATGGTTTGTTAATTAAATTATGTTATCTTGGCTCGCAGCCTGTGTCATTTGGCTCGTCTTGCTTAATAGTTATAATTGTAATGGGCTGGTGTGCCATCTGTATTGCGTTATTTGGACTCATCGGGTCCTTCAGAGGTAGTTGGCCTCGTATCTTAGAGGTTTATTGTAACAATTGTAGTTATGTAGTTTATACTAGAGGTGTACAATTGTTTGGTGGTTATTGGTAGCCATGGTGTCGTAACATAGGTCTACGCAGTTTACGGTATTCGTTGTAACGATAATAGTAGTGGTAACTGCAGTTGTAATTGTTTGCAGCACTTGCAGTGGCAAGTGCGCGGGGTAGACGAAGTTATTAGTACATTGTTCAAATCAGCGCTTGCAGTTGCAAGCGCACCATGCAGGTAGAGTTGTCGGTTCCCGACTTGTTTGTCTCACTGTTGCATGGGTTGCTTAAGTAACTTTGGAATGATTGTTCGTGAATAAGACGGTATTTGGGTTTGGGAAATTTTCCTGACCACATTATCATTAGAATAATCAAGTCCTTCATCACATTAGATTTATAATAGTGTAAACGTTTGGTCTTTGTCTCCCTACAGGTACCGCCACGACGGGGACCTAGTGTTACGGTATTGTGTGCACAAGTTTAGGTTTGAAGTTTGAACATAACAGGACGGTATTCTCACAAAGTTCCTTTACACTCTCAATATAATTTCTTTTTACAGTTGGTGGTTAAAGGTCCCCCTACGGGTGACGGTCTCGCGGAGTTCATCGTGCTCTCGGCTGTCCCTGATGTTCTTGGGTGATCCTTTCCACTATGTTGTAGTAGTAGTGGCGCTCGCCTCTGGCAGTGCCTATTAGCACGTCGCTTGCGTCAATGAAGGTATGAAGTTGAGGTTGTATTAGTGTTACAGGAGCAGGAATTATTCATTCACTGCGAGAGTGTTTAGACGGTCTGTTGGCTTAGTAGCCCTTTTCCCTATATTCGGGGATTATAGTTCTTAGTTGTATTATACTCATTGGGTTGTGGCGGGAGGGGTACTGTCGGCGGTAGTTCGTACTGGACTTCCACATGAAAGCGGACTGTCACCAATGTATCCATGACGTTTGTGTCTCCTCCTGGCCGAGCTCTCAGCCGGACCCTAACCGGGGTAATATTCCCGGGCCTTTATGCCCTTGGTCAGCTTCCTAGCTCACACCACTAGATGTCGGTATTACCGTTCGTTTTCTCAATAAGGCACCAAATACAATCAACTTATTTGTGTGCCCCAAGGGCTACACTTGCAGGCCAAAGGCTCTGCCAATACATAATTTCGTTAAGACACAGACGTTTCGTACCTCACAAACGTTTCCCAAATTTCCCAAATCCTAAGCTCACTGTCTTAACCTAGTATCTCGTCATCAGAGCGGTACTCCGCTCTGATACCACTTTTGTAACACCCTCATAACAAATACGTAATAGTCGCTCTCGTGAACAGGAAATAAAGACGTCTCACAGCGGAAGGAATTACAGTATTAGAACACACATGGGTGTTACTTGCCACCACTCGCCCATACGAGTGATGTAGCAGTACAACATCTTAACAAATTAAACATACAATATAATCCGCAGTGACAACGAGATACCACCTACATTTCTATCTAAGTATCAACAGCACAACTACTGTGAGCATCTAAACATAATCCAAATCTTACAACCCCTTTCTAATGGAATCATTTAATACATAACGAGGTATGAACGGTAAATCCAAACTCAACAATGTCCTAACTACCCAATCCCGCACTTCGGCTTCACGTGTTCAGCAACCTGCGCAATAAGTGTAGTATCAGCGGTAGACGCTGAGTATGCCGGATCTGGACCCTATTGGTCACTTGTCATTTTTAACCATCTTGATATTAGATTGATTTCATGCTTTGTCATTTTACAGATATGATAAATACTGTAACAACATGCATGACTATATAATCATTCCACCAATCCAAACAGTCATATATGGATATACACATTACTGTCATACATCATACAATACAATGGCATTGAGAACTCATTCATCGTATGTTAACATCATCACATAGTACGTCACTCGGCCCTCCGGGCCTTCACATATTATTAATTTTTGTTAGCACAGTACAACATTCGGCCCCCCGGGCCCTCACATATTATTAGTTTTGGTTAGCACTGTTGGGAGTCAGTTAGGACAACCCGAATTATATTCACTTGGACTGTAGTCCCACGTACACACAAGGTGCTCACTGCCCTGATCATCCGAAGACTCTGGGCTATTCACTTTGCCTTTGTAGAGGCGTCCATTTAGGTGGCCAAGGGCCTGGTGCCAACGGTAGCACACTCCGCCTGTCGATCTATCTAGGCTCGAACAGGATTCACTAGGGTAAAACCCGATACGGGATAACCCAAGAGATCTCTACGCGCGACCAGCAGCCAGTGACTGTCTGGATTAAGGTACATCATCACATTCGTTCACACTCCACTGTTAGCTTTGTTAGTTAGATAGTCAGTTATAGTTTTAGTTATGGAGTACATCACATAATTTGTTGGCTGCCCTATGGGTCTTACGCATGCCTAGAATTATTCTAGGTATCATTCACGTTTGAGTCAAAGCTCTAGAGACCGACCATGTCGTGTCCCGTTCCTAAGTATTTTACTTAGGTTATAATTACATACTTGTAATACTTAGCGCATTAGGTCAGACAACAGTGGTCACAATACACATTTCGCATATGTAGTTTTATATAAGTCGATCTATAGTCGACGTAATATTAGTCCCGTAGGACGTTCGTGCATAAATAAATAATGCAATGAACATAACTACACATCATACACATGCATCACATACATACATCACATACATACATCACACAAGTTATATATCAAACAAATCCGAGCCCGAGGAATTCCTCAGGACAACTCGGATCAAATCCCTTTACATACCGTACACCGTAGTCTAGATTCGTGCAGTGCAGGCCACTAGAGCTTTCGAGCGCGTACGTCAGAAATGCGATCTAGTAATGCAAGGAACATTAAGCGTCAATCCACATGACTGCACAACTCGGTATTTCCGAATAACGTTTGAAATCCCAGTACTATGTCCCCAGACTTAACATTTGTTACTAGTTGAAACATCGTTCCTATTATTTATAAACCCCTACTCTTTGTGTGAGTTAATTCTCGGTTTACATTAGAGCATGAAACCTAACGTTATACTCGTATGACATTTCACTCGGGTTTATTTATCATACCGGAGTCTCATACTAGCTTTGGCATTTATGTCATTGTAACTATAGTGTATAATCTTATTTCTTGACACATGTTTATATATGTATGTATGCGTTTAACATGATAGTTGAATAACTATGTCTTTAGCCACATAATATTATTCGTGTTATACTAGCTCCATAATGTTATACAATACACTATTTTATGTGTCTTTAATTTATAACCTATAGTTTGGTAACTATATGTATGTACCGAATATAGTGAAACGCATTATACATTTGTGCTCCTTGTTTATATCATTCCCATGGATCACAATATATCCACATACTTATAACGTGTTGTAGATATTTAAGTTTATAACATTAAAACTTGTAATAGGTTATAACCCAAGGTTTTATAATCCTTGCTACAATCACCGGTAATACCCATCAAATCCCATACTTTCAACATCCCAATCTTTACCACTCATTTTATATCATATAACACTTATCATACACTATAACTTTGCAACTATACTGTACTTTAATCCCCACTTAACACTCATCTTCCCACTGTATTCCATTATACAGAAACGGTTAGCTGAAACTGAAATCAGATCCGGTAATATGCCTCTTCACTCTCCCCTTGCAGTTTGGTTATAGTTTCTAATCCCATCCCAATTTCCTACAGATCCACTTAGGTGAAATGGATGGTTTTGTGTTAAGTAATAACCAATACAAAACTCTTATGACATATTGCTTCAGCTGTACAGAAGTATAGTTACAAAAGAGGGACAAAACCCAAAACAGAAGTTGTGTTTCTGTTTGGTTCTTTCAGATGGTGAATTAATCTAGCCTCTAATCTTTCTCTAAAGTGCTTGTATTTTTCCTGGGTGCATTAATTAAGTTTTAGGATTAATTATATTTCAATACAGCCCTTGTAAGCCCCCTGTAATGGCTACACAGAGCTCACACGTTTCAGGAAGGAAGCTGAAACCAGAATTACTTTTCTGTAATCTTACTTCCTCGCTCTTTCTGTTTTGCTCACCTATCTGATTTCCTGTTTCCCCAAGTATTCACACTCTTAGCTAAGTTGCAAAACAAGATTCTAAGTTCTCCCCCAATCCATTAGCACACCGATACAAACTACATAATCTCCCCGAAACAACCTGCTGTTGGAAGATCTGAAATTCAACTAGTGTACCTCTTTTCCATTATTGCTGTTAGATAGCTAGCTGATTCTAATGCTCCCAAGAACATGTCCACTTATCAAGGTATGTAGCAACGTTCTAGATCCCTTTTAATGTCATTTCCACTTCTTTAACCCTTCTGGAAATGGGGTTACACAGAAAGGCCAACTTCACAACCCAGAACAACAATCTGACATATATATATATTTTTTGTTATCAGTCTGCTTTTCAATTCATCCTACAGTACTCGTTCCTTTAATTTAGTGTTCATGATATGTGTTAAACCCAACCTAGTTAGACCATCCTAACTACCCCACTGGTGTAGTTCCCATACTGAGACACCAAGGTCTACAAAGACTGAGGTTAGGAACTAATATTTTCCTTCGATTATCTCCTTTCTGTCCCTTTTATCTGATTACTTCTACTTCCATCTTCCCACGGTGTTTCTAGATTCTCTAAGTGTATTAGAGATACTCTAGGTATTGGTAACTTAATACACTATCGTTAGCTGCTCTAAAACTCATTATACAGAAACGTAAAGCTGGAACTAAAGCTATGCAACTGATGCAGTCTTGCCTTCTGTTTCTTTTCTGTCTATTAATCTTTTCTTATTGCTCCCCCACCTTATTTACATGAGTTAACCAGGTTTTTAGATCTGTCTCAAACCACTGCAACACTCTTGTAGCCTCTGTACAAGTTACACATGGACACCTACAAATGAGCTCTTAAAAAAAAAAACTGAAGTTGTGAATTTCAACCCATGAAACTGGTATTCATATATATATATTTTCCTGCTGTTTCAGTATGTCAATGACTCTCCTAGGTTGTCTAGCCATCCACTTACATGTCCTAACATTGTTTTAGCTCTAGAACAACCCTAAGCAACTTTGCAAGTGTTACAGTATCCCCTCATAAGCTGGAACTGAACAACCTGAAACAACCTGAACAACTGAAAACTGAATTTCCTCTACTGTTTTCTTTTCTGTTTTGGGTCACGTATCTGTTTTCTTTTCTTTCTCTTTAATTTCCTCACATGGCCTAGCTTCCTAGTATGTTTTGTGATATACTCTCCCTCAAACATGGCTGTTACTCCTATGGTTGCATGCTCATACTGAAACCAGAAATTCCAGACTAAACCCGAAACTGGTTTGGATGCAGAATCCATGTACTGCTGTAACTCTTTTATGATGTTTTTCTGATTTGATTTCTTCTTACAGAACCTCCCAACTCACTGACTCACGTAACTAAGTGTCTTGTAGTATTATAGACTTCGAGCAAAAGCCCATGTTAGCTTAGACAATGCCCCAGAAATTCTTTTACACAGAGCCAAGAACCTGTAATGTGAATCTGATAGTTTGTATAATTATTTTGTTTTCTCTCTGTTGGTTCACGAGTTTGTTTTCAACTCTTCCCAAGTAGTTGCTTACTCAGTTAGGTGTTTCTCTTGGTTGTAGTTATAGGAAAAACAGGTTCATAATCGCAGGAGCAGTCCTCTGAGCTATTGTCATACTGAAACTCAACTCTCAGAAGGAACTGTAAATCTGTAGCCATAGAGCCTGATATTTCCTCTCCTGTGATTCACTTAGCTGTTCTCTTTTTTTTTTTACTTCACCCTCAGTTTGGTTATCCCTTTAGTTAAGTGTGTTATCAGGTTTTTAGGACCCCGAAACAGACTCAAGACCTCAGGTTAGTTATTGGAATTGTCACAGAACAGGAGATATAACCTGCTACATTATTTTCTGTTCTCTTAGGATGTCATATGTTTCTGTTTCTTTTCCTTCAACATTCCCACGTCTAGATACTCAGTTAGGTGTATTTATAATATTACAAGTGTATCATTATTTCAATGCCACCCAGAGACACAAGGAACACACCCCTGAGAAGTTTATATGCAGAAATACAAAAAACTGAAACTACACTTGTACTCTCATATTACCAACTTCCATCATAATGTGTCGAATGACTTTCCCACACTCCTCAGGTCAGTTACTACCTAGCTACGTGTACTAACATGGGTTTAACCTCAAAACAGATTCGTAACAATGTGACAGCCCTCTAGATTTTATTGCACACAACACAACCAGCTTTAGAATCTGTACAGAATACTCAGGTGGTTTATTACCTTTGGTTTTCTTTTCTTTTGTTTTGGTGTCGTTCCTCTCTGGTCTACTCTTGACAAAGTGAGGGACTCTCTGGCTTGAGCTGAAGAGAGCACTCACCGTTAGGCTTGACAAAACCAGAGATAGAGAACAGGTAATAGGTGGAAGTAGTTGACTTTGCTTTGCAAAGAGAAGAAGCGGTTACCTTCTGGTCGAGGTATAGCAGGGGTTGGTATTTATGGGGTTCTTGTGCCCCTTTTCTGGAGGGTACTACAAGGATTCATGCGGGTAACATTTTACAGAGATTAGTGCCTCGGAGACTCAGGCGACAACAACCAGAAAAACATTTACATCAGTAGCTTCAAGGCCTACCTGAGCAACTGAGTTGACATTCGAGCATGGTTCTCATCGGTCTCTCTTTTTTTTGAGATATGATCGCGGTGGAATGCAGCAGGCTCTACTATCCTGGAGAGGTAGAGTTCAGATTGATCAGGAAGGAAGAGAATCAAGAGAGCAAGGAAGTAGTCATGGCATTGGCTTACCGTCGTATAAGAGAACGGCCACTGTTTCCAGTTGGCTCTGCATGTCGTGGCCTGAGATTGCGAAGGGAAGAAAGACTGGGATGGGGTATCAAACAGACTGCTACTAGTTGCAAGTTCCAGGAGGAATTTGTGAGGAACTAAAGTGCTCAAATTCTGAGATGTGAGGCTTGAAACAGGGAGCAAGTGCTGTTGTTCCTGTTGTTCTCATTTTTCTGATATACGGTATTACAGAGGGCAGGAGGAGAGAATGGAGACTGAAGCCTGGGTAATGAAGAGCTGCCTCGGTTACACGGAGGTATGGGTGTATAACTATAGTTTAGTGTCTGCAATTCCCCCCAAGAGAATGTGTTGGAGTTGACAAGGAAAATCAGTAGTAAATTTAATCGGTTTCCATTGCAGGTATGCAGACAGCGATATTGGTGGAGCTCACCCGTCTGTTTCTTTTTTTTTTTTTTTGAAGTTACCTAGAAATCTAACCTCTAATTATAAATCGTCAGTATATGTTACTGAATTCGACCATAGCTCAAGCGGTTAAGGTTTCGGGATAGGTACGAGAGGTCTCGGTTTCAAATCCCTGCTAGAGCATATTTGCTCTTTTATTTTTTTCCAGTCTCATTATGTCTATTTATTGCATATAAGTGACTTGTATTAACATGTCACGGTATTAGTCGTATGTACATATATATATACGACTATTTCGTTATGTCACGTTTTGGTTATAAGTACAACGTTAAAATCTTGTAACGTTATGTACATCTACATATGTATATCTGTATGTACATAAGTACCGTAATAATAAATTGTTCGCAGGTTATTACTTGCTTGATTATTTGTACCTTAATATAGCTATTTATAATTAAAATAGTGTTTATTTATTTAGGGGTATTTCAGTTTGGGCTGGCTACATTCTAGCAATGGCTCCTACGCGTCTAAGTCGTTCTATGAGGCTGCTATTGTCTTAAAGCACCATGAGAGAGTATCCTGGTGTCGGGCCTATTGGCGCAAATTCGCGCCTCCTCGAATTGAGCTAACGGTATGGTTCTTCCTCCAAGGACGACTCCAGACCAAAGATCTGCTATTTGCGAAGAATCTGATTCCCATACGGCAGCTACGATGCTCCCTTCTGCCGGGTCGCTGTGGAGACTGCAGATCATCTCTTCATCCATTGTATTGCTACCAGAAAACTTTGGGCTGCTATACTCGATTGGTGGGGTATAGTCTTCACCTTCCCTCAATCTGGTGTGGCCCTTTACGATGCATGGCAAGGAGTTACTAAGCCCCGTCGAAAGGGACTACTGTGGTCCTCCTCCCTGCTACATGCTATATGGACAATATGGAATATGCGTAACAAAGCAATTTTTGATGATGTTTCGCCGGACTGGACTGCGGCCACCGACTCAGTTAAGAGGTCCAGCTTGGAGTGGTGTAGGCATGAGATCTCTCTTCCACCTCATGTCATCTTGTCCTCTAGAAATCTTTATAACTTATTGTATGCTTGATCATGGTGTATTTTGTGTTATTACAATTCTGGCGAGAAGGGCTCCACAGCCATAGTATCGCCTCCCTTTTGTAACTGGTATTACCAGCAACCTATCAAAAAAAATATTCAAACTAGTATCAAAATAATATAATCTCAACCTCTATATAATTTCAGTGTATGCGGATTAGAAAAAATATATGTCTACCTCTTCATAATAATTATTGGAGTTTAACGTTAACACACCTCTTGGGTGATTTTAACGTGAATTAGTATATAGGTATATATTAACTTTAATAAAAAAAAAGTTAACACCAATAGAAGAATATTCTACAACGGCGGTCGTGAATAACTCTTTTTGATAAGGTAAGTACTTTATCTATATTAGTTCTCAAACTTGTTTGTTTTGAAAGTATCTTTCAATACAAAAGTAGAAGATGCAAAGCCCCATGGTTTGGTCAGTGAAATGGTATATTAGAATCAAAGGTACTGTGTTCAAAATCTATTCACTATAGTATAGCGAAAAAATGTTCATTTAGAACCTTAATAGCTCTCGTTCATGACTGAAAACCATCGAAAATTTAAAGCTCACGATTTGTGATGTTCGAGTTTTTAAGGATGTAGACATTTGAACATTTGAGTTTCGGGATGTACAAGATTTGAAGATGTTCATCAACTAAAATTTTTATTAATTTCTATGAACATTGTTTTTTTTTAATCAAATTGTGTTTTCTGTTCAAGTTCTAAGAGATAAATAACTAAATACTTTTTTTGTTATGATTTTCCGACTCAAGTGGCTGCCATATTAAAATGTGAAATGTTCTTGTTATCATTATTGCCCTAAGCATTCGTCAACTGATACTACGCGTCACACTACACCATTATATGGATAATCCACTAATATCCAAAATCAGTAGCATTGACCATATTCACAATTAATGGAATTTAATCAAATCAAAGTGATGAATAAGAAGCTAGCAAGGCTGATGGAGGTGCCTTGATATACTTATATAGGATGATCCAAAAATTGTCTTCTTTGTATGGCAATTGATTCTAAATTTTTTCTCTTTTATGAAGGTCCTTAGTTGTTCAGTAAAATTAGTGACTTTACTATAACTATGTTCAAGTTTTTGAACGTGGGGAAAAGTAGTCTTTTTTGCAAACATTTGATGCATATACCATTTTTCTTTGACATTTATAAGGTATATATAGTGCCTTTCTGTAACAACGACTGCACAAAGGATGAAGCGACTGGTTGCGTAACTTGTCCGGGCGGTGGTTGCACTAATTGCAACACCAACTGCGTAAACAATGGGTGGACATCTGGAAGTTGTGTTAACAACCAATGTTTCTGTACGTGCTGCAACTATCATATGGACCCAACGGCAACTGTGCATCCGACGACAATACTATTTGTGACTCCAATTGTATTACTATCAAAAACTCGCAAAAGGGATGCTGCGAGAAGGCTTCTGATGGTACATGGAAATGCTTCTGCCTAGATTGCGGTGGTCATTGATAGTTAAAATTATTGTAATTGACTTAAAATCTATTGTTGGATGGGCTTACAATTACAGGGGGTCCATCATTGGGGGGGGGGGTTTGGGGGGGCGTATGGGCTTTGGGCCCATATCGGGTTTTTTTTCTTTTGAGATGAGTACGTCTATATATAGATGTGTGTTTAGGGTTGTAGTAAGTCGGACTTACACTTACGAATACAAAACCCTAAAACGAGTTTCCTCACCTTTGTTCTTCTCCTTCGTTCTCTTCTTCGTTTTCGGTCACAATTCACTCGATTTTACAACAATTGGTATCAGAGCTCTCTGGTTGTGATGGCGAATTCTATGAAGTTCGAAATCTCACGTTTCGATGGAACTGGGAATTTCGCCCTATGGCAGCGGCGAGTGAAGGATCTGCTTACGCAGCAGGGAAGCATGCGGGAATGCAGAAGGCTTCGGGATGCTAGACCAGAAGCCACGAAACAGGAAGACTGGGACGAGATGCAGGAGAAGGCGGCATCGATAATCCGTTTGTGTCTTGCAGACGAAGTGGTTTACCAGGTAATAGATCTTAAAACTTCTAAGGAGGTCTGGGATAAACTGGAGAAAACATATATGTCGAAGTCTTTGTCCAGCAAGTTATATCTGAAACAAGGTTATACGGGTTGAAGATGTCTGAAGGTTCAGATCTGGTACAACACGTTAATACTTTTAATCAGATTATTGGGGATTTAGGGCGTGTCGATGTAAAAGTGGATGATGAAGACCAAGCCATGATCTTGTTGTGTTCGCTACCCCCTGCATACGAGACTTTGATTACAGCCCTCATCGCAGGGAAGGATTCGATAAAACTGGAGACGGTAACTACAGCGCTCGTTGCCCAGAACGATCGCAGACAACATACCAGTGGAGATAAGTCTCAAGGTGATGGGTTGTACGTTATCAACAACCAGGAAAGGGGTAGACAGAAGAACAGAAAATCTGATGGTAAGGCAAGGGGCAAATCTAAGTCCAGAAGCAAGAAACATGTTACCTGCTACGGATGTGGTCAGAAAGGTCACTATAAGAGAGATTGTCCAAATAAGAAACAGAACAGTGGGAGTTCAGAAAGTTCTTCGAAATCTGCAAATGTTGTCCAGGAGGCTACTTCAGATAGTGGAGATTCAGACATGCTTTCAGTAACCACAAGCAGCACTCCAGATTCCTGGATTCTGGATACAGGGTGTACGTTTCATATGACTCCTAACAAGGAGTGGTTTAATACCTATGAGGCGAGAAATCAAGGATCTGTTCGGTTAGGAGACGACAGCCCGTGTGGTGTTGTTGGTTGCAGACGTGTATATCTGAGTGGTTAAATTGGTGTAAAATTAAAAGAAAAGAAATTAAAACTCAAAATAAACGTCGGGCTTAAACAAATCCCGGTCGTAGTAGTATAGTTAAATGTAAGCGACCGGATATCGAACCGTGGGACTAATGTGCATATTATAGTACCTAAGCGTGTCACAAGAGGGGGGATTAATTGACTTGTATATAAATAAAAAGAAAAGATAAAATAAACTAAGTTAACAGATAAATTAAACGGGACTCTGGGTCAGGTTAATATAGTCTGCTTAATTATGTTATCTCTACTGGTTTAATGTAATAGCTTGGCAAGATTCCTGTTTTATCTTAAGGACTAAGTCATAGCCTCATAAGAACTCGTTCCAGTTGTGCAGGGTCCGATGAAAACTCAAGCACCCACTGGTGGACGGCAAAGGAGTATTGAGGGATTACATTTGCATCTGAAAATACTAACTCATTAAATCATAATAAGCTTTCTCCAGATTTACGACTTAATTAACCTGTCTATTTATCACCGGTCTGATCAAAATAGACTTAGTAAAGCAATTTAATAAACTCATGACATTTATTAAAAAGGAGCGAGATAACCTTTAATCGTAACAAACTGTATAAATAAAACCAGTAAACATAATGCATAATTAATACAAACACATAATAACCATTCCCAGAGTATAAATATTCTAGCCTAACATATTAAATAGATAAACAAAAACAAGAGTAATAGAAATCATCTGTAGTCACTCCTGCATTCGTTCTGCTATTTTGTATACGTAGGACTAGAGGTGGATACGGTGGAATGTAAAATAAATAAAATGGAGAAGGCGGAAGAAGAGAAATGAGAAGGCGTGAGGTGAAGTGGATGTTGGGTCGTGGATGGATGATGGATAAATACCGAAGGAACGTGTGTTTATATAGAGGAAAGGAAAATGAAGAGGAAGGAAGGAGAAGGAAGCACGCGTGCTAGTGGATGAATTATTGCGGATTGATTGCAGCTCATTGATTGCAGACAGAGGTGGAGACAACGCGTGAGTGAATTAAGGTAGGCGCCGGACCGAGTAGATGGATATGGCAGAAACAACTCGGTGACAGTGGACGAGTTGCAGATAGTCGCTATCTGTGAAGAAGATAAGCTCGCGTTAATTATTGGACATTTATACGCGTCCGCCTTATGGGGCGGTCTCTATGGGGCTCTTCTCTCTCCTTGTCCGCCTAATACAGGGTCCTCTCTGCCTCGTCCGCCTAATATGAAGCGGTCTCCTCTTGTCTCTTGTGTCTCGTCCGCCTTGAATGATGCGGTACTGGGCTTGTGTCACGTCCTCATAATAAGAGGCGGTTGCCTTGCACCCTTCTCACGTCCGCCAGGTTTCACGAGGTAGCAGGGGCGGACACACCCTTGTCCGCCTATTATAAGGCGTTTGGAGGGGCGGACACGCCTTGGGTGCATGCGTGCATCTCGCGTGTCGCGTGCGTCTCTTTAATCCCTTATAAATATGTGTTTATTTGGCATTTTTCCTACATTTTAACACATATAATACATCAGTTAATATAACAACATAATTATAGGAAAAACCCAAGATAAGTGAGAAACATTACTAAAAATGCTGCAAATTATAAGATGATTAAACCTTAATAAGTCTATATGTTTTGCACTTATCATTGGTATTGGGCAGATCAAGATCCGTATGCATGATGGCATCATCAGGACGCTGACTGATGTAAGACATGTTCCGGATCTGAAGAAGAATTTGATTTCTATTGGTACTCTGCATAGAAACGGGTTCAATTACAAGTCTGATGATGAATACTTGAGGATAACCAGAGGTTCTATGACAGTGATGAAGGGAAAACTTACCAGAGGTAACATCTACCAACTGGTGGGGAGCACTATAGCAGGTGAAGTTGCTGCTGTCATATCTGAGAGTGATAACACTGCTCTATGGCATATGCGTATGGGGCATATTGGTGAGCCAGGTTTGACTGAGTTGCACAAGCGTGGTCTTCTGGATGGTTTGAAGAACTATAAGATGGGATTCTGTAAGTTCTGTGTGATGGGAAAGCAGTCAAAAGTATCCTTCAAAACTGGCCAACACACGACAAAGGGTCTTCTCGACTATGTGCATTCTGATGTATGGGGGCCAACTCGGGAGCTGTCTCTAGGAGGTTCCAGGTACTTTGTTATATTCATTGATGACTATTCCAAGAAAGTCTGGGTCTATTTCATGAAGCACAAATCTGAGGTCTTTGACAAGTTTAAGATTTGGAAAGCTGAAGTGGAAAATCAGACAGGAAGGAAGGTAAAGTATCTGAGATCTGATAATGGAACAGAGTATACTGATTCGAGGTTCCAGAAATTTTGTGAGGAGCATGGTGTTCAGAGGCATTTCACGGTGAGAAAAACACCTCAGCAGAATGGCGTCAGTGAGAGAATGAATCGCACAATTGCTGAGAAGGCCAGGTGTCTAAGGCTGAATGCAGGGCTCCCAAAGCAGTTCTGGGCAGAAGCAGTAAAATGGCAGTCTATCTCATTAATAGATCACCAAGGAGCTCCCTTGAGAAGAAGGTCGCTGAAGAGGTATGGAATGGAGTAGATATTGATTTATCTAATTTGAAGATATTTGGTTGTCCTGCTTATGTTCTGATTCCTAGTGATGAACGATCCAAGCTGGACTCCAAGTCCAAGAGGTGCATCTTTCTGGGGTTTGAGAAGGGTGTGAAAGGTGTCAAGTTATGGGATCCTGTGGCTAAGAAGAAGGTCCTCAGTCAAGATGTTGTTTTGATGAGCAGTATATGCTGCAACAGGCAAAGTTAGATCAGGAACCGACTACTACAGTTGAGACTAATGTTGGTCCCATAACAGATCTGGGGAACAGTTTTAGTGAGACTACCACTAGTTCAGAAGCTACAACAGATAAGCAGACAGATCAGACTCATCAGCAGGTGGAGTCCCTAGTTTCTGGCAGACAGAAACGTGTCATTAAGCCACCTCAGAGATTCGGCTATGAAGAAGTGGTCAACTATGCTCTTGTAGTTGGTTCAGATGATCCATCCAGTTTTCGAGAGGCTATATCTAGCCAAGAGAAAGAAGAATGGTTGGGTGCCATGGTGGAGGAGGCTGAGAGTCTAAGAAAGAATCAGACATGGGATCTTGTTCCCTCCCAAAAGGCAAGAAGCCAGTTGGATGCAATTAGGTATTTAAGAAGAAACCCGGGGCATCAGAAAAAGAAGGGGTGAGATATAAGGCCAGACTAGTAGCAAAGGGCTACTCTCAGCAGAAAGGAGTTGATTATGATGAGATCTTCTCTCCTGTTGTTAGGCACACCTCTATCAGAGTTGTGTTAGCATTGGTGGCTATCTGGGATATGCATCTCTAGCAGATGGATGTGAAAACAGCGTTTCTCCATGGATATTTGGAGGAAGAAATCTATATGCAGCAGCCAGAAGGGTTCATTCAGCCTGGAGAGGAGCATCTTGTGTGTAGGCTGAAGAAATCCTTATATGGCTTGAAGCAGGCTCCGAGGCAGTGGTATAAACGTTTTGATTCTTACATACTGCAGATTGGCTACAAGTGATGTGAGTATGACAGCAGTGTTTATGTTAAGCATACTGAAGATGGCACTCCCATGTTTCTACTATTGTATGTTGATGATATGCTTATTGCTGGGAGGAATAAGAAAGATGTTGACGAGTTGAAGATCCTTCTGGGAAGAGAGTTTGATATGAAGGATCTAGGTGCTGCTAAAAGGATCCTTGGGATGGAGATTCGCAGGGACAGGAACTCCAAGAGATTGTGGTTGTCTCAGAGGAGTTACATAGAGAAGGTGATTGACAGGTTTGACATGACAAACGGCAAATTTGTAAGTACACCTCTGGCGAATCACTTTAGACTTTCATTATCTCAGTGCCCAAACACTGAGGAGGAGGTTGCAGATATGGCCCGAGTTCCCTATGCGAGTGCAGTTGGATGCTTGATGTATGCTATGGTTTGCACGCGACCTGACTTGGCCCAAGCTGTTAGTCAAGTGAGCAAGTACATGTCTAATCCCAGGAGAGATCAATGGGCTGTAGTGAAATAGATTTTCAGGTATTTGAAGGGTACAGCTGACTATGGACTTATGTTTGGAGCCCAGGAGGTAGGTTCCGCAGTTGTGGGGTATGTGGATTCAGACTATGCTGGTGATCTGGACAACAGGAGGTCTACTACAGGGTTTGTATTTACTCTTTCAGGAGGCCCCATATGTTGGAGATCTGTGCTACAGACTGTTGTTGCGTTGTCTACCACTGAAGCTGAATACATGGCATTAGGAGAAGCAGCTAAGGAAGCACTATGGGTTCGAGGACTTGTGACTGAGTTGGGTGTTGAGCAAGGTGGAGTTCAGTTGCTTTGTGACAGTCAAAGTGCTATACACCTGGCTAAGAACCAAGTTTACCATGCTAGGACGAAGCACATTGATGTCAGGTTTCACAAGATTAGGGAGCTGGTTGCTTCAGGCGAGATCTTGTTAGATAAGGTTCATACGTCAGAGAATGCAGCTGATGTTGACAAAGCCAGTCACCACAGAGAAGTTCAGACATTGCTTGAACTTAGCTCAAGTTCTCAAGTGCTAAGAAATCAAAATCCCCCCTTCCCAACTAGTAGTTTATTCTTGTTTTTGTAAAGCTAGCGGAGATTTTTCGTCAAGGTGGAGATTATTGTAATTGACTTAAAATCTATTGTTGGCTGGGCTTACAATTACAGGGGGTCCATCATTCGGGGGGGTTTGGGGGGGGGGCGTATGGGCTTTGGGCCCATATCGGGTTTTTTTTCTTTTGAGATGAGTACGTCTATATATAGATGTGTGTTTAGGGTTGTAGTAAGTCGGACTTACACATACGAATACAAAACCCTAAAACGAGTTTCCTCACCTTTGTTCTTCTCCTTCGTTCTCTTCTTCGTTTTCGGTCACAATTCACTCGATTTTACAACAAAAATCATATCCAATTATATGCAATATCATAAGTATGTATTTTTGCGAATAAAGAGGTTCTTACTTCTTTGAAGGATTACTGTGATACTTTCACTGCTGTTCTAGTTTATTTGGAGTGGTTTATTTTATTGTAGTTGGTCACCTAGGTTGTAATTGGATGCGGTGGGTACTCTTTTTCCTCTTCAAGCTTTTTCCCACTGGGTTTTGCTTGAGAAGGTTTTAATGAGGCCCAACTCAAACCCATCCACCTGGTTATCCAGACTTTAAATATTTAAATGGCTATGTGCCTAAATTATCTAAAAAAAAAATTATTGTGAGCAATATACTCTGTGTGTTTCTTTATTACATGATTTTATAAGTTATATTTTGTTTGGATTGTGTAATGCTTTGTACTTTCTACATATATGAATTGTCTTTGACGCTAAATGCGAGATGTTGTAAAATTCTCTAAAGTTATTATTATGGTATGTGCTTTGTTTATATATTTTTGCACTCTAATTTGTTTTCTGATCGAGTATCTTACATTACAAAACTTAATTAAAGATATATGCATGGTAGTTAGATGTGTTCATGGCTGATTGACATATTTAAACGTATATAAATGGTTAAGCTCACTTCTCATTGTAATGGATTACTCACACCTACATAATGCCATAACAAGTGAAAAATCAGGTCACAAAAGTAAACATTCAATTAACCAATGAAATCTAATCACTTCCATAATTTGGCCATAACGCATTGAAGTATTTTACCGTATGCAAAATACTTACATTAATGAGAAGCTATTACTATGTGATAAATCTATTTTAATCTTGGAGAGCAAGCTTACATAATTCCAAATGTTAAGATGGATCATTCAAAAGAGGATAAAACATAAGTGCCACTTTCACTTGTGAATTTGTGCATTGAAGCTCTACAACCAGTTTCAATTGCATCAAGATGAACATAGAGAAAAGCAATATGGAGTTACAAGTTAATGGACTGGCTTTGAGATAATAAAGCACAATCGATGGGCTTATTTTGTATTACCATTTATATCTACTTCATACAACTCCGTGACTAAGATTTTTGAATTGTAAAGTTTTCCCCATCCAAGGTGTGTAAAAGACGTTTTTCAGAAGCATGGCATTAAACGCCAGCCATCTTCTCCCTACTCCCTGCAGCAAAACGAAATTGTAGAGGGAACACAAAGGTACATAGTTGAAACAGCTAGAAGTCTTTTTTATTTCAATATGACCATGCTACTGAATTCCAGCAACATTGTACATATGCCAACTTGTTTAATTAACATGCTGCCTTCAAAAAGCTTTGAAAGTGAAAATCCATTTTGAAATTGTTCATAAGATACAAAACTCTGGGGGCCAATCTTATGACTTTAGGAATCCTCTGTTATTATCACACCAAGCGACAGAAGTCATATAGGAAATTTAGATCCTCTGTCATTTGTTTTACATATCCATGGGGGATTAGGATCCCCATAAAAAGGCTTATAATTAAGTTTTTGATTCTTGGCACCCAGATCATTAATTCTTTTGGTCTTTCCGAGATGTTGTTTCCTTTTGAGTGTGTTGTTCCCCTTAGAGTAAGGATTGGGAACCGATGAAAGGGAGAGTAGTGCTCAAGCTGTTCCATTTGACCCACCTAGCGTTGACATGAGTACGAATTCATGGGTTTGAAATATCACTTACCCATGTGCGTTCTACAAACCAGTGGGAGAAGCCTGATCATGCTCAAAGTACAAACCCATATGTCAAATTGAAACAAGACAATCACGTCAGTTTGTTAATATATTATGACTCACATTATTTTATAGCTGGTTTAAGTTATTTTAATCATTCTAGTATTAGTTTTGACCGTCGCTATATTTTTATTTAAGTAGTCTCTTGTTGGGCTTGAGATAATAAGTGGTATTGCAATTGTAAGTGTGGGCTCTGTTAGAAAGTCCTTTCTTTCTTTCTGTAAAAGAAGGATTAGGGTTAACCACTTTTTAAAAATAGCCGGCACAGTATTCTTTCTCTTCTTGCCGTCTTCTTCTTGTCGTGATTCTGCATTTGTGCGAAAGGATAGCAGATTTTATCTGGTATCAAGCACCGATATGTGCTTTTGATTTGTAATTTCCTTTCTGTCAATCCCTCTGTCTTGATAACCCGATATTTTCGTCATCAACATCGTTCTTGAAGATCTTCAAGAATGGCGATAAGAAGAATATCGAATCCTTGGGCTCCGTTGCAAGTTCGGAAGCTCATGTTGGAGACCCATTATACCTGAGAGCGCTGACAATCCAGGACTCATTCTAGCACACAAGTTCGATGGTCAAGGATTTGCATGTTGGAAGATGCAAATCTCACTCGCATTGGGATCTAGGAACAAAATGGGATTCCTGGATGGATCTTTTAAAAAGCCAATCGGAAATAACACCAAGATTCAAGCCTGGAATCGATGCGACTCCATGGTGTGATCGTGGCTACAAATGGCTCTGGGAAGAAGATAGGCGAAAGTATACTCTTCGCTCCGTCGGCCACCCATGCTTGGGAGGAATTATGTTCCAGATTTGAGCAGGCTGATGCGACTCGAATTTACGACCTGGAGCATCGCTTAGCCACGGCAACTCAAGGGAGCGAATCAATTATTGACTACTTCATAAGAATGAAAAAGTTATGGGATGAAATCGATGTGACCAATATTGTTCCTTCTTGCTCCTGCAATTCAAGTAACTGTGAGGCATCTGAAAAATTCGCTGAGTATGTTCGACAAAGGAGAGTTATCAATTACTCATGGGATTAAATGAGTGCTTCGGTGTAATTAGGGGGAATATACTGATGATATCCCATACCAACCATCGATCAAGTATTTTCGCTTCTCATCCAGGTAGAACGACAAAAACACCCCACCAACCCTAATGAAGCCAATTCATTCTCGTTCTCTTTTGAGCATAACAAGTGGCCAGGAGCAAGATTCATGGGTTAGAACCCTAAGCGCACAAATCTGTAGTGCACATATTGTAAAATTGGGACATAGCAAGGAGAGATGTTACCAAAGATTAGGTTTCCTCCAAATTGGGGAAACAACAAGGGAAGAGGAGTAATGGTAACGCAGCTGGGATCTTGATGGAAAGGATGAGGATACAAAAGGAGCAACGAAAGATCCATTCAGAGGCATTTTTATCTCAAGAACAAATGAATAAACTGTATGATTACATCAGTAAAAACCCAAACAAGAAGGCCAAGGTCTCGACAGCCCCAACACTGGTTTTGTTGGTAACAATTCTTGCCCTAATTTATGTTTAACTTCTGTGAAAATTCCTTGCGTTGATTCATGCATGACTTGTGTGAACAAATATCCATATATGAGTACAGAATACAATGATCATATTGTTGCACAAACAGAAAAGAATATTGACACAAAAATGACTAATACTTGTTTATTCAATGAGTCTAGTCATACACATGAATTGTATCAATATCATGCGACCATGAATGCAAATAAATAAATTAATTCTAAACCCACATATTGGATTCTGGATTCAGGTGCCTTAGATCACATGTGTGGGGATCTGAAGCTATTTGATGATTATAAAATTCTTGAGAATCACCACACAGTGGGGATGCCCGATGGACACCCTCAAGTTAAAAAATTATTGGTGATATAAAGATCAATTCTCTAATTACATTAAGGGATGTGCTTCATGTGACAGCATTTAAATTTAACCTCATATCTATTAGTAAATTATCTGAATCATTGGCAGGAAAATTTATCTTTGATTCCCAATCATATTTTTATGAGGACTGTAAGAAGAAAGATCCAGTCAAATTTGGAAATTTTAGGCATGGTCTTTATATCCTGGAATGTGAATGTCATGAAAGAATTACAAAATGTCATCTTTCTTTGGCTTGTAAAGATAGATCTGTTAGCTTAGGTTTTGATTGTGCTGATAAACTGAATCTGTGGCATCACAGATTGGGATATGTTCCCAAAGATTAAATCCTTAAACTTGATCTTTTTGGTTCCATGTACAAAGGTAAACAGTTTGTTTGTGAACCCTGTTGTAGATCTAAAAGTCATAGAATTCCATTCAAATCTAGCATAAATACAGGGTATGACTTCTTCGAATTAATACATGCTGATTTGTGGGGCTTACAAGGTAGGGACTTATGATGATTTTTTTCCTCACTATTGTTGATGATAAAAGTAGGGCTACATGGGTGCATCTATGTTCCAACAAAGGTGAATCTTTTAACATTATAGTTCTGTTTTTCAATATGATTGAAACTTAATTCAAGAGAAAGGTTAAAGTTTTGAGGACTGACAATGCATATGAACTTGGCAGCTCCAACTATGCAACTAATTTCCTTAACAAACATGGCATTATACATCAAACCACTGCATTTATATCCCACAACAAAATGGGGTAGTAGAACGAAAACATAGACACCTCCTTGAAACAGCTAGGAGTTTAATGTTTCGTTCTAATCTTTCTTTAAATTTTGGGGTGATAGTATACAAACCGTAGCTTATTTGATCAATAGAATGCCCCTTTCCAGTGTTGATAACAAAACTCCATTTGAGATTATTTATGATGTTAAACCAAATTATCAAGAGTTGAGATGTTTTGGATGTATTTGTTTCGCTAACATCAACAGACAATAGCATGATAAATTTGCTTCAAGGTCTGTTAAGGCTATCTTTCTTGGTTGCTGTCAAGGTAAGAAAGGGTATAACTGCTGACTTAGATAACAATAAAATCATCTACAATAGGGATGTCATATTTCATGAAAATCTTTTTCCCTTTAGAGATGAACATTTTGACAAGGAAAATGATAATCATACTATCAAAAACATGGATGACCTTTTCTTGTATGAGTCTGATGAAAGCAACAGAAGAAACTGTAACAGAAGGCAGGACACATCATGATAACACAGATCTGTCATAGGACAGCCATAAAGTCATCAGAACAAGAAACACCAGACCCATAACCTCTAGGCCATTCTCAGGAAGAAGGTAATGAAACAACATCACTAGAAACTAAAAGCAACCAACAAACCATGCAAGATGTCACCTTAAGGCGATCTGTCAGAGAAAGGAATGCTTCAAGGTACCTGTAGGACTACATCGTGGGCCTATTCTCAGCTCCAGAGCCAGAAAAAGATAAGTCCCATTCTATCATCTTTTCTCAAATTCTATCTAACAGAATCAGTAAAAGTGATTCCATGAACTGCATTAAATATGAGGTTTCTAATCATTGTGCAAATTATGTTTTTCTGGATGAAAATGACACAACTAGATGTTAATAACACTTTTATACATGGTATCTTTTGGAGGATGTTTATATGGAAATCCCAGAGGGGCATGAGTTAAAGGGATCTGGAAAAGTATGTAAGTTAAGAAAATCCTTGTATGGATTAAAACAGGCGTCAAGAAAATGGCACCAAAAGCTGAGCGAATTTCTTAAGGAGTTAGGTATCAGACAATCAATGAATGATTATTCACTCTTTATTAGAATAATGGTAAATCCTACTTTTTGGTCGTGTATGTTGATGATGTTCTAATTACTAGTGATAACTCTGAAATAATAAATAGCATAAAGACTAATCTATACCAAAAGTTTAAAATAAAGGACTTGGGTGATCTGAACCATTTTTTGGGTAAAAATTTATGCATACTCCTGATGGTATCATGGTAATACAGAAGCTTATTGTGAAAATTTAGTCAAAGAATTTTATTCTTCCTTCTCTAAACCTGCAGTAGAACCCTTGGATATGAATGTTAAGTTAAGAAAAAGGGAAGGAAAACTGTTAGACAATCCTAGTGAATATAGAAGATTGATAGGCAAAATGAGTTTTCTTTCATATAGTCGTCCGATTTGAGTTTTGCTTGGCAACTTTTAAGTCATTTTCTTGATTTTCCAATGGATTTACACCTTAAGGCAGCCTTACATACCCTGAGTTACATCAAGGGAACCTCAGGGTATGGTCTTTTATTCAACAAAAATAGAACTTTAATCTCATTGCTTATTGTGATGCTGACTGGGCTAGCTTCCCTAATACTAGACGTTCAATTAGTGGCTAGTTTATATGCTTAGGAGGTAGTCCTTTATCTTGGAAATCTAAGAAACAAACTACTATTGCCTTGTCTTTTACGGATTCAGAATACAGAGCCATAAGGCAAGTGATTGCAGAGTTAAGCTGGTTAACAAAACTGCTGAATGAGTTTGGAGTTTCCAATATTGTACCAGTTCCAGTAAGATTAGACACCCAAGCAGCAATTCATATCATCAAGAATCCTGTTCTGCATGAAAGAACCAAACACATCGAGCTGGATGTGCATTTCGTGAGAGAAAAACTTTGAGATGGTCTGATATTAGTTGAGTTCATGACATCTAAAGATCAACTTGCAGACCTTCTGACCAAATCACTTCCCGGGAAGCACTATCCTCTATTGCTGAAGAGAATGGGTTTGAAAGAATGGATGACTACCTAATATTTTGTTTTCAAATCATGCAATCCCTGCATGATTTGAGGGGGGTGTTAATATATTATGACTCATATTATTTTATACCCTGTTTAAGTTATTTTAATCATTCTAGTATTAGTTTTGACTGTCGCTATATTGTATATAAGTAGTCTCTCATTGGGCCTAAGATATTAAGAAGTGGCATTGTAAGTGTAACACCCCTCTCCATAAACACGTAATAGTCCCTCACGTAGCAATAAATAAAACGTCTTACAGCGGAAGATAAATAATAACAACAATACTCACTCAGGTGTCACCGGCCATTACTCGCCCATGCGAGTAACGAAGCCCAAACTATATCCAACAACCAACATAAACAAACTGCTAACCGCCGTGATAACGAGAAAACTCCTATACATCATACTAAATCCATAAACCATAAACGTCGACAAGTGAGCGTCTACCCAATCCTGAATATACATTTTCTTACCATAATACAACTCCATGTGCGGTAATAAAATAAACTCTAATTACCCTGTTCCCGCACTTCGGCTTTCGGCGATAATCAACAACCTGCATGAGTGTAGTATCAGCGATAGACGCTGAGTATGCCGGGCCTGGACCCTAATGGTCACTTAGTTATTTTAACCATCTTATTATTAGATTGGTTTCATGCTTTATCATTTTACAGTTATAATCAATATTGTAATATACATGTATAATATACATAATCCTCCATCCAAACATCATAACATTAAACCATCCATCCAATCCAAACAGTCATAAAATATTTCGAACAACAATTACATATCGAACGTATCGAATATTACAGTATAATGTACAATGTACAATCGCCGTAGCGTACAGTTTCCATAGTTAATTTAATTTGGCCTTTAAGGCCCCATCCATCCAAACCATGTTTAATTAATACCAGTTGGGCGTCATGTTAAGACAACCTCATAACCTCACCATGGACAGTAGTCCTCCCGTACACACAAGGTGCTCATTTCGCCAGAGGTCCGGAGGCCCCTGACTATTCACTTAGCCTCGTAAGGCGTCCATATAAAAGGCCATAGCCACCTGACCCACGATCCAAATAGGGCTCGTTGGGTATAAACCTGGAGCGGAACCCAATCGGGAACCCCTCAGTGATCACAAATGCGCAACCAAGTAGTTCATAAACTACCGGGATTCCTCACCTCAACTCATACCATCTCTCTCTCATAATGTTTAAGATCTGCTCTTAGTCTTATGGAGAATATAATTTATTAATTAGCTGCCCAATGGGTCTCACGCATACCTAGAAGTAATCTAGGTCATATTCATGTTCGAGATCCATGCTCTAGAGACCGACAATGTCGTGACTCGTTCCTAAGTGTTTTACTTAGGTTACCATATACTTAATATTAATACTATGGGTATTATATCAAGTAACCGTCATGTTATCACAATAACGTATATGTATGTTTATATAAGTCGATCTATAGTCGACGTAGTGTTAGTCCCGTAGGACGCTCGTGCATAAATAATTAATGCAGTAGCACACAATCACATACATGTATCCAAAACACATAACACACAAGTGATATCAACCAAATCCGAGCCCAAGGAGTTTCCTTAGGACAACTCGGATCAAACCCCTTTACATACCATTCACCAAGACCTAGGATGCGCAGTGTAGACCACTAGCTCGTCAAGCGTCCTCGTCTGAAGTATGATCTAAACGGTAATAAAACTATAAGTCAGTCTCCATGACTAACTACATCCGGTATTTCCGAATAACAAGTAACCCCGACAGTTCATCCCCGGATTTCTACAGTTAATTGTTACGGGTTATCTAAACCGGTCGGCTTTGTTACTAAACTCGTATATCGAAATGTTTCGACTGTTAAGTTTAATTCATTATACTTCCTTAATCTTATCCACCATTAATTTAGGTATATAACCTATAGTTGCATGAATGCATGCATTATCTATTATATTGTATTATTTTCCACCACCTCCATTATAATACATTGTATTATATAATCCATTACCTTTAGTAAATCTATATTTCCATTTCAAAACTCATAACATATAGTTTATAAACTATTTTTATGTAACAACCACCACCATTATATTATATGGTTTCCAACCATATTATATATTCATCCTTATATACATGATTCTTGTATATGTATATATTTACCAATATAGGTAAGTTTCATGAGTTATAAAACTCTTATATTATATGTTACATTTTATCATCTTATATTAGATGATTATTCCCATTAGTTGTATTATATTATACAACCTATATTAAGATATTATCCTAATATTATGTAACATCTTATGTTGTATAATTACAACTCCTAAGGTTTATTCAATAAATACCTTAGTTTATAATTCTTATTTATTTATAGTTTGTCACATTATTTAATGTGAATATCCCCACTTATTAGTTCCATTTAAATTCTATTTTGACCACATAACATTATGTAATGTTATACCATATACTAATATCATGTAATATGATATTTTTATCTTCTTTAATTTATAACCTATAGTTTTTATACAAAACTATTTATATTGCCGCATAGGCACATATATTAAAACCTTATTCTTTTCCATAATCCATAGTTTCCTTAATTTACAAAATCACCCCATAATTTATACCATGTTATATATACCATATAATATAACATTTTAAACCTAATATAAATATAACCCATGGTTATATTATATTCTAATTTCCGAACAGACCTCAATATATATTCTATAATCGCAATTTGGCCCATTTTATAACATATAGTTTATAATATCATTAAAACTATATATTATACATATATCTTATTAAATACCCATATATAATTCTAAAAATCACCAAATTTCACCAAAGGGTTATAATTACCCTTACTAACCCATGTACTTTTGGTATTTACTATTCCACCACATTTATTTCTCCAAGGTGTCATAATGACATAGTAACTATATATTATACATATATAGTTTATCTTAATTCCAAAATCAACCCAATAAATTCCTAAAAATTCCTAATAGCCCATGGGTGTTTATAATACCATTTTACACCCTTTATTTTCGGTAATAACATATATACCACATATGCTATAAAATTGTTACAATTAAATACTTATCTTATTATAAAGCCTTAAATAAGTTATTTACTTATCTAATTTGGTCAAAATCTACCATATGGTCAAGGTTGACCACCTTAATATTTCCTTGACCACCAATACCTTATAATTACGGTTTATACCATAACTTTTCAGAAATTACCATTTAACCCCAAAACTTTATATAATCTTATAATTTTTATATAAACTCATTTAAACCTCTAATTTTCGGTTTTATTCTTATATAGCCCCCAATTTAATTTAATTATGGTTTATACCACATTTCCATGCGTTAATATATATTCACCACCTAAACTTAAATAAAACCTTATAAATGCATAAATAAAATGGCCTAAAGTACATGGCCTTATTACAAACATTAGCTTATAAAATAAATTACACATAAATGCCCAAAAATGCTGTAAACTCTCGGCCCTTACCATATATTTTCATTAATTACCAATTTTCCACATAATGTCTTAAATTTGACAATTATGCTAATTAATTAGTTATAAAATTTACTAAACCATTCCTTAATCACCTAAGGTCAAAATAAGACCTTAACATAACCATTCACTCACGGCATATATATATATACATATGTATAAACACATATTAATATACCAAGTGTAGGTTTAAGTGATTTATATCTTTTTTTTTGTCAAGTATAGGCCTTATTTGGCCACGGCTGTTTGGAGATAATATTTCCACAGCATTATTTACATGTTTTCAATCAGCAATTAAGACATGATTAGTCTCCAAGCAAGATCTAACCATAAGAAGTGTTTAATGTCAATTTTCAAGGTAAAATTTTCCTTAGAATACCAAGGTAACCAAGCTTGACATCGGCCTATATTTACAGAAGTTAAAGAGCATCAAAAGGGCTACTAATACCAAGCTTTAAACTGGTATAACTCAAATTAGAAGATGGCTAATTTTTACCTTGATTAAAATGCCTAAAATGGTGTTTTTGGCTTGGATCTGGCTATACCTTGAAGCTCTTGATATACCAACTGAATAAGTATGTTAAGATGAAGATTATAAGCTTAGAAAACAAAGCTTTACAACCGGAATTGATGAGAATCAAAGTATAAGTGCTTAAAGCACATTTTTATACCTTAAGAACAAGTTTAGATTTCTCTCCACCTTTTTCCCTTGTTAATGCCGAGATACACCCTCCATTTAACCTCCAAAACAACCTAAGAACATTGATGGAAATGGTTGATTCTTTGCTCCATGGAAAGAGGAAAGAATTGTGAAGAAAATGGACATAAAATGACTAATTAAGCTTACCTAGGTAGCAAGGTGTTCTTCTCTGTTCTAGGTGAGTTAGCCATGGTTTGTAGAAGCCAAAGGGAGTGTGCAAGGTGTGGTGTCGGCTGGGACAGAAGCAAATGAAAAAGGAAGCCTAAATTTGCTTTTAAGTTAAGTTAATGTTATTTAATGTAATAGTAAATGATGACTCACTTAATTAGCTGGATATTTTGTATCAAAGTTGAGTGAGCTGTCTTCCATGCTCTATGCCTGCCGACTTCCAAGGGGTATGGGTGGTCATTCATTGACCATTGACCATACTTAGTCAATATTGCTTAAAAATGCACTATTTGGGTTACTATTCATACTAAATTGCCCATTTTGATTTTTAATTTTCAAACTTTGATTTAGACTTTAAAATATAGTCTATCATGTCAAATTAATGATATAAATGATATACTCCAGTCTTTAAAATGACAAAAAGTCATTATCTTAGAGCTCATAGACAAAAACGTGCTTTATGGTGTTTTAGTGCACATTTTATGTCGCAGGGTGTTTCTGAGCTCTGTTTTCTTTGAGAACAGTTTTGTTGTGTTCCTTACATGATATTTGATCATGGAATCCAATTTTATATCATTTAGAGGTCATTAGGCCTTTAAGGTTTTCTTAGAGCACATTTTTGCCCTACTTGACCTTGAAGCATGAAACTGCTTGTTCTTTGTGTTGGAGTGTTGCCCAACAATTATAATATGTTTAGTAATGTGTTAATAAGCTTAGGACAAAATTTAGGTCCTAAGGAGTTCATTTGGGTATTTATTTACCCTAAACAGTCAAAGGGTGCAATATCTTGCTTTGTGTTGATCACTGTTGTTCTCAGTTGACTTTTAAGGCATGTTTAGGCCTTAATCAATGTGATTAGATGTTTAATCCATGTTTTATTAGTTTGGGGTATTTCAATCTACCCCCCTTAAAAGACTTCGTCCCGAAGTCGCTTAATCAAATAGGTATGTACATAAATATATGACTACCCATTATTCCCATAATGTATATCTATGTGATATATCATTCACATACATCGTATTTGCACTTATACAGCACATAGCCATCACTTTGTGGCGTTAGTTCAATCATATATGGATATAGGTGATCCATCAGCACCATTCTTTCCTATCAGTTCTACAAACCATGACAACCTCCCCGAGGTGTCCAACATACCATCCTTCCATATTCCATATCTAATGATTCATTTCGTATCTAAGCGATACCATATGTAATCATTCTACAAAGCAATATAAATATATATATCACAAGTAGCCTAAGAAAGGTACTATACACATGGGTGTAAATACAACATTCAAACAAGTATCTCATAAGATACAAACATACAAGTGCACATCACACACAAACAAACCAAACAACGTACGCCCCGCGTACCAAACATAACCAACAAAACCTCGTATGCCCCGCATACCACCAATTCACTGTATGCCATGCATACGAAACAACAAAACTTAGTGCACACACGTGCACAGCCAAGAGGCTCTACCCCCCTTAAAAAGGGTTACGCCCCGTACCCCACAAGTATACCACGGCCGCTCAACCAGAAGCGCTGGATACTTGGCTCTCACAGAGTTCACCAACTCGTGGATTATACTCATATCAGAGAGACGGGTATGACTCTAGCCCTTCTGGGCTCCACAATACATAAAGGGTGAGGCACTGCTCTGTTTGTGCTCTCTCCCAAGTTCGTTCTAATGGGCCCACTGGCTCCGTATGAGGTGCAGACCCATGAACATAGGCTCAGTTTGCCTCTTTCCATTGCTGTGTATCCTCTTGTTTTGGATCACTAGCGTACATGCGTGTGTCTTCTCTCACTGATATCCAGTTTGAGATGTAGTATGACATTGGCTATTGTTAGTACTTAGTGCTCTTTGCACTCGTCTTTGTAATACTAAGACGTACCAGCCTACATGTCCACGGAGATAATGATTGTCATCTGTGTCTCCTGGTGGTTTTGTTCCGGAGTAACACACTGTTGTAGTTCTTTGATACACACTCGTGTTGATATCCATTGCATCTTTCTGTATTCCCACTAGATGAATAACTGCCCAAGTGCAATACCAAAACACTCAGTCCTACAGAGTGCAGAGGCGTAAACTCTCAGCAGCTAATATCCAATGAGTCGAACAGATAAGATAAGCGAATTATCATGTGAGTGGTACATTCCAAGTCCATTGTTATCATAACTTTGTTCCTTGCTTAAGGTATCTGCTAGCATATTAGCTTTGTTTCTCATCATTGTGTAGTCATGCGTTTATGTCCACATCATCTGGTAGACTTCCTCTGGATTGCAAGAGTTGTCGATCCTTATGAGGATTCTACATAGTATTCATCCATAATGGGTTTTCATGTTCCTTTCCTTAGTATTCACGTCCTTGAAAGGTTTCCCTGTCTTCACTGTATACTGTCTACTGCTCTGTGTGTTGAAAGTTCTTGATTTCCCTAGCCCGTTGGTTTAACTGCGGCTCTTCTCGTCCATCTTCGAGGTAATCTGTCTTACTGTCCGTAGTACGGAGTAGACTACTTCTCGTGTTCCTAACACTACTTGTCTACTTGCATGGGGTACCGTACTGATACATTACTACTTTACCCGACTAACTCATAAATAAGACTGTCAGGCCCGCATGCTCCTATCGGAGTGCGGTCGTCCCATGTCTCATTTGGTAAACTGGTAATGTCTGTCACACGGGTATTGTGAAGTATTTTGTTGTCAATCTCCCTTTGATGGATATCCTTTAATTGTTTATTGGTTCATGTTATCGGTTGTCTTGTTGTAAGTGTTATTGCCTTAGTGGCATGGTGTAAGTAAAATCTATGTTATATTTAGCAAAATTGTTTCTCCTATTCGATCTCATTGAGTGCACACATATTCCTTTCCTCCCTGTTTATCATGATCACATCTCATCCATAGTTCATATTCGTCCCCTCATCCGTTTAATTGGATGTATTGCAGATTGCATAATAGCTTGAGCAACTTGGCTCTTCACTTCCCAACCATCCTCACTGACGGTGGTGCATCTGCAAAGGTTATGCTTGTCCATAAGGACTAAACATTCATCTCTAGTAGTGATTAGCATCAAATGCGGGTATACACTGATGGTGTTTGGCTAATAAGCCCTGTCTGAAAATCCTCGAACAATTTAAACTGGTGTGGTTTACAATCACAGTGGTTGTATAGTTCCTTCAGTTGCAGTGGTTAGACTAACGGTCTTCCCGAGGTTGCATAGGTTTCTAATCTCAAGGTTTGTATGAAAAATATGAAAATAATTTTTTTTATATATATAATAAAAGAAAAAAGTAGTAGTTGCAGTTGCAGTTGCAGCACTTGCTTTGTCAAGTGCGCAAGGCAGATGGAAATTTCAGTGGTTTACTTGTCATAGCGCTTGCAATAGCAAGTGCGCCATGCAGGTGGAAATTCTGGTTCAGTAATTATCAGTCTCATTGACTCTGCGTCGTTGAGTATAGGCTACATGATAATGTAAGCATTAACATCCTGTTCATATATGTAATCCGTCAAGGTTCCAAGGTTACTCGCATCGAGTCCACATAACTAGTCTCAAAAGCCATACACAAAAGGCGAGTGGTCAGTGACACACTCCCATATATTCATAACATATCTCTGTCTAACATCCATGGTAAGTACATAACAAGGTAAACAAAAGTCTTCCACCAGCGGTCTCTCGGAGTTCAGGGTATTCATGCCCTATCTACTCCCTTGCCTCTCTGGGCTCCAGCATCAGTAGACGTCTGGCCATCCTGACCGCCTCGTGGTACTCCAGATCCTCCAACTGAGGTCTTCTGAGTTTCCTTGGTGGCCTATAATTACGGCTCTCAGGGTTCATCCAACACTCGAACTCCCGGTGGCCCTCTTTCTTGCAGCACCGACACTCAACTTTGCGGCCACTGCAATCGACCCCAGGATGGTCCTTCCCACAACGCTTGCAATAGAAATGGCGCTGGGGTTGTCCGGTGCCTAATGGTAGCATTTAGTTTAAGTTAATATCTTATGATATAAAGGTTAAGGTCACAATTGAATTTAAGAGGTAGGTGTTCTCACCCTTAGGAGGTGTAGATCTCAAAGGCTGAGCATCTATAGCTGGGCCGGTCAACAGAAGGACAGGTTCTTTCCCCTTCGCTCCCTGGTGACCCTGCTGCCCTTTCTTCTGAAAGAATTTCCTGATTAAGGTTTCGGGTCAGCATTCATAAGGTATTTAATATGATAAGTAGTTTAGAATGGGACAAGTCCTTACTTTCCCTTCTTCTGGCCATCGCCTGGAGATGCTCCTCCACCCTCAGACTCTCCCTCAGGGTTCTTTCTCTTCTTGGCCCCGAGAGTCTCTTCCCGAGTCTGGAGCATTAGCTCCGTCCTCGAGGCAGCATCGTAACACTCCTGAAATCTCATTGGTAAGTTCTCACGAAGTTACTTGGTAGTGTAGTAAGTAAAGAATTTATGGCTTTCATGTTAAAACCTGGATGGTAGTGTAGAGGGTAGCACCCATCGCCATCTGGATGCGAAACAACAATCCCCCCCGGAACTTCTCGACCTTCACGGTCTCTGAGTAATCTACACCGGGAATAAAGTCCAGTAGACCAATGAATCGAGCGTAGTACTCATCCACGGTCAGACCTCCCTGAGATAATGTCTCGAACTCATGGCGTTTCTTCTGCTTAAGATGTGCCGGATAGTACTTCCCCTCCCCCTCAGCAACTCGACAAAGGCAGCCCACAAAAAGTCGGGCGTAGCCAGGTGATGGTCCTTGACCAACCTCCACCAAGTGCTGGCTGCATCCTTCAGATGGAAAGCAGCAATGACGACCTTATGGCCGGCAGGAACTTGCAAAGCTTCGTAGGCCCTCTCATGTTTAACTATGAAACGCTCTAAGGCTACGGGGTCTGGCTCCCCTGAATATGTAGGTGGTCGGGTCTCGGTAACTGACTTCAGCCAGTTCGTTTCCCTGGGCTGTGGTGGGTGGGCTGGTGCTCCTCCAATCTGAGTACCAAGCTGTGCGAGAACGGCAGCAATCGTCTCTGTAACTCCTGGAATCACGGGGTCACCGCCTCCACCTCTACCTTACCATTACCACTCCCTCTAAGTTCCCTAGACATCTGTAGTACAGTATGTCACATAAATACTCGGTAATTTACCGTACACAACCAATAGATATTGAATTTCCTTTAAGGCTACTATATCACACAATTTGCGTTACCAGACCAATATCTTTTAAGACGAGTCATCTCGTACCTCACAAACGTTTCCCGTAATTTCCCAAGTCCTAAGCTCACTGTCTTAACCCTATTTCCTCGTCATCATGTCAGAACAAACAACCCCTGCGACATAAAATGTGCACTAAACACCTTAAAGCACGTTTTTGTGTATGAGCTCTAAGATAATGACTTTTTGTCATTTTAAAGACTGGAGTATATCATTTATATCATTAATTTGACATGATAGACTATATTTTAAAGTCTAAATCAAAGTTTGAAAATTAAAAATCAAAATGGGCAATTTAGTATGAATAGTAACCCAAATAGTGCATTTTTAAGAAATATTGACTAAGTATGGTCAATGGTCAATGAATGACCACCCCATACCCTTGGAAGTCGGCAGGCATAGAGCATGGAAGACAGCTCACTCAACTTTGATACAAAATATCCAGCTAATTAAGTGAGTCATCATTTACTATTACATTAAATAACATTAACTTAACTTAAAAGCAAATTTAGGCTTCCTTTCTCATTTGCTTCTGTCCCAGCCGACACCACACCTTGCACACTCTCCCTTTGGCTTCTCCAACCGTGGCTAACTCACCAAGAACAGAGAAGAACACCTTGCTACCTAGGTAAGCTTAATTAGTCATTTTATGTCCATTTTCTTCACAATTCTTTCCTCTTTCCATGGAGCAAAGCATCAACCATTTCCGTCATGTTCTTAGGTGTTTTGGAGGTTAAATGGAGGGTGTATCTCGGCATTAACAAGGGAAGAAGGTGGAGAAATATAAACTTGTTCTTAAGGTATAAAAATGTGCTTTAAGCACTTATCCTTTGTTTTCTAAGCTTATAATCTTCATCTTAACATACTTATTCAGTTGGTATATCAAGAGCTTCAAGGTAGAGCCAGATCCAAGCCAAAAACACCATTTTAGGCATTTTAATTCAAGGTAAAAATTAGCCATCTTCTAATCTGAGTTATACCAGTTTAAAGCTTGGTATTAGTAGCCCTTTTGATGCTCTTTAACTTCTGTAAATATAGGCTGAAGTCAAGCTTGGTTACCTTGGTATTCTAAGGTAAATTTTACCTTGAAAATTGACATTAAACACTTCTTATGGTTAGATCTTGCTTGGAGACTAATCATGCCTTAATTGCTGTTTGAAAACATGTAAATAATGCTGTGGAAATATTATCTCCAAACAGCTGTGGCCAAACAAGGCCTATACTTGACAAAAATAAGGTATAAATCACTTAAACCTACACTTGGTATATTAATATGTGTTTTACATATGTATATATATATGCCGTGAGTGAATGGTTATGTTAAGGTCTTATTTTGACCTTAGGTGATTAAGGAATGGTTTAGTAAATTTTATAACTAATTAATTAGCATAATTGTCAATTTAAGACATTATGTGGAAATTGGTAATTAATGAAAATATATGGTAAGGGCCGAGAGTTTACAGCATTTTTGGGCATTTATGTGTAATTTATTTTAAAGCTAATGTTGTAATAAGGCCATGTACTTTAGGCCATTTTATTTATGCATTTATAAGGTTTTATTTAAGTTTAGGTGGTGAATATATATTAACGCATGGAAATGTGGTATAAACCATAATTAAATTAAATTTGGGGGCTATATAAGAATAAAGCCGAAAATTAGAGGTTTAAATGAGTTTATATAAAAATTATAAGATATATAAAGTTTTGGGGCTAAATTAATTGTAATTCTGAAAAGTTATGGTATAAACCGTAATTATAAGGTATTGGTGGTCAAGGAAATATTAAGGTGGTCAACCTTGACCATATGGTAGATTTTGACCAAATTAGATAAGTTAATAACTTATTTAAGGCTTTATAATAAGATAAGTATTTAATTGTAACAATTTTATAGCATATGTGGTATATATGTTATTACCGAAAATAAAGGGTGTAAAATGGTATTATAAACACCCATGGGCTATTAGGAATTTTTAGGAATTTATTGGGTTGATTTTGGAATTAAATAAACTATATATGTATAATATATAGTTACTATGTCATTATGACACTTTGGAGAAATAAATGTGGTGGAATAGTAAATACCAAAGTACATGGGTTAGTAAGGGTAATTAATAACCCTTTGGTGAATTTGGTGATTTTTAGAATTATATATGGGTATTTATAAGATATATGTATAATATATAGTTTTAATGATATTATAAAACTACATGTTATAAAATGGGGCCAAATGGCAATTATAGAATATATATTGAGGTCTGTTCGGAAATTAGAATATAATATAACCATGAGTTATATTTATATTAAGGTTTAAAATGTTATATTATATGGTATATATAACATGGTATAAATTATGGGGTGATTTTGTAAATTAAGGAAACTATGGATTATGGAAAAGAATAAGGTTTTAATATATGTGCCTATGCGGCATATAAAGTTTTGTATAAAAACTATAGGTTATTAAAGAAAAATAAAAATAATACATATTACATGATATTAGTATATGGTATATAACATTACATAATGTTATGTGGTCAAAATAGAATTTAAATGGAACTAATAAGTGGGGATATTCACATTAAATAATGTGACAAACTATAAATAAATAAGAATTATAAACTAAGGTATTTATTGAATAAACCTTAGGAGTTGTAATTATACAACATAAGATGTTACATAATATAGGATAATAATCTTAATATAGGTTGTATAATATAATACAACTAATGGGAATAATCATCTAATATAAGATGATAAAATGTAATATAATATAAGAGTTTTATAACTCATGAAACTTAACTATATTGGTAAATATATACATATACAGAATCATGTATATAAGGATGAATATATAATATGGTTGGAAACCATATAATATAATGGTGGTGGTTGTTACATAAAAATAGTTTATAAACTATTGTTATGAGTTTTGAAATGGAAATATAGATTTACTAAAGGTAATGGATTATATAATACAATGTATTATAATGGATGGTGGAAAATAATACAATATAATAGATAATGCATGCATTCATGCAACTATAGGTTATATACCTAAATTAATGGTGGATAAGATTAAGAAGTATAATGAATTAAACTTAACAGTCGAAACATTTCGATATACGAGTTTTAGAGTAACAGCCGACCGGTTTAGATAACCCGTAACAATTAACTGTAGAAATCCGGGGATGAACTGTCGGGGTTACTTGTTATTCGGAAATACCGGATGTATTTAGTCATGGAGACTGACTTATAGTTTTATTACCGTTTAGATCATACTTCAGACGAGGACGCTTGATGAGCTAGTGGTCTACACTGCGCTCCTAGGTCTTGGTGAACGGTATGTAAAGGGGTTGGATCCGAGTTGTCCTAAGGAAACTCCTTGGGCTCGGATTTGGTTGATATCACTTGTGTGTTATGTGTTTTGGATACATGTATGTGATTTGTGCTCTACTGCATTAATTATTTATGCACGAGCGTCTACGGGACTAACACTACGTCGACTATAGATCGACTTATATAAACATACATATACGTTATTGTGATAACATGACGGTTGTGCTTGATATATTACCCATAGTATTAATATTAAGTATATGGTAACCTAAGTAAAACTCTTAGGAACGAGTCACGACATTGTCGGTCTCTAGAGCATGGATCTCGAACATGAATATGACCTAGATTACTTCTAGGTATGCGTGAGACCCATTGGGCAGCTAATTAATAAATTATATTCTCCATAAGACTAAGAGCAGATCTTAAACATTATGAGAGAGAGATGGTATGAGTTGAGGTGAGGATCCCGGTAGTTTACGAACTACTTGGTTGCGCATTTGTGATCACTGAGGGTTTCCCGATTGGGTTCCGCTCCAGGTTTATACCCACGAGCCCTATTCGGTCGTGGTCAGGTGGCTACGGCCTTTTATATGGACGCCTTACGAGGCTAAGTGAATGGTCAGGGGCCTCCGACCTCTGGCGAAATGAGCACCTTTGTGTGTACGGGAGGACTACTGTCCATGGTGAGGTTATGAGGTTGTCTTAACATGACGCCCAACTGGTATTAATTAAACATGGTTTGGATGGATGGGGCCTTAAGGCCAAATTAATTAACTATGGAAACTGTATGCTACGGCGATTGTACATTGTACATTATAATGTAATTATTCGATACCTTCGATATATAATTGTTGTTCGAAATATTTTATGACTGTTTGGATTGGATGGATGGTTTAATGTTTATGAATGTTTGGATGGAGGATTATGTATATTATACATATATATTACAGTATTGATTATAACTGTAAAATGATAAAGCATGAACCAATCTAATATATAAGATGGTTAAAAATAACTAAGTGACCATTAGGGTCCAGGCCCGGCATACTCAGCGTCTATCGCTGATACTACACTCATGCAGGTTTGTTGATTATCGCCGAAGCCGAAGTGCGGGAACAGGGTAATTAGAGTTTATTTTAATTACCGCACATGGTTGTATTATGGTAAGAAAATGTATATTCAGGATTGGGTAGACGCTCACTTGTCGACGTTTATGGTTTATGGATTTAGTAAGATGTATAGGAGTTTTCTCGTTATCACGGCGGTTAGCAGTTTGTTTATGTTGGTTTTGGATATAGTTTGGGCTTCGTTACTTGCATGGGCGAGTAATGGCCGGTGACACCCGAGTGAGTACTGTTGTTATTATTTATCTTCCGCTGTAAGACGTTTTATTTATTGCTACGTGAGGGACTATTATGTTTTTATGGAGAGGGGTGTTACAGTAAGTGTGGGCTCTGTTAGAAAGTACTTCCTTTCTGTAAAGACAGATTATGGTTAAACACTTTTTCTAAAGAAGCCGCACAGTATTCTTTCTCTTCTTGTCGTCTTCTTCTTGTCACGATTCTGTATTTGTGCAAGAAAGGATAGCTGATTTTATCATAGTTAGATTTGACGGAGGAACAAGAAATCAATGCAGATAACAGTCAATTGGACATATTTCAGCTAAACCTCTTGATTTATTTGACAACAGAGAACATCACTCTTACCCTCTTGGCAATAATAGCCCTAAATCTGAAACACAAAGAGTCCCACAAGTTGCAATTAGAAGGTTCACTCGTGTTCATTAGCAACCTGAATCAAATAGTACGGATGCAACGGTGCCCTTAACAAGGAAGGTACATGTGATTTATTGCTTAAATTAGCATCACATTGGAATTTTTTAAATTAATGAACTCAATTCGTTACCAGTCTTACCCGTAATGACATTTCCAAACTTGGCTTGCGCCATATCGAGTATATTCAAGATACCTCCTTTCTCTTCTCGGTTCACGGCCTGAATATAGAATTTGTATTAGAAAAAGATTGAAACATTTCCAAAGAACTCCAAAACGCCACTTTTATTAATCCATTAAAGTATTACATTATCCTTGCATACATAGCTTATAACATTACATCAATACTCTCTAAAAGTTAAATTTAAACGCAATCGATGGGATGTGGGTAGCATTAACTAAAGCTGGTGGAGCGGTGTTCAACTTAATCCCCTTGATCCCGTGGTATACTAAACTTGACTTCCCCACCAAATATCAACACTTCCATGGACTTCAGAACTAGCTTGCTAGCTAAGTCCATCCTCTTCTAGTCTCTATATAGAAATTCGTCTCATCGCCAATGGAGAAACACCACTGGGATTCCCTTAGTGATTGACTCTGGTGTTTCATCCTGGTCTTGGTGTAACCCAAGTCATCCTCTTTTCTCGTAAAGGTTACAATGCACACCTTCGCACCAACGTCAGCATTGGGTCAGCTTCGAACTGCTGGCCAGTCTTGACCGCTTCTCTCACTAGAGCTTGGAATCTCTTGGGTAACCTAGGAACTAGCACCCCATCTATTTTTATAATCACTTGATAGGTCCTAGATTGCGTGTCCTAGTCTCTACCTAAGCACATCATGTGCTACTTCATCTTGGATCCACAAGCATATCCCGGAATGTAAAACCCTCCTAAAACCTCTACCCAAGGCTCTACACTCGTCTATGATGCTTACTTGCTCGTCATGGGTCAGGAATTCCTTGAGAAGATCATGCCCGGTTGCACGTACGACTTGGAACTTCTCGCCTGGGCACTCCCGTCTTTCGCCTACGGGCTTAGGTGATCTTGGTATTAAGGCGTAGTATTGCAGATATCAAAATTACCTAAGATGTGAAAGGTTTCGTAAGGTCATTTTCTTACTAAGTTCTATATAATACATATATCATTGTAGAGAAAGCATTTAACATTCATTCATGCATACATGTGATCACGTTAGGGTTTCAGCATTACCTGTAGCGCGCTGAGCACTAGCCTCAGCACCCAAGGCTCCCGCAGAGTTCAGGGTGGCCTAACCCTGAGTGAATCCCTTCCCCCTCTGAGCCCTCACATCATTTGAGTTATGCCCCGCATAACCAGCTTGGTGTGCTCTAGTTCCTTTAGTTGAGGTCCTTGGTGTTGCTCTAGATGGCTTATAGCTTTGGCTCTCCGGGTTGACGAATCACTCGAACTCCCGGTGGCTCTTTCTTACAGTAACAACACTCCACCTTCCGGCCACTGCAATTGACTCCGGGATGGTCTTTCCCACAGTGCTTGTAGTAGATGTGGCGTTAGGGCTGTCCCAAGCCTGTTGTAACACATACTCATATTAATAAAGGAAAGAGGTATAGGGTTTGAATTATGAAACAAGATGAAGGAGGGTATCCTTACCCCTAGAAGGCACGGATCTCAAGGGATGCACATCTATCACTGGGCCGATCAACCGAGGGACTTGCTCTCTTCCTTTCTGGCCCTAGTAAACTTGCTACCCCCCTTCTTCCTCCTGAAATCTACCTATTACAGGTTCGGGGTCAATAGCCATTATAAGTATAAAGCATAGTAATATAACTTAACTCAGATAGGTTTATACTTTCCCTTCTTGTCGTTCTCCTCGCCTCGAGATGCTCCTTCGACCTCTATCTCCCTCTTCGGGTTCTTCTCTTCTTCTTCCCGAGGGTCTTATCCCGAGTCTAGAGCATCAGCTCTTTCCTCGAGGTAGTGTCGTAACATTCCTGAAATCTCATAAGTAAGTCTTCATGCAATAAGGATAACTTAAGTATGTAAGGTATTAAAGGCATTCATTTTTTTTACTTGCACTGTAGTGTAAAGGGTAGTACCCATAGCCGTCTAGTGTCGAAACAATAATCCCCCCAAAACTTCTCAACCTTGATGATCTTAGAATAGTCAACTCCAGGGATGAAGTGCAGTAGACCAATGAACCGAGCATAGTACTCATCCACCGTCATACCTCCCTGGGATAGTCTCTAGAACTCTCGGCGCTTCTTCTACTTCAGATGCGTCGGATAGTACTTCCCCCTTCAGAAGCTCCACGAAGGCCGTGAAGTCGGGTATGGCTAGGTGGTGGTCCTTGAACCCGCCTCCACCAGGTGCTAGCTACATCCTTCAATGGAAGGCGGCAATACTGATCATCTGATCGCCTGGTACGCGCAAGGCCTCGTAGGCCTTCTCATGCTTGACGATGAAGTGCTCGAGTGCCGCGGGATCTGGCTCACTGGAATATGTCGGTATTCGAGACTCGTAGATGGTATTAAATTACCTCTCGCACTATTTTATTTATCAATTAGTCTTCCTTATGTTGTTTTCATTGTCATTATAATAGAATTATAGAACAGTTTTATTCCATTTTTGGGATCCTCATTATGTGATGGAACTAATTGTGTTTGACAATCCTGTATTTTCTTCTGTTCTTAGAATATATTCGAGGAGGAAAAACTGTCACGTACTGCTAAGATGCATGTGCACACTTCAGGGGCAAAGATTTAGCTCGAGTTAGAGATGAATTTTGAGACAACTTAAATAGAAATTTTATTTATTCATTGACATACGAATAACACTATTAATGTGGTGAACTAACTATTATGTTAATTGATTTTTAAGAGTAATTACAGGTAGAGCACCTGGTGAAATTGAGCTCTTCTAATTGTGTCATCGGAGGCAACGGGTCCTATTTTGACATAACTCTTCTGATTATATTGTGGGTATTTGTATTAAGGTGATAGTATATGTTT
Source organism: Limonium bicolor (assembly GCA_023374045.1). Classification (NCBI taxonomy): domain Eukaryota; kingdom Viridiplantae; phylum Streptophyta; class Magnoliopsida; order Caryophyllales; family Plumbaginaceae; genus Limonium; species Limonium bicolor. Next base: position 186,752,732 of record CM041776.1, on the reverse strand, counting down.
TTATTGTTATTTATCCTTTTTAAAATCATTATTTTAAATGCACGAAGCTGCTCGATCCTATGTGAAAGAAAAAAGATCTACTCAGCGATTCATTATGTGAAGCCACTATTACAATTGAAAACCGGGCCTCATCATCATCATTTACGAGGACGAGATGATGAGGTATAGTATATATATACCCGTTATTGAGCCGAATAATATATCTATCTTCCTCCTAATGACCTTTCATATCCTATCTGATCTTAATAGGGAGATTACTCATTATATTATTTTTCAACCCATATTTCTCTTGAAAAGGTCTCATTACATTAATATCTTCGTGTAATCTGTGTTGGTGTGTTTTAGTGCTGATCATATATAGAGTTGATTTCTAGATTATTCACGTGCATCATTTCATCCTTGACTTAGATTGTTGCTAATTTCTTAGCCTCCCTTCAAGTGTTTGCTGCTATAGTTTGTGGGCGTACTGCGGTGTATCTTTATGATTGATTAAACTATTTGAACTATGAGCTATAGGAAGATTGGAACTGATAATCAACATAGAAGTAGTAGGTATAGAGCATTTCTCAACAAGAATGCATGATAGTCATATATTAAGAAATGTAATTTTCCCAGCACCTAGAACTTAGGTAAGATTAAACTGTGGGGAAGTTCATATTGGTTTAATTAGTCATGACTAACTTAATTAGGTAAGATTATACTGCGGGAAAGTTCTCAACCCCACACTTGACTCATGTATCATGAGTACTAATTAACCAATTATGGATCTTTTTTATGATAGTTGTACTGTTAGATTTCATACACTAAATATGAGCAAAAATAATCAATCATAAAGAAATTATTAAGTTGTGGGATAGCTAAGCTGCTGCTCAACGCTTCCTATATGATTCACTGTTATTATTGATTGCCTTGATACAATCCAACAGCCCTTACATAATCATTGTTGATCTCGTTAGTCAATCCATCCCCTTATTATGTCCTTATTGTATTTATTGGTATCTCTTATGCTTACTCTTTCAAGCAGCTACTACTATTGTATATCATTTCTTGAATCGTGGAAATGGGTTTATGTGTTGCTCGTTTCTCATCTATTTGCCCAAGGCTTGAGTTTTGGTGGTGATGCATTGTTAGGTGTCTTCATTTTGTTGAACCCTCATTGTTGACACTTGAATTCATCTTTTCAATCAATAGGACTTATGAATGACATTTAATCTCTTTCATTGTTTGTATTCTTTTGTATCTCTGATTTTCAGAGAAGACTCTATCTTCTTTTCTATGCAATGTGATTATTTCATCCAAAATATTCATCAACTGTAGTAGTGGGTATGTGACTCTATCTTCTTTGTATGTACTACTTATAATGTGTTGTTTCATGAAAAAGTTGCCTTGTTAATAGTTTACTATTTTGTTCTTTGTATCATTATTAAATTACTGTGTTTATTTTTTAGGAAGGGTTAAAGGACAATGTTATGGAATTAAACATTCCCAATTCGTCCGTGGAAAGAGTACAATCGATGGGGCTAACTCCAAAACCAAGTGGCCAGCATGGAACATATGATTGCTACTTTGCAAGTCCAAGTAGAAGCCTTGGCCTCTCAAAAAGCTGTTGGATGAATGTAAAAGAAAAGCGCTAGTAAATAGCTTTTGTTAGTCACACTTTTATTAAAACTATGGCTGCATCATGTATTTATGTTGAATAACAAATCAGTATGAAAACTTATGTTGGGTGTGGAATAATAGATGTTATAATGTAGATTTTTTATTAGGATTTTGAAATCCATATTTTGGAATTTTGGATACAGCTTAAATAGATGTGGTAATGCAGTTTGAAAGGTTAATGCTACATATATAATAGTACGAGATAGTAATGACCAGTTTCAATAGTTCCTTTTAAAAAAACAAAAAATTTTGACACAATTTTAATATATTTATGTGTAAATAATTCGTCGAAATATAAGACTTTTTGATGCATTCTGATTCGTCGAAATAAACAAGTTGTTTGCGTCGAATATTTTTGACGGTCAGCTAGACGACGCGAGGCCAACACGTGGATTTTATAATTTTTGGTGCGTCGAAATTTCAATTTTCTTGCGTCGAAATCTTTGTGTTTTCTTGTAGTGGTAATATGTTTTTTTTTTTTCTATAAAATCTGAACACAAGTGTGTGGAATGCAATAAGAGATTACCAATATGTTTTTGAGTATGAGTGTGTGGAGTGTTCTTCATTATTTTGTTATAGGTTTTTGCATTTTGTGTTGTATAGGTTCTACTACAGATTCTGCTGTATGTGTATGTACAAAACAGAAAAATCAAAACAAATTAAAAGAAAAAAGAACGCTAGCGTTTTTTTATAGTCACGCGCCTAAAAACGGACTATACGGAGCACTTCACCGGGAAGCATTCTTAATATTTTAGCGACAGAGGTATTTTATAAAGTGTTCTAAAAGGCCTAAATAAGTGTTTTTTTTTCTTCTCTTTTTTTCACCAGTGCTAGAATATATCTCCTAAATTTTTTCATGTTTACAAAGTATTTAATTATCAAGCTAGACAAATATATCTCTGACTGGAAAGTATAGATTTCTAAGGAGATATAACCAACTTAGTAAGATATGAAAATATTTGATTGATTTCTTTTTGCAACAAATTTCAGAAAGATAAAAACACTAGTTTTCAGTTTAAGACTTAGCTCTCCACATTGCTCAATATAAGTTTGAGTTTGCTGAACATAACATCAACATATTAGTTATAAATGGCCTATAAGACCTCCGCACAGTCATTTCTGTTTGTTCTTCATCAATGGACTAAAAATAGGCGCTGGGAAAGATGCTTTTTTTACTAGTGAATTGTGCAACTTGTTATATGGAACCACTAGATATAGAAATAAATCATTCTTTGAATCTTGCTTAATGTACATATGTCGGTGATTTTATATGCACACGTTATTCATATGGGTATTACTAAAGGCAAAAAGCTTAAAGACATGTGTTCCACTACTCAATTCAAGTTGATATCGCTGACATCAGAGCTACCTTTCCTATAGATTTTGTTAGGTGGAATGGAGACCATGGAGCTTCCTCCACCTTGTAATATGGATTCATGCCACATGTCAATGTATTATTAGCTCAATTAAAAGTAAGAGAAGAAAATAAGAAAAAATCAAAAAGAAACAGAAACAACACGTACACGAGGAGGAGAGAGAAAAAATAATTTTTTTCAAAATGTTATAACTTACAAAATAAAAGTGCAAAAATAAAAACAATTATACCGTTGTTCATCATTTTTCGTGTTCTTCAAAACAAGATGCATCATGGATATGTTTTGGTCAACTTAAAATTTTATGTTTTTAGAATGAGTATATATTACGTATTTTTAAAGTGAATCTTACTCATTAGTAAAATGAATCTTCTTTAATAATAAAATGAACCATATTCATTAGCAAAATGAATCTTACCACAAACACCCTAAAAACCACCATAGGATAGCTAAAAACGTCAAAGACATTTTTAGGGTTTGTAGTACAGGGTTTAGGACCCTAAACCACAAACCCTAAAAAACTGTCGAGTCAGTGACGACAATATAAAGCGTAGAAATAATGCCAAAAAGATTACCCTACCGCCCAAACACCCAAAAAACCACCCTAGGATAGCTAAAACGTCGAAGGCATTTTTAGGGTTTGTAGTACAGGGTTTAGGGTCTAACGACCCTAAACCCTAAACCACAAACCCTAAAAAACTGCCGAGTCAGTGACGACAATATAAAGCGTAGAACTAATTCCAATAAGACTGCCCTACCCCCACCCCCAAACACCCAAAATCCACCCTAGGATAGCTAAAAACGTCGAAGGCATTTTTAGGGTTTGTAGTACAGGGTTTAGGGTCTAATGACCCTAAACCCTAAACCACAAACCCTAAAAAACTGTCGAGTCAGTGACGACAATATAAAGCGTAGAACTAATGCCAAAAAGATTACCCTACCCCCAAACACCCTAAAAACCACCATAGGAATGCTAAAAACATCGAAGACATTTTTATGGTTTGTAGTGCAGGGGTTAGACCTCTGATTCACTTTTTAACAATCTTTGATTCACTTTTCTTAAACTTAAGATTCACAATGAACATATGTATATATAAATAAATATAAAATTTTAAATTTATCAAAACATGTTCATGTAGGGTCTGATTTTGAAGAACTGGAATTATGATGAATAATGATATAAAATTTATGTTATTTTGACTTATAACTAATAAACTACAACATTTTAAAAATTCATAAAAAGACAAAAATAAAAAAGGACAAAAATTGTGCCACCTTGTACGGTGGCACCAGCGCCACCTTCGAATACGATGTTCCGACCGATATATAACCGTATATATGCGCGTTGTTATATCTTTGTGCGTCACAGCCAACCGTCACGGTAATTTGATGCGTGAATATAAAGAAGATAAATAAAAGAATCCAATTCTCCCTACAGCTGATGAACACCCAAGCATTCATCGACCGTCTTACTTGCTGTATATACAATAAGGCAAAGATGAGGTTAGTTTTGACTTCCTCAACTCAGCCCGTTATACTTCACCTCCATTTCGCTCTACAGGTCTAGCAAAAATTCATTTGGAGAACTCAAATTTAATGAATCATAATTTCAACCAATCATAATTTTAGTAAATCATAATATCAAATTTAATGAATCATAATATCATTTTAGTGAATCATCAATCACATATAAAAAGAAAAAATTTAAACAATAATATAACACAAAAAAATAATTGGTACATAAAAAAAATACATGATTCACCATATAAAGTATAAAATACACCATACAATAATAATAATAATATACTAAAAAATAATAATGATTTTTATCGGGTTTCGAAATTTGTAATCTAATTCACCACTTATTAGTTAATGGGTTTGTTTGGGGACAGCTGCTCAGGGCTACTGTTGCGTCCTGCTACTGGAAATTGAGAAGTTGTCTGCTGATGGTTTTACAGAAGTTGTTAGCTGTTAATTTTGGTGTTTGGTGGAACGTCTATTGATGGTTTTAAAAAGCAGAGGCAGTTTTTAGGTCCTACTGCTAAAAATTGAGAAGCTGTCTGCTGATGATTTTGCAGAAGCTGTTAGCTGATGGTTTTGAGTGTTTGGTGGAAGCCTACTGATTTTAGAAATTGAGAAGTTGTCTGCTGCTGGAAGCTGCTCCCCAAACGAGCTCAATGAATCATAATATCAATTTTAATGAATCATAATATCAAAACGAATGAATCATATATGATTTTAGTGTATCATCATACACATGTAAAAATAAGGTTTTTTTTCAAAGTTGTCAAAACATATCCATGCCTAGTCTTGTTTTGAAGAGTTTGAATTTAGATGAATAATGATATTTTTTTTCATTTTGGACTTATATATTAAAAGTTATAACCATTTAAAGTTAATATAGTAAAAAGGGCAGTCCAGTCAGCAATGCAGTCCAGACTCCCAAATCAGCTGCTCGCATGATTTTTTTGCACGGAACGCCGTACACTCGAATTTGCCTTGACTTCCTAAACTCAACAATTAATATTCGGGACTATCTTGGCTACAACTAACTGCAGGCAGAGTGGCTACATCCAAGCAGAGCACGCGCGCGTTGGTTGTAGTTTTTTTTTCTTATCACAAAAACTTTAGATTGTTGTAACTTTTAATATATAAGTCCAAAATGAAAAAAACGGCGCTACAGGATGTAGTAACCAAGAATTTTGGCTTAATATTCACCTCCATTTGGCTCTACAGGTCCAGCAAATATTCCTTAAAAGTTCCACTTTATAGTCTTTTCTATAAGAAAAATGGGAGCTGGGTTTCTTTTCCACAAGTCTGCTTATGATCAGAGTACCTTATTCTCATCTTACTACGAGCCGCCACATACTCCAGCTAGACAAGACAAACTCAATATTCCACGGTGGCCGCCGACGTAGCACCGCCGCGCCAACTGCAGCCACAACCATCGAACTCCACCACCGCAGGTCGAGTCGTGGCGTTCCATTCCGCGTCTAAGTGGAATGCCTACTTTGAATCCTCAAAATCATCCAACAAAGTGGTATCTGCTGCAATTCAAGAATTCTTTATTAATTTTATGAATTTGTTATAAGTTACTCTAGTTATTCGGTCAATTAGTCAGGATCTGATTATACTATCTCTGTTTTCTTATAAAGATAGTAATAGACTTCACGGCTACATGGTGTGCGCCCTGCCACAGGATGGCCCCGGCATTTGACGATCTGGCAGCCTGCTATTCTGATGTTGATTTTGTGAAGATTGACTTCAACGAGTTAATGGTAATATATTATTGACCATATATATATGCTTAATTAAGAATTTGATTGATTAATCAATATCATCAGGACGCCAATATATCTTTTGTTTTTTGGTAGACTTTATCATAATATATTGGTGTGTAGGATGCGGCTAGGCAGTTTTGATTGGCAGGCGATGCCTCTTTTCCTGTTTCTCAAGGGGGAGCAAGTCGACAAGGTTGTAAGAGCCAAGAAAGAAGAATTGCAGAAAAAGATTGACAAACATCGAGCCCTATACTACAACTAAACAAGAATATCAAACCATTCATCTCCATTTAAAATTGAGTATTTCTGTAGGCGCAAATTCATAATATTCCGATCATATTTTTTGTATTCACAATTCATGATATTGAAATTATATGGGTATAATGTATTTTTGAAATTGACAAAAAAAATTAGCCATTCTATTTTTTTGTCAATTCTCACAGGGGTATTTCACTAACATAAATGAAGGATAATGAATTGTGGTATATTTCAAATAGCCGTCAATATTGTTTATACCAAAAGCAAAGGAGAAAAAAAAAAACAAAAATGTAGACTAAAACCTTAGTGTACAAAAAAGGGAACAGCGATTTCAAAATGGAAATCTGAAGAGCTCATATCCCACATCATCAAACTTCACGTCACTACCATACTCAGTTAACAATACCAAACTCTCCATGTAAGCTCCAATGAAGAACCAGGACCAATGGTTGCTATTTGTAGTAACACTTTTTGCCCCTGTACTAGTTTCATAAGAACATATAGCTGAGTGATGGGTTTCGGAATTCGAAAATCCCCATATAAAGACACCATCCTTAGTGAAATAAGACATGCTTGGAGAAGTATCGAAATACAAGGTAGAAATATCCAATATATATCTTCTGTTCCAGCTACAATAATCATTTTTTAACACCCAAATCTCAACAAATTCTTCACACTTAACAAGTAATCCCACAAAGAACCCAGTCACCATAACAGGTTGATCAAAATTCTGAGGATCAAATTTGGGTAGAATATCATAGCAAAATTTCGGCCCTTCACTAGTATTGGTCCATGTTTGTAAACCAGCACACAAACCCGGACCATGTCTAAAAATACACAGTAGGTTTCACGATAGGTTGGTCCGGGTTCGTAAACAAGTACACAAACCCGGACCATGTCTAAAAGTATGCAGAAGGTTTCTCGGAAGGATGGTCCGGGTTTACAAACAAGTACATAAACCTGGACCATGTCTGAAAATAGGCAGAAACTTGATCGAAGAGTTGGTCCGGGTTTGCATCCAGGACCAAAAGCCGGACCGGTTGTATACTTGAACTTTTTCCTTTAATAAAAATCATCATTTGACTCCCGGTTTGACTTCCATTGGTTGACTTAAGCTCCAAAGTCTTCGTTTAAGCATCTTCTTGAGCGTTTTACCCTGAAAACACATCAAACCAATCATAGAGACAAATATAACAATAAAGAGTAAATAAGACAATAAGGATGGAATTTAAAGTCATAAAGTAGATAATTAAGCATGAATTAGCCTCGTAAACTTAGGCAAATTCCTGACTTATCAATTTCTCAACATGTTTTCTCTCGGCTTGTGTCCGAACATCAACGTATGGATACAAGTTCGGACAAGGCTTCTTTTCCAGTTTTAAGACTCGTTTGAAGTCAGTTTTCGAATCCATTTGTGGCGTTAGACCCGTATCGACGCATTATTTCATTTAAGGCAAAATCCAGGGTGTTACAATTAGAGACAAATTAACTTATAGGCAGGATCATGCTTTTAGTCGCTAATCCAATTTAACTTCTTATGTATTGTTAACTAATCTCAACATTGAATTTTGATTAGAAAACTACAAAAGTTACTTTAATAAATAATCAGAGTATTAAAACACATAAAGAACTGGAATTAAAATATTATAATAATAAAGTTAGTGATAAGATTACATAACATAAATTCTATGAAATAGGTTTACTTTCTCAACCCAGGGAACTAAAATGACTACTCACTCATGGATTCAGAAACATAATTTACAATGCAAGAGAACATTGAATGGATAAAAGATAAGAAAAGATAAAACTCCAGTTTTGAAGAAACTTTGATCCAGATCCTAGTTCCGTTCTCCATTTATGTGTTGGCTGCTTCTAACTGATCTGAGGTGTAGCAGCCCTGCACCTCAAACTGGTGTGTATGGTGAAAGTGGTGTTGATGGATGAAGGTGATGGTGATGAAGGTAGTAATGGAAAAGGATCTCATAAGTGGACAAGATTTGAAGATGAGACCATGCTTCAACACTTGCTTAAAAAGCGTGTAGATCCCTAATGAAAACCTAAAGGAGTATTCAAGGTTGGTTGGACAACATAGGTCTTGACGACGATGTATGAAGGGCTCACTCAGAGGTATAATGTTATGTATTTGTAAATTTTTAAGTTAAATTTGGGTAAAAGTGGCACCATTTTGACTAGTCACACGAAGTGGCCAAATTAACATATTCAAGTGTTGCCACTTCGTGTGACTAGTCAAAATGGTGGTCTCGCTGATCGGTGAGGGAGTCGGGGTCCAAGGGTGAATGTCCTCTGTTAAGGGCATACGGAGGGCATAATTAGAGATATTTTTTACAGTGTGAAAAATATTGTTCAATATGTTTTGAGTCTGTTATGCTGCTACTTCGTGTGACTAGATTTTTCTTATTTTTCGTGTTACTCGTAGTTTTTTTCCATTTTTTTCGTATTTTTATGAGAATTTAATTTAAAAATACTGCAAGTACATAAAAAAATTTCTTTGAATATATATTGAAATTTTAAAAATATATTAAAATAAGAGAAAAAATATCATTTTTCTATTGGTCATATTCCTTTCCTTTTCTTTCTGCCTATCAATCTAGTGTTTTTCAGAGTTCTAAAAAAAAACCACGGGTGAAACCCTATTTTGAAGGGCAGAATGATCTAGTTCATCAGTTGTGGCGTAACCTCGCCTGAACGAGGTAGCAGGTTTGTATAAAGGCATGGAATTTGTTTTTACCTAAAGGCATTATTCTAGTCCATTGGTTTAACTAAATTAATCTAATTCTTGATGAGTACCTAAAAGCATTATTCTAGTCCATTGGATTATATAACTAAATTAATAAGGGATTATTAGCCGTACATATACATTATAATCTGTAAAATTTTAGTCAACCCAATATATACTTAGCTTTATTAAAGACAATTGATTTGTTGAAGTAAGCAATGAATATTGAGTATTTTTGTATATTAATGATTTACATTCGTGGCAAATATTACATAAGTCAGTGGCATATATATTTGTACACACATGGCATATATTGTTTCATGCCTATGGCTAATATTTGTCTGTATCTAAAACTATAGCCAATAGTCATAGATGTACAGTATACGTTGTTAACTTTTATTCAATATACACATAGCGTCATTAAATACAATTTATCTTTTGAATTAAGCAATGAATATTGAGTAGTTTTGGTATATTATCGATATACACTCATGGCAAATATTTCATGTGTATGACACATATATTTGTGAAAACATGGCATATATTGTTTGAAGCAATGACTAACATTAATCTATATCTAAAACTTAAGCTAGTAAGGGATTATTAGCCGTACATGTACATTATAAGCTGTAAAATTTTAGTCAACCAATATATACTAAGCCTCATTAAAGACATTTGATTTTTTTGAAGTAAGCAATGAATATTGAGTACTTTTTGTATTAACGACATACATTCGGGGCAAATATTTCATAAGTCGTGGCTATATATTTGTACACACATGTCATATATTTTTAATGTCTATGGTTAACATTTGTCTGTATCTAAAACTTAACCTAATAGCCTTACATGTACTGTATAAGGTGTAAAATTTTATTCAATATACACATAACATCATTAAAGATGATTGATTGTTGAATTAATCAATGGATATTAAGTAGTTTTTGTATATTAACGACCATAACCCTATACCACAAACCCTAAAAATGCCTTCGGTGTTTTTAGCTTTCCTATGTGGTTTAGGGTTTAGGGTGTGTGTAGGGTATCTTTTTTGAAGTCGTTTTATACTTTATAATTTCGCCACTGACTCGGCAGGTTTTTAGGGTTTGTGGTATAGGTTAAGGGACGTTAGACCCTAAACCCTACACCACAAAACCTAAAAATACCTTCGGCGTTTTTAGCTTTCCTAGGGTTTAGGGTGTGTAGTGTACGGTAATGTTTTTTGAAGTTTTATACTTTATAATGTCGCCACTAACTTAGTAGGTTTTTAAGGTTTATGGTTAGGATTTAGGATCGTTAGCCCAATGATATCATACTTTTGTTAATATTTTAAAATTATATAGTTCATTTTGTTATAGATTTAAATTAATTTATTAAATTCATATAATCAATTTACTATTATAGATATTATTTTAATTAGCATTTTAATTAGTATTTTTGGTTGTCTCTATGAGTAAAACATTCTAATCTAAACCATTCTGTTGTAACACTGAGAGAATAGAAGAAAGATAGAAGACACGATAGACGTAAATTGTTATATCTCATTTCATTCCAGTGTGCGTGTATATATAGTACATAATACATAACCGTTACTGACCCTTTGAGTGGAAGGAATTCGAAATATCAAAGGACTTCTAATGAAGAGTTTGGGAGGTTACGGCGGTTACACAAATGAAGAGTCTAAGATAGATGAAAAGGTGATTAAATGTACATCCAATAATTACATTATTTATAACACTCCCCCTTGGAATTACATCCTACTGCCTCATTAAAAACCTTGCCAGGAAAAACCCATTGGGATAAAAACCATGGTCAAGGAAAAAAGAGTACAGTCTAAATGTTTCACTCCCCCTCAATTTAACAGAATGTCTCTTCGATGTCACATACCGATATCATGAAGAAGCTTCTGAAAGACTCTTGAAGGAAGTGATTTGGTAAATAAATCAGCTAGATTCTCATTAGACCGAATCTTGCGAACATCAAGAATACCTTTGGTCTGAAGCTGATGAGTTGAAAAGAACTTTGGTGATATATGTTTGGTTCAATCACCTTTGATGAATCCTTCCCTTATTTGTGCAATGCATGCGGCATTATCCTCATATATTACCGTCGGCGTCTCTTGATCTGACTGAAGACCACAAGAACTTAAAATATGGTGGATAACTGATCTGAGCCATACACATTCTCTTCCTGTTTCGTATAAAGCTATCAGCTCGGCATGATATGATGAAGTTGCCACTGTAGTCTGCTTCATTGCACACCATGAAATGGTAGTTCCACCATGTATATATCATAGCACTCCTCTTCATATAGATACCATGATAGAATCCTCATTAAACTTTTGCTCAAGAAACCCTGTGATGTAAAAACCAAAACAAAGGAGAAAACATAACCACATAAAGATTCTCCCCCTGAATTTGACATGTATGAATGTATGCCAACAGGGCCGTCTCAATCAATTTAAGGGCCCTGTGCCGGTCCAAATATATGATCATAATATATAAAGATATTATCTTGTATATAAAAAAAATTATAAATTAATTTAAATAATAATCATTGCTTATTAATTAATAAATTATCTAACAAAATGTAATTTTCTAAGATATTGCATTTTAAATTATTATATATAAAATAATATATTTTTAATTATGTGATACAATTTTTTAAAATAAAATTGACAAAAAATTTGTTAAATAACAAATTTTAAGATTTATTTGCCACCATATTCTAAAGGTAACATTTCATCTTATAAAAAAACATTGTACAAAATTATAATATTTAATTTTGTGTACATATAGTATTATATATGTTAGATTTTTTTGTTATTATTGTTTTATATGCTATCTACAGTAATATAGTTCTCAAATAAAATATTATATATTTTTTTATAATTTGTTATATATAATTTTATATAAATTATTAATTAATTAATTAATTATTACTAAAAAATAACAAGACCCATAAAAAATAGGGCCCCTGATAAGTGGGGGCCCTGTGCCGTGGCTCCACTTGCACTCCCTAATAGCCGGCTCTGTATGCCAACATTCATTTCATAAATATGTCATCAATCCTGATCATCTTAACTTTGATGAAAGGGAGAACAATGGTGATTTATGTTTACTAAGAATCATCATCTTACCAGATGGTAAGTCTTATATCACCATTAATCATTCACAGGTAAAACATATATAGTGTTTTCTTGACCCTAGCCTCACACATTTTTCTATCTTCATGATAAATTTGTGTGATCCAATTTGCTCCCAAGGTCTATTTGATATTTCCATAAGAGGAGTATCCTTTACTAGTCATGTATTATCAACTTGACTTTACAAAACTCATATATATGAGTCTAGCACAAATAATGCACTCTCAAGTATTTGAACTTAATATCCACATATATGCCCTCTTAGTGGCTTATGTCATACCTTGGCTCATTTGATATATCGATATATATATAATTTTATGAGATGTGACTTGATACCATTGTGGTTTAGATGGTTCTCATCCAGGTGACCATTGATCATATAAAAACATAAGACCTTTAGAGAAAATCATTCTTAAGATTTTCTTCGAATACTAATTCCCGGGAATTCATATGTTCACATTATGCTCTCTTTGAGAGTTTAGATCCTCTTTCAAGGGCTACATATAAGTTAACATGGTGTACTATTTATCATTAACTTTGTTTGAAAGTTTATAGCTCCTGTTCCAAGGGATATACACCTTTTTCAAGGGTTTACTATTTTCCACCAAAGTTTATAGCTATCTTTTTAAAGGGCTCGACACCTTTTTCAAGGGTCTACTATCTTCCACCTTTATGATATCACAACTCCTTTATCCACTAGGAGGAACACGTTCATTTCTCATATCGGGGTGGATTATAACATCTCATATGCACAACTCTGGTGCATTATCATGCTAGCATCACACACTTCGGCGTGTTTATGATTTGTCTTTATCAACTTTTGGACGTCAAACTCTGTACTTCCTTTACTCTTGGAATATATCATTTTGGCAGTTTCTTCCCTCTTTCGAGGGTCTAAACTCCTCTTTCGAGGGTTCAAATCCTAAAACTCCTAATTTCCCTTTTCCTTGTGTCATTTAGGCATATACGTCCCCCTTTCGAGAGACTGGACTCCTCTTTCGAGGGTTCAAATCTTTCCTCATTTGCCTTTTCCTTTTGTGTCATTTTGGCATATTCGTCCCCCTTTCGAAGGACTGGACTCCTCTTTCAAGGGTCCAAAACTCCTCTTTCAAGGGTTCTTTGGATCCCAAGGGTCGACCACGCCTCCAGCGTACTTGGGATTCACTGCCATAGCGGTTGTCTCCCACACTTCTAACCGAGCTAGAACATTCGCAACTAGTATATATGTGATCACGTTACTTTGTTCATATATATGAACACATCAAGTAGTTGCAACATTTTCCAAATGACTTATTCTTTAACCTCTGGTTCATTTTGCTTTGTCATGCATGACATAATTCATAGTCCATTAATATACGGTTAAGGACATTCAAGTTAGAGACAACCGCTGTCTAATTTGACATCTTAAAAATTCATAAGCATCTTGGAGACTCATACTTCCTAGAAGCATGGTTGTAGCAACATTCAATATGTGTTTGCTTTTGTAATCTTTCAATAAGGCATAATTGATTTTACTGATAAGACTTTGTGTCAAATATCAAAACACATATCATTTGCCCTAAAGTTGAGAATTCTTAAGAACTAAATAAGTTCATTATTCTCAACTTTCCTTTTTTTGTAACCCTTTTGATATTTTTTTAATGGGGGAGGTATAGACACAAACCCAATTGTCTAACCTTTTTCTTTGCTATACAAAATTAACGACTTAATAAGGTCATTCTTCGTGGGAGTATAAGTTACTCAATACCACTATTCTTTCAAGTTTTATATTATCCATCTTAATCTCAAATTCACATGGATAATTTCATTATAGCTAGATTTTTCTAAATCAATAGCCCAATGAATACAATACTTCATGTGACCATTATTTGATATATCAAATATCATATATATGTCAAAGGTCAACATAGTAATTTTTTCCCGCCCATAATCAATCCATGATATTTCAAGGGGGTATAAAAATTCTCATCCACTTCCCTTTGAATGATCTCGCTATATCTTCTTTGAAATATTGTCATCCGAGTAAGAACCTGGAAGTTCTTGATAGTTTAGAAAACTAGTGATTCGACATCACTTTTCTCATGGATGACTCATTTTTCCATATCATATAATGAATATTTTATTGTACACTAACCACACGTTAGTGACCCCTCTTTTTCTTTTAGGCGTTATGGGTATCTACGTTATATAAACTTATATAACTTGGCACATTTTATGCTGGTTTTCCCATCAATATGAGCATACTTTATCATTAAAAGTGCATATTCAATGTTTATTCTTGTTCCCTCAAGAAACATAATGAAGAGCTTTTAAAATTCACGGCTCACAAGAGCAAACTCTCATTCTTTATAGCCTCTTATAGACTATAGAGTTGTATATAAAACATTTTCAGTTGTGCGTTATAGCACTATCAATAAATTATGACTCTTTGTCATTTAATCACTTACAACATGCTTGCAAATTTATTATAGATTTCAAAGATGGTTCAACGGACCATATTTTATTCCTTTTGAGTACCATGAATAACCAATACCCAAAGCATGGTTATAAAATATATCAAAATTCATGTACTCGAGTGCGTCTTTCGCACTTTATAAATATGTACTAAGGATGATACCTTAACACTTTTTCATCAATAATAACATTATCTCAACAATATCCTTCATGGAAATGTAACGGTCTACCAAGATGTCAATTGCACACAATTTCCTTTTTACATGGTCCAACCATGTACGAATGTACAATAATTTGTCATAGATTATAACATCTTTTACAATCAACCTTTACAAGATAAAATGGTCATTTTCATAAGCTAACTCAAGCTTTTAGTTCCCATATCATCAATGATCTTACATATAGATCTTGCCAAAATCAACCTCAAACTCGACTTCTTTCATAATCATGCATGCTACACATTAGCATTTTAGAGCTTGAGTCGAAAATTCATTGGGAAATCTCTTTAATTTTCCAATAATAATCCTCAAATGTATCTCCTCAATGAATACTTAGGAGACCATGTAACTTATACCAAAGTTACTTTGTGTGGAGTTATTTTTAACTCTTTAAAATCTATCACTAGTACAAAACAGACCTATCACAGCGGTTGTTTTGGGTCTATCTCATCGGTTCTAGAACCGCTGTAACGAGGTGCGCTGCGATTGGGTCTCGACCCTACCTCAGCGGTTGTTGAACCGCTGCAGTAGGTTACCTATGGCAACAGTTCCTAGCTAACAACCGCTGCCATAGGTGGGCTTCAGGACAAAAAAACCTATTGCAGCGGTTGTTAGCTAGGAACCGCTGCCATAGGTGCGCGTCAGGACAAAAAACACACCTATTGCAGCGGTTGTTACCTAGGAACCGCTGCCATAGGTATTCTTTTTTTAGAAAAAAATTAGTTGCTTCATCTTCTTCCTCGCGCAGCTGCTCCGCCAGTTCACGATTTCTCTTCTCAGATGGCGCAAAACGTGTTCCTTGTTCGCCTAATCAAGTTGCAAAATTACCGTGCATATATATAGTGGAAGAGGCGCACAACATGTTTATTGTTCACCAAACCTGTTGCAAAATTACCGTAAGAAGAGAATACATAGGCACAACCCTTGTTCCTTGTTCACCAATCAGAGTTGCAAAATTACAGTGAAAGAGGCACAAATATGAGAAGAGAAAAAGGCACAAAACATATATGTTCTTGTTCACCGGTTAGGCTTGTAAAATTACCGAAGTACAGAGATAAGTTCGAGTATATTACCATGAGGGAAGAGAAGAAGAATCAATGAGTGAAAAAAGAAGAGAGCGCAGAGCATGCATACCTTGTTCGCTATTGACCGTGAGTGAAGAGAAGAAGAGAGCGCAGAGTGTCGCCAGAAGAAGAGAGCGCAGAGCGTCACCAGAAGAAGAGAGTGCAGAGCGTCGCCAGCGAAGAGAAGAAACTTTTATAATGAAACAAAAAGTCTATTGCAGCGGTTCCTAGCTAACAACCGGTTGTTAGCTAGGAACCGCTGCAATAGGTAGGTCGATTTTTTCAAAAAAAAATCCCGCTTATACTTTTAAAAATTTCACTATCACGCTTTTTAAGCCTATTGCAGCGGTTGTTAGCTAGGAACCACTGCAATAGGTAGGTCGATTTTTTCAAAAAAAAAAAGCGGGATAGTGAAATTTTTTAAAAGAATAAGCAGGATTTTTTTTTAAAAAAATTGACCTACCTACTGCAACGGTTCCTAGTTAACAACCGCTGCAATAGGCTTTTAAAAAAGCGGGATAGTGAAATTTTTAAAAGAATAAGTGGGATTTGTTTTTTGAAAAAATAGACCTACCTACCGCGGCGCCCCTATTGCAGCGGTTGTAAGAGGAACCGCTGAAATAGGACGTTTTAAAATTTTCACGTCACCTACCGCAGCGGTTGTTAGCTAGGAACCGCTGCGGTAGGTGACGCGAAAATTTTAAAACATCCTATTTCTGCGGTTCCTCTTACAACTGCTGCAATAGGGGCGATGCGGTAAGCCTGTTTTGTACTAGTGTATCTAGCTCTCCAAGAGCTTTTACAATTGGTCCAATCTTATATAAAATATGGACCATTTTTAACATCCACCTCAAATGTATAGTCATGGATGAGGGAAAATAATAATTTATCATTCTCAACCTTCAATGTAATTTTCTTGCACGAGGGAGTATAAGGATCTTACAGCTCTCAACCTCAAGAGCATTATTTCACGAGAGAGAAATATTACACTCTAATGCTCAACCTCCAATGCTTGTATACAGTCAAATAACATGATCCTTTTATTTTTTTTCTCTAGTGCACTCATCTTGCACGAGAACCTATACGGATCTTATAATCCTAAACCTCAAGTGCATTCATTTTTCATGAGGAAGTATTACAATCTTACCTCAAACGTTAGCATCTTACACAAGGTAGCATAATCATTAACCTCAAATGCACCGTCTTGCATGAGGTAATATTTACAATCTCCTTTTCAATAATTACATAGGAGAATTATTAACATCTAATGCAACATCTTGCACGAGGTTATCACCTTTTTTTTTGTTACTATCTCAAAAGAGATTTCCTCATAAACGGTAATTCAAACCCATCATATGGCAATACTGTTTTTCAATCATAAAATAAAATTGAACGAAATGGATTATACCATATTTGATGGTTCGCTTTTCAAAACAAAAGTATATAACATCAAATAATACTTTGAGAGAGTAATTATGTAAAAATCATTATACCACAAAAATATGTAGTTCTTCAGTGATTATACTGATAGTTCAGTTCTACAAAACTATAACAATATATTTTCATCGAAGATACCGCTTTCCTTTAGCGATTTTTTTACTTAAAGTTTCTATTATTCATTAAATAAAAAGCTCCACCACACGGAATCTCACAAAAATAATTTTTTTTTACCATTTTTCTTTGTTAAAAACTGTGAACTTTATTAACAAAATAAAAGAAGGATTAGATACATATACACGTTTATATAAATTATTTTTAAGTTGTGTCTAACTTACCTGCTTGTTAAAATGATTATGCCGGTAAAACTGATTAAACTTACTTACACCTTCTAGAATCGGTAGAGTACCCATCAAATGCGGCTTCAACATATAAAATTTTTGGCATCGCATATTCTTGATAAAGCACAACGGTTTCTGGTAGGATAAATAATAACCATCATCACAAGGTGCATGACCGATGACCTCCTGCCAAGAAATCACAGAACATAAACAAACACTGTGAAACCATTATTTTTGCAGTTGAGATCAGAAACACAAAATAAATAGAATATTGAAAGTGGTGGGCGCTTGATATCTAGATCTTCCCTCGAGAATGAAAGCGAAATGTCGGGGATAGATCTAAAATAATGCCATGTAGCTTGCGTAGACTACCCAATTCACCCCTTCTCCAAGCTAGAGCCTGGGGAAATCCTGATGAAGCCGAGATGATCTTTGTTGATGATATATAGTAGAGTGAATAATATTTTTTTAGTAGAGTCTATCGTGCTGATAACGTGTTGTAACACTGAGAGAATAGAAGAAAGATAGAAGAAAGATAGAAGACAAGATAGACGTAAATTGTTATATCTCATTTCATTCCAGTGTGCGTCTATATATAGTACATAATACATAATCAGTGGCGGAGCCACACTATGTGTTAGGGGGCCCGGCCCCCCCCCCCCCAATTATCCTGATGACATCATTTTTTTATTACTAG
The DNA here is from genome assembly GCA_023374045.1 of Limonium bicolor. Taxonomy (NCBI): domain Eukaryota; kingdom Viridiplantae; phylum Streptophyta; class Magnoliopsida; order Caryophyllales; family Plumbaginaceae; genus Limonium; species Limonium bicolor. The sequence goes on along the minus strand of CM041776.1, from coordinate 186,734,071 downwards.
TTTTATATAATATAGTTTATTTTGTTATAAATTAAGTTGAATTTATTAAAATTGTCTAAAAGTATCTATGATATTTATTATTTTTAATTAACATGAGTCCATTATAAACTGTTTAGTGTTATAAATAGAAATAACAAACTACACTTAAAACATTAGTTGATGTTATTAAGTGTCTTATATTTTATTCTTTATTATTTTTATAACCATGATTTAAACTGAAACTTGCTTATAAAATATTAATTGTGTGTATCAAATTTTAGTTTAAGTTAAGTCAATGAGTCTTGTAATTGTCACTATGTATTACCTTCTGTTCTTAATAAATAATGTTTTGAAAGTTGTCATTTTTCCAAAATATAAGATGTTTTAGACTTTTTTACCACTCAATTTTCATATACCCTCTTACTTTTTTCTCTCCCTCGCAACTTCTCTATTCCTTATGAAAAAGTAAGGATAAAATAGTTCAAAAATTATCTCCTTAATTTTCGTGTTCGGTAGAAAATTATCTATGTTTAGGATATAAACCTTTAAACCATATTGTAAGTTTTTTATTTTAAAATTTTATTATGTTTTTTTAGAAGATATTTAGTATTGATATTAAATATATAGTCAAAAAAAATTTCGCCCCCCCTAAGTGTGAAATTCTGGCTCCGCCCCTTAACCGTTACTAAACCTTTGAGTGGAAGGAATACGAAATATCAAAGGACTTCTAATGAAGAGTTTGGGAGGTTACAGGGGTTACACAAATGAAGAGTCTAAGATAGATGAAAGGGTGAGTAAATGTAAATCCAATAATTACATTATTTATAACACATTGTTCATAATATGTTAAATCCAAGATCAATATAAAACCTTTACATACCAAGAACGTCGGTTCCCCTCCTTCAACCGTTTTCGCCTCTTCCATACGAAAAAGAAAGCGAGACCGAGGAGTACGAATAGGTCGAGACTAACCACCACATCATGTATGAAGAGACACCGCCGGTAGAACCAGAAAATGGTGTGCCTAAGCGCGTCGAGAAGGAAATTAGGACCGGTATCGAACCAGATCCCGACCCCAAAAGACGGGTTAGTTTCTTATTTTCTTTATCTAGTGACTTCGTCCGACCGTCTCTTTATATCTTTGTTTCGTTCCGTCAATTTTCTTCGTCTGAGTCGGCAGTGCTTGGAAGTAAGCCAGTTAATCGAGGAAGGAAAGTTGATCACAATCGAAAACATACATTTCTGGCATCAGGTGCTCCATGAGGCTAACGAGTCTAAAAAACTGGTACGCTTAATCTAGTGTCCATTTTTCTCCTTCCTCTTCAGTACTCTGGATGTTTGTCTGAATGTTTTTGTAGTTGAATTTGCTGGACATCACAATTCACAACGGTTCCTGTACCTGATGATCAACTGTTCTTGTTTCTTTCTTAGTTTGGTTGTTTTTTTTATAGGTTTAGGTATTACTGTGTGTGTACACCTATGGGATGATGGTCATGTGTGTATCTGAAATTGTTTGAGATCCTATAAATGAGTTTTCACTTGTCACTGTAAACAAAATATCACTATTATTGACTAATATAAGTTTCGAACTCGCCTCTTTGAATGGTTAACTGGAAACTAATTGCTTCTAGTGTATGAATCATAGCCAATCCAATGGTAGAAATTAGTACATGATGCCAGACAGTGTGAATGCTATGAAGTTATAACACATATTTACTGCTAGACTTACTACACTGGCATGTCATATCTTCAGTGGACTAATTTTTCTTGTCTACAAGAAAGATTAGCTTCTAGTTAAAATATTTTCAGCTTTCTCTCTATTTATAAATCTCTAGTTACTAATTTCACAATGTTTTTTCCCTGATTTAACTAAATCCTAAACAGCTGATGGTTTATTTTACTATTCCATGGGATCTTCAAACTCCAGACCGCCACGAGCTTTTGTCTTTTCTTTCAGAGTTGGCTAGTGAGCACACTGATGTTATATTCGTCATAGCGGACTTATTTAATGTGACTGACTTAAAGGTTTGTACGATCTCATATATATGATTTTTCTATCTTGTTTCTTGATAAATGTTGGTACATGAGTTAGACCAATTTATGTCATGAATATTCTCTTATGTTATCTGCGCGCAGGCTGTGGCAGAAAAGTGGGGTGTGATAGGACTGCCCATTTTCAAGTTCTACAAAGATGGAATGATTCTAAAGAAGGACCTGAGCGGACTTTACAATTACAAGGAGCGTCTCAAAGAGACAGTCGAGCTGATATCTTCATCTGATCCCAAGTTCTTGGATGTTGTTAATCCGACGCCCAGAACTATTTATCTGGTTTCCTACAATGAAGATTGCTGGTTAGATTCAGGCTTCCGTTCCACAACAAAGAACCAAGCGTACTTGTTCATAGGAGACAGATACATGGTGGTAGATTATTCTAATTTGAATAAATTAGTGGAAGGTCCTAACCGTATTTGTAAGGGTTTAGAGTACCTTCGTGGAAATATATATGATGACGGTGTTCTCTGTGCGTTCTCATCACATGATCCCAATGAAGCCTACCTCTTCTCTGGTGCCTTGTGTGTTCTGATTAATTATGTTGATAGAAAGGTAATTGTTGTGGAGCCATACTTCAAGATGTTCCCTTTCTTGACGGTGAGTAAGTTGCGTGAACCAGATGCTGCTTTTGAGTCATCTGGGAAGTATGAAGCTTACATGTTCTTTCAAGACCAATATGTACGTATAAACTACAAGCAAAATGAACTGCTGGAGGATGTTAAGAAAATCACTGACAAGCAGTCGTGTTTCTGTTTCTTGAGTAACACTGTGTTTGAGAGTGGGATTGACGCAGCTTTTACTACGCACACCACCTTTGATGATGGTGGGAGAGGTAATCTCGTTGAAGCCTACATCTTCAAAGAGGGTAACTTTGCTGTCATTAGGTTTACCCCTGGAAGCACTGATGGTGGATACATCGTTGGTGATGAACCCAAGAGATTCATCCCAGATTGGCCCGCTTTGGTAAATGTCTTGCCTTTCAAGAACTGCGCCTTTGAAGAATTTGATACTGACTACAATGATGACACTGACTTCAGTGATGACACTGACTTCAATGATGACACTGATAAGAATGCTGATACCACCGATGCCAACTCTACTGGCTATACTTCTCCATCGTCATCTGAGTCAACTGTCTCAAGTGACAGCGAGTAAGTAGCTAGCTACTGTTGTTTATTTCGGATTCAGAAAAATGATATATTTTCCATTAAGATCCTACTTCACTCTCTTCCTCAAATCTATATGTAACTTTTCATCTTATACTTGTGCAAAAGGGCTGAGCTTGAAACACCACGCTGTGGAGTCAACAATGATATCTGAAGAAGCTAGTTCGTCTCATGAAAGAAACACTTAGCAGCTTTTTGTCTTTTTTTTCTTCTCACGGAAGCCTCCTCCAACTTTCTGATTACATCTTAGCTGAGATGTAGATGTGAAATTCAAAGTTGGCCGTCAAATCCAGCTGTCAGTATGTGTGATAAGATATGTAGACCTACTTATTTCATTACTGTGTCCAGTAACACTAATACTTAAAATGTCTCAGAAGTCATATCGAAGATACAAAATTCATCAGTGCATTCGTTGCTATGATTGAGCCTCCAAACCATCCAGCGCACGGATGATCCTCCCGACAAAACATTTCTGATTCCAGAAGAACTCATTAGGGAATACTTTCCCCAGCTGCAGCGAAACTCACTCGCCTCCATGAACGAGACTTTAGTGAGAAAATATAGAAACAAACTGGCTGTGTAACACCCCTACTGCTAATCCCCTAATCATCACCCAATCGTCACGGTCTCTAATCTAATCGCAGCGTAACAACTAAACCGAACGGCGGGTGATACAACGCCGTTAGCCGCCCATACGACTAACAAGGCTTCAAACAAACAATTAGTCGCGGTCAGATAGAAAAGAAATACCGAGTTACCATTAACCTAACTGTAAACAATTCCAACAATGTTCACCACAACAATATCCAAAAAGAGATTACCGAGTGCTAAGAGTTACTCCCAATTACAACATTTCCAAAGGTCCACAAACTGCTAAGTATGCAACAACTATCCAGGTCTCACAATGTTTACAATTTCCAAAATCCAAAAGGGTGTACCACATGATGCACCGGCTAAACAAAAAGGCTCTAAGTCGTGTACAATTCGGTACACCAATCAAAACCCTAATCTAGCAAAGAGTGCATCCGGGCCATTCTCCGACCATCAACCATTTCTAGTACCTGCAATAAAAACAGTGCCCCAAGGGGCTCAACAAATAGCTGGTATGAAATCCGCATACCCCGCGTGCTAACGGGGGTACGCCGACTATTTTGTCATAAACATGGAGTTCGTTTTAATTCAAAAAGCATGCAAAATAACAACACATTAACATGTACAATAGCACTACAGCACATAGCACAACAATGAAGCAAAGGACGGTTCACAGATCACAATCTCGTGTCATAGTACACCCTCTAGATATCCTACCTCTCGGATAATTCTAGAGTTAAGTCAGTGTGACCTCCGGTTGAGATAGATACAATCTCACCACCGGGTTACTTCTCTCATAACCCGACAATCCCCAGCTTATCTCTTTAGACGGATAAGCTCTACCAGTCTCACTCTAGTTGGGCACCACTATGTGGCACATGGCCCCGCAGGGCACCACTATGTGGCACACGGCCCGGTGACAAGGGAGTTCAACCACAGATTTAGAAACAAACGCTCTGTTGCTTCCTCATCCTTGCACGCATGACTCACAAACCCACTAACCCAACTCTCGGGTTAGTTAACCAACATTCAACTCACAATCATTCATACATGGGACATGGTGCTTATTTAGCGGTTAGGTCCCAACATCGTTAGTTAAGTCAAGTAACGAGTTAGATCAGTTCACAGACAATCATTCACTCATACCAAACATTCAACCAACCCAGAACTTCATTCACAATCGCACATTTCATGAATTATACAAACTTCAAGTTCAACACAATCCAACAAGAGACAATACCTTACAAGCACAAGAAAGTGCAATGAATCCGATTCGTGCATTTATCTTGCTTAAGTGATAACACATAACACACAAACATACAAATCAGAGTAACCACGGTAGCATACAGGGCATGAGAAAATCATACTGTTCACCGTCGTTCTCGGACTTCCAACTTTTCTTCGGAGTTTGACTATTTGGGTCCTATAACATACACGGGATCGGGCGGTTAATTACCTACAATTAACCTAACTCATCTTATCTTTAAGTTTTCCCGACTACAATTACTAACTCTTGCAATTCAAACCCATTTACTTAAGTCACTTACTTACTTACTTCTTCCTAAGCTTTTATGCCCTTAATGACCATTAAACTCTTAATCAAGTCTTAATTACCTTATAATATCATTACCACCCAAGTCCCTATCTTAAAATGATTTTAAAACAATTTCTGTGAAGAATTTAGAGTGATCCGGGTTTGTGTCAAGGGTTACAAACCCAGACCAAGCCTTTGGAAATCTCTCGGGTGACTTTTTAGAGTAGTCCGGGTTTGTGTACCGATTTACGAACCCGGACCACAACGTTGGAATACTTACTGGCATGATTTTGGGGTGGTCCGGGTTAGTGTACCGGATTATAAACCCGAACCATCCCATTTGTATACCATTCTGCCGTGTTTTATGCTTCGTCCGGGTTTCTGTACCGGATTGTAAACCCGGACCAAGTGCAATAATGTGAAATTTTGACAGTTTTGACTCTCTTTCAGCTTCAATCTTTTACCAACTTCTTCCCCAATCTTCCTACATATAATCTAGCATATTTTAACACTAATTAGACACTCTAAACTACTCTAATTCAATCACCAAACTCATCACTCAACCTCTGATAATTTTACACACTTTTCACTGTTAGTTTTCTTCCTTAAGTTGCTGCTACAGATTTTTGTTTTCTTCCTTCCTTTAACTCAATGGTTCTTCATCTAACACTACCTAGTTAATCAACTTACATTACTCTGTTTCTAGTTCTACTCAACTACACAACTTCCTCCTAACACAAACCTATGTGATAACTACTCAAATTCAACCTTAAAATACATCTAGACCAACCTAGGTTCTTTCCTAACAATTACACTCTCAAGTCATCTAATTTCTACCCAAATTTTGACAGAGGTTCCCCTAAAATCCTATCATTCTCACCACATCATTTTTCCCACCCAAATCAGTTTAGCATCCCTGTTTATTCAAGACAACTACACACTTATTTTCCAGCACTTTAACATTTAACTAGCTAGGCTTCAAAGCCTTTTAATCATCATTTAACAATCTCTAAAATACCCAACCTCTTCCTCATTATGCAGTGACATAACTCATACTCAAAACAATGTAAACTCCTTCGTACTCAAGCATTTAAAATCTATTATAAAAGGCATACAAAACTAGGTCAAAGGTACGTGCATTTACCTTGGATTTCTAGTTTTCTTTTCTCTCTTCCTTTCTCCTTTCTTCCTCTTCTTTTCTTTGTTCTTGTTCTTGGCTCACAAAAACGGTAATGCTATAGCCACCCACACAACAACACTAACTTAGAAAACTACTCCTCTTTTAACCTAGAATCTAATACATATTAAAGGCTTAAAAGGAGTTCTTACCTTGTGCTTCTAGGTGGGGTTTTTGGGACCGCAAAATGGCAAGGTTTCCAGCTCCAAAATGAATATCAAAAACGGCTGGAATGGGGGAAAACAAGAGCTTAACGTTGGATTTTTATTTTGCAAGGAAAGAGCTAGCAAAAGAGGGATTTTAAGACTGTTTTTACCTTAAAACAACAAGGAGGTGATGGAGGTCACAATGGTCTTCTTCAAGCTCTAAATGGGGCAACAACCATGGTGATGAAGTTGGATCTTTTAAGTTTTTGAATGGTGGAAAATGATCCCCAAGGAGAGAGGAATCAAATGGTATAATTTTTGTAGTGTTTGGAGATGATTTGAGCCTTCAAAAGTGGGATAGAAGTGTTGAGCTTGTGGAGGAAATGCAAATTGCCATTGAAGGGTTTCAGGAGAAAGAAGGTAGTCTGAAGCAGGGAGGAAAAACGTGAGAGAGGGAAATGAGAGTAGGAGAGAGAGTCAACTTGCTTTTTACTTTATTTTGTTTGTCCTTTTGTGTATAAGGAAGAATAAAGAAGAGGGGAGAGTGGCTGATTTAAAACGGGTCTGTATACACAAATAAGGGGCCGGTTTTTAATTTGCAAAGGGGGGAGTTATTTTGCTTTTATTACACTTAACACCCCACTAGTTCTCGTTTTTGCACTATTTACTAACCAGAACCCGTTTTCCAGAATTTTCTCGTTTAATTAATTTTAATGGTTGTAGATCTTCACTAAGGTTCAATTATAGATATTCAATTGACTATAATTATTACGGGTCTATTTGACCCGCTTAAAGTCACATTTTCTCGGTTTCCTCGAAAAACACGCTTTAAGGTTCGTTTATGTTTCTAATCCGTTATAGATCAGTTTTCTTTGGGAGTTGTTCCCTCATGTTTATTTAGGCGTAATGAAGCTTCTAAAATTCTCATTAGCCTAATAAATCACTATTTTTAAGTTCGGGGTATTTCAATCTACCCCCCTTAAGAAACTTTGCCCTCAAAGTTGTCAAGGTTGGTGAATTACAATCTTTGCTCAATCAACACCACAAGGTCATAGAGCATACATTCATAGACTGCCAACCAAGGTTTTCACATACATACACCGCAAGCACTACACACCGTGCAAGCGCACCACAACACAACAATTACAATTACTACCGTGTGTACATACTCATACCACGCAATCGTACATCACAGTACAATGCAACCTCAACGTGCATAAGACAACTACAACCAACACTTTGGTTGTTAGTTGCTAAAAAAAATGTATACAATACACACAATGCAATGCTATCCCGAAGCAATGCATACAAAAGTCAAACGGCTCTACCCCCTTAAAAGGGGTATGCCCCGTACCCTATCACTCTAGACAATCTAGTCTACAAATAAATGCGGGTACTTCGCCCTCATGGTGTCCTCTAGTTCCCATATCGCTTCCTCGACATCATGCTTAGACCACAAGACCTTCACCAGTCGAATTGACTTATGGCGAGTGTCTCTCGTCTTGGTATCAAGGATTCTCAGAGGAGTCTCAACGTATCTCATCGTCGGCTCTAGGGATAACTGTTCGGGCTCTAGAACATGAGAAGGATCGGCTATGTATTTCTTGAGTTGTGAAACGTGAAACACATCGTGAACACGTCCTAACTCCTCAGGTAAAGCTAACCTATAGGCTACGGATCCAACTCTCTCAGTAATCGCATACAGCCCTACAAAATTCGGGCTCAGCTTGCCCTTCTGGCCAAATCGAAAACACGCCCTTCATAGGTGAAATGCGCAAAAACACTTGGTCTCCCACGGCGAACTCAAGTTCGCGTCGTCTCACATCAGCATATGATTTCTTCCTATCTTAGGCTACTTTTATATTCGCTCGAATCTGCTGAACTTCAGCTTGCACTTGTTCAAGGTATTCCGGTCCTATGATGATCGCTTCACTCGACTCATCCCAACACAACGGGGCACGACAAGGTCTACCGTACAAGGCTTGGAATGGCGACATCTTGATCGAAGCGTGATAGCTATTATTATATGAAAACTCGATCAGATGAAGCTTATCAATCTAACTCCCCTGAAAGTCTAAGGCACACACTCTAAGCATGTCCTTAAGTATCTGGATGGTCCTTTCTGTCTGACCGTCGGTCTGTGGATGAAACACGGTGCCAAGCTTCAGCTCAGTACCCAGCGCTTCCCGTGTAGCTCTCCAGTATCTCGAAAGAAATCTGGTATCGCGGTCAGATACTATGGTTTTGGGCACTCCGTGGTGTCGAATAATCTCTCGGTTGAATAGCTCATCGAGCTTCGCCACCTTCCAGGTGTCCCTCATCGGTATGAAGCGGGTAACCTTGGTGAGGCGATCGACTATGACCCAGATCATGTTAAGTCATCCCCTAGCAGGTGGGAGTCCAACAACAAAATCCATATAGATGTCGTGAAATTTCCACTCTGGAATTGGCATAGATTGTACCATTCCGCCCGGTCTTCGGTGCTCAAATTTCACTTTCTGGCACGTGAGGCACCTCAAAACATACTTAGTCGCATCAGATTTCATTCCTGACCATCAGAAGTATCTCTTCATGTCTTTGTACATCTTGGAGGCTCCCGGATGGATAGATAATGAAGAACAGTGTGATTCTCGCAGAATGCGATCCCTTAGCTCAGCATTGCTTCAGGGAACGCATAATCTGCCATTCAGCCGGATCAGACCATCTTCATGCAGTTCGAAGTCATACTTTCGGTTTTTGAATGTACCCTCTATGATTTTTTGTCTGATCTCTTCCATGTAAGGGTCGCTCAACTGAGCCTCTCGCACCTCATTAACCAAGCTAGAAGAACCGAGTAGCGAATGGAGTGAGTGTGCTCGACGGCTTAGGGCGTTGGCTACAACGTTTGCCTTCCCTTCTTTATACTGAAGGTCGATGTCGTAATCAGATAGGAATTCCATCCACCTTCTTTGTCTCAAATTCAGTTCTTTCTATGTGAATACATATTGCAAGCTTTTGTGATCGGAATAGATGGTGATACTAACCCCATATAGATAGTGCCGCCATATCATCAATGCGAAGACAATGGCTCATAACTCAAGATCATGTGTCGGGTAATTCTCCTCATGCTTTTTCAGCTGGCGAGAGGCGTAAGCTAGAACCTTGTCATGCTGCATGAGTACGCATCCCATGCCTTTGCCTGATGCATCACAGTACACCTCGAATCCCTCTGTGCCCTCTGGAAGAGTGAGAACGGGCGCTGAGGTCAACGAGTCTTTTAGGCTCTGAAAGGATTCTTCGCAATCGTCTGTTCATACAAATGACACATCCTTCTTCATCAACGCCATCATGGGCTTTGCGGCTTTAGAAAAGTCCTACACAAATCTCCGGTAATAACCGGTTAGACCAAGAAAGCTCCAAATGTCGGTAACATTCTTAGGTCTAGGCCATGAACGTACTGCTTCTATCTTAGTCGGATCAACTGAGATACTCGCGCTCGACATCACGTGACCAAGGAATGATACTTGATCAAGCCAGAACTCGTATTTGGAGAACTTCACATACAGCTGGTTCTCGCGCAGTGTCTCAAGTACACGTCTTAGATGGCTCTCGTGCTCATCTCTCGACTTCGAATAAATGATAATGTCATTGATGAAGACCACAACTGAAGTGTCTAACTGCTCACTAAACAACCGGTTCATCAAATCCATGAACTTAGTTGGTGTGTTTGACAGACCGAATGGCATCACTATAAACTCAAAGTGGCCATATCTCGTACAGAATGTTTTCTTCTCAATATCGGATTCTCTGATGGCAATCTGATGATACCCGGATCGGAGGTCAATCTTGGAGAAGACCGAGGCTCCCTTTGACTGATCGAACAGATTGTTGATACGTGGCAATGGGTATTTGTTCTTCACAGTGACTGCATTAAGCTCACGGTAGTCGATGCAGAGGCGGAGGCTACCGTCCTTCTTCTTCACGAAGAGGACTGGTGCTCCCCAGGGTGATACACTTGGGCATATAAACCCTTTGTCGAGTAGATCCTTCAATGCTCCTTCAACTCATCCATTTCTGCCGGTGCCAAACGGTACGGTGCCCTAGCAATCAGACCCGTGCCCGGCACAAGCTCAATCTCAAATTTGACTGCTCTCTGTGGTGACATGCCGGGAAGTTCCTTCGGAAACACATCCGGGAACTCTGACACTACTGGTATGTCGGTGCTAAATTCGGGGTCTCGCTCTAGATCTTGTACATAACAAAGGAATACCTCATGTCCTTTTCTGAGCTCTCGATACATGGACATGGCGGAGATGATTTTGGTCAAAGGCTCTCGCGGCCTCTGACGGTATGAAACTGTAACCCCAGATGGACTCCGGAGCAGCAATCTATGCTCGGTGCAGAGGATTCGTCCCTTATACTGCTCCAACCATTTCATCCTGACTATCAAGTCGAATCCCAAGCCCTTAAATTCGATTAAGGAAACGGGAAATTCTTCACCCTTGATTCGGATAGTGGCAGCTCGGTAATATTTAGTGCATCACACTCTCTCCTTCGACGAGAGCGTCACCATGAAATCTGGTAGCTCATCTATGTCTAGCCCCAACTTTTTAGCAAATGATGGCGAAACAAAGGTATGAGAGGCGCCAGAGTCGACTAGTAAAGTGGCGTCAATGCCATTCACCGGAAAGGTACCCATGATAATTGTGCCGCTCTTATTGGCTTGAGTCTCGGTGAGAATACTTAAGACACCTTTCATACCGAGTCCACAACCTAATGATTCACAAGCTTTATAAGAATCGATGGTATAACGCCAGTGGAATTTAATAGCCAACACTACCTTTATTGATAAACATCCATCATACATAGTGTGTCTATAATACACATTGCTAGCATATTACATGATGCTACATGATTAATACTTTCTAAAGGTAAGGTTCAGGCGTCCTGGTTTCATGTGTGTGGCCTTGATTATTTCCGGTGGTGCCGTATTCAACTTGATCTTCTTGATACCGTTATACAGCAGCCTTAATTTTCCACCCATAACCAAGACATCTCCTGACCTAAGTACCAGTTTCTCGGTGAGGTCCACACGCTTCTGCTCGTTATACAAAAACACAGCGTCGTCACCAATGGACCAAGACACTACGGGCACTCCCCTTTCGAGAGATTCCTCTGTCTCGTCCTTGTCTTGGTGTAAACCCAGTCGTCCTCCTTCTTCGTAGAAGTTAACGATGCAAAAATCTGCTTCAAGTGCAGGAATTGGATCGGTTTTGAGTTATTGTGCAATCTCTATGGCTTGGGTAATCACCGTTTGGAATTCATCGGGTATTGCTGGTGCTGTTGCTCCATCTTGCGCTTGTGTCTCTTGGTATGCCTTGGTGTAAGGATTCCAATCCTTTCCCAAGCACATCATTTTCAGCTTCATCTTTGCTCCACCGGGGAATTCGGGTGTGTAAAATCCTCCTGGACCCACTTCTAGCTTGCTGCAGTGTCGGATGATGGCAATTTGGACTTCGGGTGTCAGGTATCCTTTCAATAAAATCATACCTGGTCGGATAACCTAACACTACTCATTGGTGAAGTGGTGATGTTGGTTTCTTCCAAGTTTGGGTTTGAAGGTATTGGGTAGCAAACATCAAATTTCCCTAAGGTTATAAGTATATCTAACGTGAGTCCTAGTTTAAACTAGCGCAATTCAAGCTCATCCCGTACTTAAGTTTCTATGTCAATCAAACACTCATTCATGCTGGTGATCAAAACAGTAGACACACTCACTCAAGGATCGAAGGTACGTAATATTACCTAAGCCGGATGAAGTACCGGTCCCGTCTGAGCGGTCTATGACGTGCAGGACGGGCGGCCTCTATGGTGCACCCTTCTGAGCACCCCGGAACCCCTGTCCCTGCGTCGTCTGCTGGGCCTGGGCATCTCTAGTAGCAGCTTCCTTACCCTCTCTCGGCTTGTAGCCCTGGTTGTAGTTCCCAGCCTTCGGGTTAGAGGGGCACTCGAACCTCTTGTGTCCCAGCTTCCTGCAGTGGTAACACCTTATCTCATTCCCTTGGCGATTCGTGCCAGGGTCTCCAGAGTCACCCTTACCCATGCCGAAACCAAAACCTTTAATTCGAGCGTAAGTAATGTTCGGTACGCTGTTGCTAGTTCACATGTACAAAGGTATAAATCGGGTTCTTACCCTTGGGCGGGTGAGACCTCAGCGGCTTTGCAGCCACCGGTGCAGGATAGGCGAGCTGAAGTGGCTCAGCTGCCTTGCCCTTCTCAGCATGGGCACTGCTCTCTCTGGGGGTACTGGTTCCCTTTTGAGACTGCTGGGGGTATTTCCCTTTCCTCTTCTTCCAGCCTTTCCCTTGGCCCTGATCATTGTGGCTAGCAGCCTTATCATTCGCTTTGCGCTTATGCGCAATCTCCTCGTCCCTTAGCTGGACGGTGATCTCCACTCGGGAGGCAGCATGGTAACACTCCTATAGTTTTTAGGTGCCAAATGTTATTCTTTGTGAGATGAGATATCGATTTATAACGACTATGGCATTAAGGTATAAACTATTTTTTACCAGAAGAGTGGTAAACCGTGTATACCCCATGTCGTACCGGAGGCGATGGCTCAATCCGCCATAGAAACGGTCGACCAATACCTGCCTGGTATACCAAAGGTCGGGTAACAGTCGTAGGATGGAGGTGAACTTGGTATAGTATTCGTCGACAGTCATCTTATCCGTCATCTTCAAGGCATTGAGCTCTAGCCTCTTTCTCGTCTTCACATGCTCCGGGTAGTACTTAGCTCGGAGTAAAGCGGCGTAGGCATTCCAGTCAAAGGTGGGGTCGGCGAGGAATTCGTCTTTCATGAGCTTCCACCAATCCATGGCCGCGTCCTTAAGATAATACGCAACTATCCTTACCCTCACTCCGGCAGGAGCCTCGAGGGTCTCGAAAGCCGTCTCCATCTTGGAGATATAAGCCTCGAGCTTAGCGGGGTCGCTCTCACCTCGGAAGTATGGAGGCCGGAGATCTGGGACACTCTTCACCCAATTTACTTCTCTAGGTGGTGGGGGTGGGTTTGCACCAGGTGGTGGTGGAGGAGCTTGCAGTACAACTGCTATAACTTGTGGTAGCATCTGCGCTACCGTGGCGGCGACAATCTCAGCTATCGCCTATGCGCCCGGCTCATCACCGTCTCTCCACGACCTCTGCCACGGCCTCGGCCTCGGCCTCATCCTCTGCCTGACATCTGAACAAGCATGGACATTATTAGATATTATGACCACACGGTCTTGATTAAACAAGGACATCGTCTTTTCAGACGTTAAAGGAATTCTGTAATGCGTGCGAAGTTTACAGTTCAAGTTCCTACTTCTTCGTTGCAGAATGGTTGTAATCCTAACTCGGCAATCACTTCCTCGGTAATTTCTAGCTATCAGAGTGTAACTGCACTCTGATACCATTTTTTGTAACAACCCTACCGCTAATCCCCTAATCATCGCCAAATCGTCACGGTCTCTAATCTAATCGCAGCGGAACAACTAAACTGAACGGTGGGTGATAACGCCGTTAGCTGCCCATACGGCTAACAAGGCTTCAAACAAACAATTAGTCGCGGTCTGATAGAAAGGAAATGCCGAGTTACCATTAACCCAACTGTAAACAATTCCAACAATACTTACATCCATGTTCGCCACAACAATTGTAACACCTCCAAGACTGGCCTAGGAGTTAGGAATGTTACATGCCGCATATTATTACATAACAACGTAAGGCTCTAATAATCGAACGCAAACCACAAAATAAAGGCCCAAACAGAATACTTATATAAAAGTATAGTCAAAGTGATGTTGAAACATCCCAAAAGTTAATACAAAACCCACAAGCGAAAACAAAAGCGGAAGCGAACTTTAGAGGCCCAAAGGCTACAAGTCAAATACAAATATCCCAAAGAACTGAATAAATCAATAGCTAAACTCCAGGAGCTGAACAAGTGATCCTCGCTGATAAATCTGCAATGTTAGAATAAGTAGGGGAATGAGCACACAACTATGCCCAGTAGATGACTAACTTCATCAACCAATGCTCAACACATTTATAGAATATATCAAATCAGATCATAGGACAGAAGGAAATCCATAATCCATGCATAAATCAGAAGCGGAAGTTCAGCCATAAAAGGGAATAAACAGAGTTAGAAACAGACAGATTCAGAAAACAGAAAGGGACACTAGTTGATCACAGCATACAGACAGAACTCGTAACAACTCGTGAACAGAACGAGGAAACTCACTCGTAAACAGAACAGGTGGAACACCTGTGAACAGAATGGGGAACATCACCGTGAATGAAGATATCCTACATAGCGCGCTATCAACTAGACCAGCTAAACCAGCCATCCAAAGTTCAGATACAGAGATAACTATATGATCCCAAAACAACAAACTTAAACGTAAATAAGCATATGTGCACCAACGCACCAGAAAGCACATAGAGAGCTGAGTAATCATAAGGGGAATCTAACCCCGTAAACAGAAGTCACAGAATTCCGAAGCTTGTTGAAGACTTTCAAATCAGAGAACACATAACCATGTGCTAAAACTTATATAAACAGATAGTATTTGAAAAGAGAAACCCAACGCCACAAGCGGCACTCAAAGCGGAGCTCAAACGAGCGAGTTAAGGCGAAAACAGGGTGTTGTCCGAACTTCAATGCTCGGACTGAAGTTCGGACAGTTTCCGAAAAAAAAACCCGTGGTGAAGTCCGAACATCGAAGTTCGGTTTATTTCAGAAACAGAGGGTGTCCGAACTTCAATGTTCGGACTGAAGTTCGGACAGCCCGAAAAATGCAATTTCCAGAACTGAACAGAAACGAACAGAAACACCGATACAAATCCAAATCGACACACGCTTTCAGAAAACAACCTTGAGGATTTAATCCATTGAAAAGGCATTAAATTAGACATAAACCAAATACAACACGAAGTCAATTCATCGAGTTAATTTGCAGAAACCAAACTCCCCAAGGCTGAACACACAAGCCGAATCCGAGAGCCACCTACCTCAGTATACAACAGATAAATCTTCGAATCTGAACAACAGACGATCCAACACAGACACAGCAGTAACGCAGACCCAAAATGCAATCCAAACAGCCACTGAATCTCTGATTACAAAGCAGAGAAACAAACCAAACTCAGAGAATTGAACCTTCAATCAGAAACTGTTTCCGACAAACGAAACCACAGCCCATACCTGATTCCGACTGACACAAACGCAACAGCAGTCCACAGCAAAGGAGAGATCGACAGAGACGTCGGAGGATTACTGATTCTCTAATCAGATTGGAGAATAGAGTTAGGGATTGGAGAAGTTCTCCAAACTGAATTACATAACTAACGAACGATACACAAACCTGACTGCGAAGGGGGAACATCAAGACGACGGAAGAATTCGCAGTAGCACTCGAGTCTCCAATCAGCAGAACTTGGTAGATCGGTGATGTAGAAGAGAGCGTTGAGAGAGAGGAGGAAGAAGAACGTCTCGAGAGTTGAGCGACTGATTGTGAATGAACGTGGTGATCAAAATTGTAAATTGAGAATTATTAATATCACCCAAATATTAATAATAATCCCTTACCAAAAATCTGAAACGAAAAGGACCACCTCGCCCTTGTCTTTAATCAAAAGGACTTCCACGTCCTGAATCATAATGCACCAACTTAAAATAAGTTGTGACGAAATAAAATTGTAACAGAATCTTGGGTTATAACAACAATATCCCAAAAGAGATTACTGAGTGGTAAGAGTTACTCCCAATTACAATATTTCCAAAGGTCCACAAAAGTGCTAAGTATGCAACAACTATCCAGGTCTCACAATGTTTACAATTTCCAAAATCCAAAAGGGTGTACCACATGGTACACCGGCTAAACAAAAAGGCTCTAAGCCGTGAACAATTCGGTACACTAATAAAAACCCTAATCTAGCAAAGAGTGCATCCGGGTCATTCTCCGACCATCAACCAATTCTAGTACCTGCAATAAAATCAGTGCCCCAAGGGGCTCAACAAATAGCTGGTATGAAATTCGCATACCCCACGTGCTAACGGGGGTACATCGACTATTCTGTCATTAACATGGAGTTCGTTTTAATTCAACAAGCATGCAAAATAACAACACATTAACATGTACAATAGCATTACAACATAGAGCGCAACAATGAAGCAAAGGACGGTTCATAGATCACAATCTCGTGTCATAGTACACCCTCTAGATATCCTACCTCTCGGATAATTCTAGAGATAAGTCAGTGTGACCTCCGATTGAGATAGATACAATCTCAGCACCGGGTTACTTCTCTCATAACCCGACAATCCCCAGCTTATCTCTTTAGATGGATAAGCTCTACCAGTCTCACTCCAGTCGGGCACCACTATGTGGCACACGGCCCGGTGACAAGGGAGTTCGACCACAGATTTAGAAACAAACGCTCTGTTGCTTCCTCATCCTTGCACACGTGACTCACAAACCCCCTAACCCAACTCTCGGGTCAGGAATAATTTCTAGTGAGTGAGTTAACCAATATTCAACGCACAATCATTCATACATGGGACATGGCGCTTATTTAGCGGTTAGGTCCTAACATCGTTAGTTAAGTCAAGTAACGAGTTAGATCAGTTCACAGACAATCATTCACTCATACCAAACATTCAACCAACCCAAAACTTCATTCACAATCACACATTTCATGAATTATACAAACTTCAAGTTCAACACAATCCAACAAGAGACAATACCTTACAAGCACAAGAAAGTGCAATGAATCCGATTCGTGCATTTTATTTGCTTAAGTGATTACACATAACACACAAAGACACAAATCAGAGTAACCACGGTAGCGTACAGGGCATGAGAAAATCATATCGTTCACCGTCGTTCTGGAGTTCCAACTTTTAATCGGAGTTCGACTATTTGTGTCCTATAACATACACGGGATCGGGCGGTTAATTACCTACAATTAACCTAACTCATCTTATCTTTAAGTTTTCCCGACTACAATTACTAACTCTTGCAATTCAAACCCATTTACTTAAGTCACTTACTTAAAATTACTTCCTAAGCTTATTTATGCCCTTAATGACCATTAAACTTCTTAATCAAGTCTTAATTACCTTATAATATCATTACCACCCAAGTCCCTATCTTAAAATGGCTTTAAAACAGTTTCTGTGAAGAATTTAGAGTGGTCCGGGTTTGTGTCCGGGATTACAAACCAGGACCAAGCCTTTGGAAATCTCTCGGGTGACTTTTTAGAGTAGTCCGGGTTTGTGTACCGATTTACAAACCCGGACTACAACGTTGGAATACTTACTGGCATGATTTTAGGGTGGTCCGGGTTAGTGTACCGGATTATAAACCCGGACCATCCCATTTGTATACCATTCTGCCGTGTTTTATGCTTGGTCTGGGTTTCTGTACCGGATTGTAAACCCGGACCAAGTGCAGTAATGTGAAATTTTGACAGTTTTTACTTTATTTCAACTTCAATCTTTTTCCAACTTCTTCCCTAATCTTTCTACATATAATCTAGCATATGTTAACACTAATTAGACACTCTAAACTACTCTAATTCAATCACCAAACTCATCACTCAACCTCTAATAATTTTACACACTTTTCACTGTTAGTTTTCTTCCTTAAGTTGCTGCTACAGATTTTTGTTTTCTTCCTTCCTTTAACTCTATGGTTCTTCATCTAACACTACCTAGTTAATCAACTTACATTACTCCATTTCTAGTTCTACTAAATACATAACTTCCTCCTAACACAAACCTATGTGATAACTACTCAAATTCAACCTTATAATACATCTAGACCAACACAGGTTCTTTCCTAACAATTACACTCTCAAGTCATCTAATTTCTACCCAAATTTTGACAGAGATTCCCCTAAAATCCTATCATTCTCACCACATCATTTTGCCCACTCAAATCAGTTTAGCATCCTTGTTTATTCAAGACCACTACACACTTATTTTCTAGCACTTTAACTAGCTAGGCTTCAAAGCCTTTTAATCATCATTTAACAATCTCTAAAATACCCAACCTCTTCCTCATTATGCAATGACATAACTCATACTCAAAACAATGTAAACTCTCTCATATTCAAGCATTTAAAATCTGTTACAAAAGGCATACAAAACTATCTCAAAGGTAAGTGCATTTACCTTGGATTTCTAGTTTTTTTTTCTCTCTTCCTTTCTCCTTTCTTCCTCTTCTTTTCTTTGTTCTTGTTCTTGGCTCACAAAAACGGTAATGCTATTGCCACCCACACAACAACACTAACTTAGAAAACTACTCCTCTTTTAACCTAGAATCTAATACATATTAAAGGCTTAAAAGGAGTTCTTACCTTGTGCTTCTAGGTGGGGGTTTTTGGGACCGCAAAATGGCAAGGTTTCCAGCTCCAAAATGAATATCAAAAACGGCTGGAATGGGGGAGAACAAGAGCTCAACGTTGGATTTTTATTTTGCAAGGAAAGAGCTAGCAAAAGAGGGTTTTTAAGACTCTTTTTAGCTTAAAACAACAAGGAGGTGATGGAGGTCACAATGGTCTTCTTCAAGTTACAAATGGGGCAACAGCCACGGTGATGAAGTTGGAGATTTTAAGTTTTTGAAGGGTGGAAAATGATCCTCAAGGAGAGAGGAATCTAATGGTATAATTTTTGTAGTGTTTGGAGATGATTTCAGCCTTCAAAAGTGGGAGAGAAGTGTTGAGCTGGTGGAGGAAATGCAAATCGCCATTGAAGGGTTTCCGGAGAAAGAAGGGAGTCTGAAGCAGGGAGGAAAAACGTGAGAGAGGGAAGTGAGAGTAGGAGAGAGAGTCAACTTGCTTCTTACTTTATTTTGTTTGTCCTTTTGTGTATAAGGAAGAATAAAGAAGAGGGGAGAGTGGCTGATTTAAAACGGGTCTGTACACACAAATAAGGGGCCGGTTTTTAATTTGCAAAGGGGGAAGTTATTTTGCTTTTATTACACTAAACACCCCACTAGTTCTCGTTTTTGCGCTATTCACTAACCGGAACCCGTTTTCCAGAATTTTCTCGTTTAATTAATTTTAATGGTTCTAGACCTTCACTAAGGTTCAATTATACATATTTAATTGACTATGATTATTACGGGACTATTTAACCCGCTTAAAGTCACGTTTTCCCAGTTTCCTCAAAAAACGCGCGTTAAGGTTCATTTGTGTTTTTAATCCGTTTATGGATCCGTTTTCTTCGGAAGTTGTTCCCTCGTGTTTATTTAGGCATAATTAAGCTTCTAAAATTCTCATTAGCCTAATAAATCACTATTTTAAGTTTGGGGTATTTTAGATTGTCGATGCTCGTCACAACCAGAACAGATGCTCAAGACTTTGTAGTCATTAGTTGATGGATCAAACCCAAGGAACAATTTAAATATCTCAGCCAGAGATGGTGGAAGTGGAATGTTTAAGGTTTTCCTAATGGATGGATTCCATAGAAAGATCTCATGAATATATATGTCAATTTCAAAAACCAATATCTTTCAACAAGGAGCAGTCCGTTTACATCGCCAAAGATTATTGGTGACGGATTATCACTTAAGCAATCAGCAATGCGATGTGGTATTGGAATATCAAATTTAGAGGTTTGAGGGTCATACTCACCCTTATATGTAAGGCGACTACACAATCGAGCCCAGGGTTCTCCACCTCCAGTAGGCTTCTCAAGCACAAAAAGGGATTCTAGGCAGTTATTAGGGTAGTGACTGAGGTGCAATGAAGCAAAATCAGGGTTGTCGATGATTGATTTTCACTCCTTTGAAACAGATCTGAATCGAAGGAGGGGTTTCACGGGGAGGTAAGAAAGTATCTCGCTGCATATATGCAGAGGAAGATGGAAGTTTAATGAGTTAGGCTCCATAATAGGTACTGGGTAACTAAGAAAACCGTGAATGGAAGATGAAACTAGGATGAAACCATGATTTCTGGATGATACTGTAAGCCAATCGTTCTAGAGTTTATATAGAGATATTGTTATCGATACTGAACTCCAGAGAGAAAGGAGAAAAGTCGTCAATAATGTTTGTTGGCGATGGTTTCGAAGAGGTGACTCTTTGAAAAGGCAACCTTAACTGTACCGATTGAACGAATTTGATTTATGTCATGCTGTTGGCAGTTGATATTTGCAAGACTTAGTGCCGGGAATCGATAGGTGTCTGTTCTTTTTGGGAATGTGGATTAGTCGTTTAACTAATCACACTTTTTTCTCCTTCCTTTAGAGTAATAAACTCCGTTGCCTTTTCATTACTCCCTGTGTTGCAATCTTCCTGCGCTAAGATTTTTTTTTCTATTTTCCTCCCTAGTAGTAAATTTTATCCCTACCCAGTTACTTTTTTTTACTCCAATCTACATCCACTGTCCATCTCATCGTTTTTCTTATGTTTTGGACGTCAAAAGCATGTAATATTTTTTTATATATATACAGCACAAGGCCTTGATTTAATTATATACTTCCATAAAACACTATATAATCTTTTGTATAAACATAACTATTCTTGAAATTCATAAAAGTGCTACTACAATGCGTAGTTGCATGACTAGTGGGAGGAACCCATGTGGTGGAATCCAAGTATACCTCCCCGTGAAGGAAGGTTTCATGCAATCAACTTCACTTTTCTTGACCAAATAGGCTTTAGTTCACTAGCCCATCTTCGTGAAATTGGAACTCTACCGCATCTTTGATTTTCGTCCAATGCCTCACTATCAACAATTTCATCGGGTTCGTATTCTTAATCGACTTTGGAAAGGCTGAAGCTCAAAGAGAGTAGAATGAAGATGAAAACATAAAATAGAGACGGGGTGCAAAAATGAATATTCTCTCATTAGTTGCTGAAGCTGGGGGTTACAATTACTTATACCCAACTACATACAACTAGCACAAAGTGCAACCAGAAAATTACAATCAGCTATATTATTGTTACACTTTACATTCCCCGCAATATGAGCAGAGTAGCAAGTATACCCAGCTTGGTACGATTGAAATGAAAAGAATGGAAGGAAAGTCCTTTGGTGAAGATATTTGCAACTTGATGAGTAAATGGAATGAATATGATAATGAGCTTAAACCTTGAACAACTTGCTCATGCATAAAATGGTAGTCCATCTCTATATGTTTGGGTGTGTAACACGATTAGCAACAAGATGAAGGGCACTTTGGTTGTCACAAAACAGAGAACTTGGGACATAGATCGATGTATTTCAATATTGCAAGGACATACCCAATCTAAGTAAGTTTGGGTGCTGTTGTGGGAAGAAAGCTGAAATTTTTTGATGGTCAGCTAGATGACGTGAGGCTGAGACGTGGACTTTGTAATGTTCAACACAGCACCTGCGTCAAAATTTCATTTTTTTTTTTTGCGTCGAAATCTCTGTGTCTTCCTGTAGTGATATGTTCTTTTGTATGAGATCATAACACAAGTGTGAGGAATGCAATATGAGATTAGCAATATGTTTTCTAGTATGAGCGTGGGTGAAATGCAAATCCTTCATTCTTTTGTTATAGGTTTTTGCCTGTTCTGCCACAAGTTAAGCTGTATGTGTGTACAAAATAGAAAAATAAAAAAAAAAGAAAAGGAAAAAGAAAGAACGCTTAGGAAGCTTACTAGTTGTTGGATTCGCGCCTAAGAACAAACTACACAGAACGCTTCTTTTATAGCGACTAAGGTATTGTTAACGCTTATAAAGCGTTCTAAAAAGCCTAAATAAGTGGTTTTTTTTCGCTTTTTTCCACAAGTGTTAGAATATCTTTTAGATTTTTTCTATGTTTACAAAATGTTTGATTACCGAACTAGAAAATGTATCTGTGACCGGAAATTATAGATTTCTAAGGAGATATAGCCAACTTAGTAAGATATGAAAATATTTGGTTGATTTCAAGACTTATCTCTCCATATTGCTCAATATAAAAATTGAGTTTGCAGATCATTACATCAACATATTAATTGTGCATTCACCTCGTACAAAGGAAACAGAATGGAAAATAAGGGAAATAAATACAAAGAAAAGGAAAAGAATTCCCCAAATTACAAAGTTTGTTTGGTTTGAACTCAAAAATCGAATAGAATTCCCAGTGATTTCCTTTGTTGTTGTTTGTTTTTTATATATGATAAATTTAATTTTTATGTAGTACTTATTAAAATTATATATAATATATATGTTTATTTATATAAAAAATAATATGTGTTAATATTGAGTTAAATTATATAGTAGTATATTAATTTATATGAAAGATTATATATTTTATAAATAAGAAAAATAAATTTACATTATATTTAAAAAATTTTATATAAATATATTATTATTTATATCAATAATATAGTACATATTAATATTTACTTGTATTATAAATGATATGTCAATATTTATTAAAATAAATTATAAATATGTAATATTTTATATCATTTACAGAAATTATATATATATATATAGTATTTATATAAATTATATAGCATCTATTATTATTATTATATTCATTATTAATGATATTTATATGTATTTAAATTTTAATTAGTATTTATTTATAGAAATTATATATAAATAGTATCAGTATTATAATATTATTTGTATTATAAATGATATATAGTAATATTATATAAATTATAATAATATATATTTATATTAATATGTATATATACTTTTAAATATTTATCTAATTGTATGTGAATATTATATTATAAATAGTATATAAAATATTTTTAATATTATTTAAATTATTTATATTATTCTATAATTATTTATATAAATTATAAGTTACATATATTAATATGTGTATAAAATATATACTACACATTAATATTTATACAAATTATATAATATATATACGTCTAATTTTCAGGATTACATGAGAAAGTTGGAGGAAAGGGAATAATACATTTCACATGGGCTCATTAACGAGATGAGGGTTAAAGAACGCGCGGCACGCACGGCGTTTCCAATTTCTAGGGTTTTCTTCTTGAAGAACTCCCGCATCGACGCTGCTTCTCTATTCTTCTCGGATAATTTTCTACCAGCTTTCTCCTGAATCTATTCCCCGGTTCTTGATCCAATCTCAGTTACGCCTGCAATTAGTAAGTATTGTCGCCCAGTTTCTCTGTTGTTATGGCCCAGTTTCTCTGTTGGAAGTGATGGATTTTGTTTTTAACGCAAAAGCTCCGGATGGGGAAATTAGGAAGGTTGTAAAGAAGAAACGCACGGTTTCTGACTGGGAAGCTGAGAAAGATTTTCTGACGGTGAATGTTCCAAGCCAGGAAAGGGATCTCTCTTTAAAAGAGGGGAGACCGAGTTTTAAAGAAATTCTCGAGGCAAAGATTTCCCATGAGCAGGAAGAACTTTCTGATGAAGAGTTGTCTGATTGCGAGGAACTGGAGGATCTGGAAGATAGGGATAGGGAGGATCCTTTGTGTCCAAGCATCTCCTTTACAAGAGAAATATTACAGAACATCAAGAAGAACTGGAGGAATGCGGTTATCGTGAAGTTATTAGGTAAATCGTTTCCTCTTTCCATTATGACGGATAGGTTGGTCCAAAGATGGCAAACTAAGGGCAAGTTTGACGTAATGGCTATAGGAAATGGGTATTTTACAGTTGTATTTGAACTGAAAACAGATAGGGATTTAGCGTTGTTTGGAGGTCCCTGGAAAATTTCTGATAGGTATTTAACAGTTCGGAGATGGAGGAGGGATTTTGAGACTAAATCAGAAGCGCTGACCAATTTAGATGTCTGGATAAAGTTCCTAGACTTGAGTCTGGAGTATTTGACAGAGGAGTGTCTAACCAAAATCAGCAGCAAGGTGGGGAAGGTGATCAAAACTGATATTGCAAGGACTCGCCTGGGTTGTGCTCTCAGTGGTAGATCATGTGTCAACCTGGACTTAACAAAGCCATTGATTGGGTTCAAGCTGCAAGGAAAAGTTCACAAGATCGAGTACGATGATCCATCTCCTGTGCTTTCATTGTGGGTTCCTTGGGCATCAGAAGATCAATTGCCCGAGGCTAGAGGATGTGCCACGGCGGAGATAAATGAGGGTGGATTAGGTTGTTCAAAACCACCGATAGATAGAAGATGACTCACACCTTTCAGAGAATTTTGGTCCCTGGATGCGAGTAACCAGAAAAGGAAGGTCCAAGCTGGAAAAGGGGCCCATTAGGAAAAAAGGAAATCCCTCCCTCTTAAATGGGGGCTCTGATTCTAAATCTCATCCCCCTACCGGGATTTAGGAAAATTTGCGGTCTAATGTATTTCAATGAAGATCCAGAGGTTGATATCCATAGTTTGAGGGCTGGCGACAACGGAGGAGTGCATTTTTGGGAATGGGGATTCAAAAGATGGGTAATCAGACTGACGCCAAAAAGAAGCCCCCAGGAGTTAAGAGCAAGGAAGTCTTGATGGATGGAGCAAGCAACATTGTATCTGCTAATCATTTAGCTAAGTCTCCTTTCCCCTCTACTTCTTCTGTTTGTGTTGATGGTTCTGGAAAATATGACCAAGCTTCTAGTGTTATACACGTGAATTCAGATGGTAAAAGTGAGCAGGGTTCTGACCCTGTACTGACTTGACTTTGTTTTATCTATTTAATGAATGGCAACTTTAAAATCCTTGCCTGGAATGTGAGAGGAGCTGGCAAACCAGCGTTTCTGCCGTCTGTTAGAGATCTTTTAAATAGATCTAGACCTGATATTATGTTCCTTTGTGAACCTCGGATAAGTGGTGATAGAAGTCTTAATATTATCAATAGAATGGATTTTCCAAATAAACATATTGTGGAGGCTTCTGTATTTAGTGGTGGCCTGTGGTTGTTTTGGGCTAATTCTGTGTCTCTTAATATTCTGTGTAGCAGCAGTCAATTTATTCGTGCGAGAGTAGTGATGGGTAATACTTCTGTTCTTGCTACTTTCATCTATGCTAACCCTTTGGATAGTAGTAGAATCTCTCTTTGGAATGAATTGTCTAATCTAGCTATTGGCCAAGATGAGGGCTGGGTTCTTACAGGGGATTTTAATTCCATTCTGTCCCTTAGAGATAAGAAAGGGGGCATCAGGGCTATTAATAGAGGTAGTTCTGCATTTATAGACTGGGTTCACTCTAAGAGTCTGATTGACCTCCCTGCTAAGGGTAATCACTTTACTTGGACAATTAGGTCCATTTTTGTTAAACTGGACAGAACCTTAGTGTCTCATACCTGGTTTGATTTATTTGCCAATAGTTGGGTTGATGTCCTCCCTAGAACTTCCTCTTACCATAGCCCCATTCTTTCCTACTTTAATAGGTCTTTGGATATTAGGAGACCAGACAAGCCCTTTTGTTTTCAGGTGGCCTGGTCCGCACATGAGAATTATAATAAACTGATTAATGATTCTTGGAACCCTTCTTTGGACTTAAACCAGAACTTGTCTATCCTTAGTTCTGCCCTGATGAGTTGGAATAGAGACCAGTTTGGCAACATCTTTCGTACTAAGAATAGGATCCTTGCTAGATTAGCGGGTATCCAAAGAAGCCTTGAACAGTATCAGTCCTCTTTCCTAATAAATCTTGAAGGTATCCTCCAGAAAGATCTTGAAACCATCCTCTTCAGAGAAGAACTCTTCTGGTTCCAAAAAGCTAGAGAGAAATGGATTATGTTTGGTGATAAGAACTCCTCTTATTTCCATAGGAAAGTCAAAATTAAGCGGGCAAAATCCAAAGTTCTTATGCTTGATGATCTTAAGGGTAATTCTGTTGAGGGATTGGAGGGATTAAAGAATCTTGCCCTGGATTTCTATAGGAGCTTATATAAAGCCCAACCTCAATCTTACTAGATTCCGTTAGGTCATGATTTTCCCCTCATTAGTCTAGCTCATAAGGAATTTTGTTCCTCCTCCCCTTCTGTTGATGAAGTTAGGAACACTATAAAAGCTATGGGTAGTTTTAAAGCTCCTGGGCCTGATGGTTTCCAGACTTGGTTTTTTAAAAACCATTGGGACCTTATTAAGGATGGTATCTTGGATCTAGTATCTAAAGCCTTTTCAAGCAGAAGCATCCCAGAGGTTATCAATTCCACTCTTCTCTGTCTTATCCCAGAGATTAACCCTCCTTTGAACATGAAACATTTCCGTCCAATCGCCCTGTGCAATGTATCCTATAAAATCATAGCCAAATTGATTGTTAATAGAATCAAACTTTTTCTACCTGATGTTGTCTCTCCCCTTCAGAGTAGTTGTAACTCCCCTAATCCTAATCATGTAACATAGTTGCAAGTCGTAGCATAACAAAATATAATTCACAACGGAAAATAAACTAACTATCGTTTGGTGTTACACGCCGTTACTCACCCATGTGAGTAACAAGGCAACCTTACTCCATCCATCAACTTCAACTCCTCACCGTTGTGATGACGAGATACTGAACAATCTTAAACTTACAGTCCAAATCCAACTAAACAAATGAGCAACTAACCCAATACAACAAACTCCATAATACAATACATAATAAAACTAAAAGGTGTTTATTGAAAACACAATAGCTACCCTGTGTCCCGCACTCCGGCTTATGTCTTCAATCAGTAACCTGAAATGTTTGGCCCACTAAAGGGCTCAGCAAACTACTCCCTCCGTCCTGAATTGACCGTCCTGTTTACTATTTGGACATGTCGTTTGACTTCAATTTTTAACATATAAGATAAATTAATTTTGAAAATTTAAGGTTGCATATGATTCCTTACATCATAAACTATATATTACAAATTTAGTTTTATAAAATTATTTTATCTTATATGCTTAATATTGAAGTGGAAAAACGTGCCATAAAGCAAACAGGACGGTCAATTCAGGACGGAGGGAGTATATGCTGGTATACTAAATATAGTCTTAAGTCATTTGGATCCCTTAAGTCGTTTAACCATCTTGATATTAGATTCTTTACATGTTGTACCAATTTACAATAATAATAATAATAACTGTAAATGTTAAATAAACATGTAATAGTTCACAACAATCAATAACCAATAACCAGAACCAATAACCAAACAAGATACGCATTATAATTAACTGCACTTGTTAGTTGGCCTCATAGCCCTTATCCTTTTAAACCAACCACTTAACCTTCCAATTAATTTCCACCCCGGGCGTCATGTTAGGACAACCCTTAATAACTTATTAATGGACAGTAGTTCCCTGGGTTCCAATGGAACCGTTGCCAGCTGACCTTATGGCCCTGGATAATTATTTGCCTTGAAGGCGACCGATCCGGTCAAAACCTGTGCACCAACAGCAGTGCCCTCTGCCATCATCGAATGTGGATAATGGATTCCCTTGAGTGACTCTTGATATAGTCCCTCGTAGTGATCACGATGCGCAACCAGAAATTCGAAACAGTCTGGATTCCTCTCTTTATAAGTTAGCCCTTTAGTCAGTGATACAATATCCAATCCTTAAGTTAAGACTATAACAGTTGACCATCAGTTAGGTTCACGTAATACCTAAAGGTCACTAGTCTTGTTTAAGTTTAGATGTATAAACTTCCAGTCATAAGACGTTCGCGCAAAATAAAACGCAATGATGTCGAGCAATACAGTATACAAGATTATATACATAAATCACAGATATCGCTCTTAACAATTAAACACACAGCGTCTGGACCTCAGGGAAAATCCTTAGGACATTCAGACCACACAATTAACATACCGTTCACCGTCGTAAATGCTAGCGTGAAGTATCACGCCCGCCCTCTACTCTCGTAGTTCTTGTCTCGTAGCTCTGGAACATATATATACACTAAGTGTCAATCCACTATAATTCAAACCAAATCGATATCCCGTATAGTCACCAATCCCCCGGTATTTAACCCCTTGATTAATCATTGTTTTTATTAAGGTTTTAACTCATGTTCGGGATTAGTTATTTGATCCTTTAATTGTAGTAGTAGCTAACATGTGGTATCCTCTTATAACATAGGATTTAATATAATTGACTTCAGTATTAATAGTCTTTGGCATTTAAATTCCCACTTAAAATTTAAGTTGGTGAACTTGACCCTCTGGTCAATTTGGTTGACTTGGTCAATATATACAAGTCAAACAGATATAATCTATAATATAACTCCTTGAATTATATAATTCCATTATTTGTATAACTCTTTATACTATAACATCTTTTTTTTATAGCACTCTTCTTAATTTTTTTATTACCAATTATACACTTTAATGTATATAAGTATATATATACACACTTAACGTAACATGGCAACATATATATATATGCATTATATATGTATTCAATTAGTGCAGTTACATGTGTATATGTATAATTAGACATTAACCGATATTTGTTTCATTTGTCACTTTCAAACGAGGAAAACTTGTATGTATAGTTTTATTCGATTTATAGCATTATTGTGAGGAATAAGAAGGCTGACAGCGATTGTTTTAGCTTAAGTTTCAAAACTACATTGAGAAGAATGTTGTACAAATATATTTATACATATACTCTTACTAGTTGAATATTTACCGGGAAGAAATGGAAGGAACATGTATATTCCTATGAGTTTCAATGTTGCAAGGAGAAGAAAATGGATTAACTCGAGACTATTATGATTTTATTATTCCCTTTAGTTTTACAAGCCAATTCACGCTTGAGTGTAGCAATTTATCAACCTACTGTTAACTTTACAAGTATTAACTTGTTATGTAATATCTTTAATTGAAATTAAATAGGTACTACTACAGTGTAGCAATTACGTGCCACTAAGCCATAATTTGGTCACCCTAGTCAGGATGAATAACAACATCTTTTATCCTGATAAATATACACCTCTACCCATAATTTGACATGTGTTGTTATAGTTTGGAAATTTCAAAATTATAATGTTATTTTTGTTGTCTAACCCACTAACAATCTGTTTAATTAACCCACATTATATAATCTTTACAACCTTGACATGTATATAACTAGTATGTTCCAGTTATTTTGATCAAGATGCTAATATTATTTCATTCCTCATATAAATTTTGATTTCCCAAACATATAATTGGACTAAAGCTTACATTTAACTTCCTAGACATAATACCACCACCTAATGTGATGTCATTTTTCATAGCTTGATCCCTAATAAAATACTTAAGTTGTAATTTAATATAATCCAACTTTTTATATGATTAAATCCAGGTTTCATACTCACTAACGACCACTCGACCTCTAATTCACCACCAAGTTGTAATTTAATACCTTGCTATTATATTACTATTTTACTATTTGTTTTTTTTCCCTATTTTTTTATCTAACATATATATATAACATTCAAATCTTCAATTACAAACATTCTAAACCACTTAATAATCATTATTTATTCTTTATAAATCATTTCCTTCTTGTTATTAAACACCTCCTCAAACACTAATACAGTTGTGAACTTGTAAGTAAGCGCTTAAGCTCATCATTTTTATTTTATTATTTATTCATTCTCAATTTAGTAGTTTGTTAATTAAACGACTCATGCTATATTATATATATATTATATATAACACCATTTAACTAAATTATGATAAATCCTAGTTGATAATGGATTAGGATCCACTAATCAATCTTATTTAAAAAAATCATTAATAATAATTTTTTGTTAAAACAGTGATTAAGAAACTTAAAATCTTAACTATCTATTTCTTCTCCAACAAAACGCAAGTCAACCATTCATTATTAACATATTAATTCCTTAACAACCATTACTCACGGATTAATCTTAGAAATCATAATTTTACCTTAGACTATTCATATCTAATTTTCAAACCTCCAAAACAACCAAAACTTTCCTCAATACTGAAACTTCCACGTTCAGTATTCCATTAACCTGCACCAGATTCACTTTCATACTGGAATTCACATATCAACCTTGGATCACTTAACTAACCCAATATCCAGTATTAATACAACCTGTAAAATTTCTAGAAGTTCAACCACTCTTGTACCAAGAATCGTTATACAATTAGAGTTGGTCCAAACACATTAATTTCTGGTCTGCCATCAACTAAGTTCTGAATTCAACAGAGAAATAAACCCAGTAATTTTGTTTCATCCAAAGGCGATTTAGACTAATACTGAAAGTTTAGTTAAACGGTTCAATGGTAAATACCTTCCAGTTTGCTCTCTTTTTGTTCAGCCAAAATCTAGCCAGATGAACACCCCTTCTGTTGGTTTTACCGAGATGCCAGAACATAGAGTAAAGAAGAGATAAGAGAGAGAGGCTTAAGCTCCAAATCGAGACTACAGATAGGAAAGAAAACTTACCAATTTTTCGCTTGAGGTATAGAAATGGTGTTAAACGTTTCTGGTTTCAAACATGGCTGGAAACCATAGTTTCTGGAGTATTGAAGCAGATGATAGAAGAATAATTTAGCGCAGATCGTAGTAGAAATCTGAAGAGAAAAAGAGTCATGAAAAATACAGGGAAAAGGACCAAACCCTTACTCTTGGATCTGAACTTGAACAGGGAGAAATCAGCTCCTAACTCACGTTCATTCTTCTTTATGGATATCTATACAGGTTCCAACCCCACGCTTGAACAATTGGTCAAGTCAGTTTTGACTTAAGAGGGGAGAAAGGTAGATGGAGGTGCTGTAACTTGAGAGGATTAAGCTTGTTGTTCTTCTGACTTTGTTTTGTGAAACAATAGAGAAAGAGCAGGAGAGAGGCAGACATGTATTCTCTTGTTTGCAGATCAAGGCTTGCAGACGAGAGGGCAATGAGTAGAGCATGTATGTTCTGTCACCAATTAGGGTTTGATGAGAGGGAGTACGGATGTTCCTTGCACGCTGGTTGAGTTCACGGATGAAGAGAAGCATTATTCTCCAGTAAGGGGTACAAAATTACCGTGAATAAAAGAGAACAGAGAGTGAGAAGAGTACTGGAAACTTCACCAGATGGGGTTTGGAAATAATAAAAAATGAAAATTGGTACAGAGACAAAGGGAAAGGCGCGGTGAGATGAAAATATATTTCTGTTAATTTGTAATTTAATAAACTAATACTATGTTTTAATCTCTTTTCACTTTATTTGATTTATTTAAGAACTTTCATAGCTTTATTTAATTCCTCTTGTAAAACATATTAACTTTTGTTATAATTTTGTGTAATTTATATATTACATGTTACATCCATTTAACAATGCCTTGTTATTATTTTATGTATCTCCTTGTATATTATACATTATATAATATCATGGTTGATATTTAATTTCTCTTTTCCTCCATAATATCTTCCTTATGTTTAAAGTTTATAAACCTTTTTAGACCTCCATTGATATTTATTACCGCATGTGATTAAGGATGGTCTTTCCCTTCTTAACTTATACAGTATATATAAGTATATGCTTAAGTTAAATATATCATTCTCTTCGTTAAAGTTAATGAAATTCTCTTTTTAAGGTGTTTAATAATTCCTTTTTTTTTAGCTTGCACATACATTTATATATATGTACAGTTATGGTTAAATAAATTCTTTTAACCTCCTTAGGATCATTTATATTCTATTGTTCCTTTTTACTTCTTTAAGCATATTTGACCTTAAATTAAACTCTTTCATTTAATTAATTTATTATTAATTAGGCTAATTAATATTTGGGATACTTCAATCCCTCCTTATAATTTCTCCCACTTAGTCCAATATTTGTGTAAGGTTTAATAACCTTTTGGACAATCTACATTTTTTATTAAAATATATTGGTGGTTATGTAATTCCTATACCAATTTAGGGCACATTAGCCTTTATGATTCCTGACTTACTCCCTAATTATATTTTATAAACTTTGGAGATATTTCAGTAGCTTTGTTCCTGGTAGACACATTCAGGACAATCAGATTATTATGCAGGAAGTGGTCTTCTCTATGAATAAAATTAACTAGAAGTAGGGAAGGGTGGGGCATCCTGAAAATTGATCTAGAGAAGGCTTATGATAATCTTTCTTGGGATTTCATAAGAAACACTCTTTCATGCCTCAATCTCCCTCATAGTTTCATTGAGTTAATTATGTCATGTGTAGCGACTGTTAGCATGAAAGTGCTTTGGGAAGGTTCCCAATCTGTCAGTTTTAAACCCACGAAAGGGCTTAGACAGGGAGACCCCCTCTCCCCCTATCTGTTTGTCCTTTGCATGGAAAGGCTATCTCATCTTATAGATCAAGCTGTTATAGGAAAGGAATGGTGTCCTATAAAGCTCTGTAACATGGGTCCTGTTATTTCCCATCTATTTTTTGCAGATGATCTAATTTTGCTTGGTAGTGCCTCCATGAGGAATGTATCCACTATGATTGATGTTCTTAAGGACTTTTGTAAGATGTCTGGAGAAAAAGTTAATCTGTAGAAATCTACTATCCTTTTCTCAAAGAATGTTAGTGTGGGTAAAAGGATAGATATCATTAGACATATAGGCATCCCTGTTGCTGATAATCTAGGCAAATATTTAGGTTTAAATTTAATTCATGGCAGGTGTAATAGTAATCAACATGAGGATTTAGTTGATAAAGTTCGAAGAAGGGTTTCTGGTTGGAAGGCTAAAACCCTTTCATTTGCGGATAGATTAGTGTTGGTTAAATCAGGTCTTAATGCTATCCCTACTTTTAACATGATGTGTCAAAAAGTTCCTGTGTCGGTCTGCAATAGGTTGGATAGAATTAATAGGGCCTTCCTTTGGGGGCACAAAGATTCTGAGAGGAAACTTCACACCATAGCTTGGGAGAAGATCTATAGAGCTAAGAATGAGGGTGGGCTGGGAATTAGGGAGTCTCATCTAATGAATAAAGCCTGTCTTGCCAGATTAAGTTGGTGACTCTTGAATAACCTGGATGGATTTTGGGCAAGAATTCTAGTTAACAAATATAAGAACCCTGAAACCAGATCTGCTTCCTGCACATGGAGGAACTTAATATCTTGCAGAGAAATATTAGAAAAAGGTGCTAAGTGGAGACTTGGGAATGGGAAAACCATTAAATTTTGGGTAGACAAGTGGCTAGTGGATTCTCCTTTGTGTAATTATGTTATCTCCTTCTCTGATATAGATATGGAGGCTACTGTGGCTGACTTATGGGAAGTTAATAGGGTTTGGAATTGGGAGCTATTGGAGAATACATTACCCCCTGATATTCTTAGTCTTCTGCCTAGTAAAGCTATTTTAGACTCGGAAATATAGGATACCATTATTTGGAATTCGGCCAAAATGGGGATCTCACGGTCTCCTCAGCTTATGAGATCATTAGGAACAAAGGTGTGCATAACCCTCTGTGGAATTTGATCTGGAGAGTTAAAGTACCTCAAAAAGTAAAAACCTGCCTATGGATGATTGGTCAGGATGGTCTTAAAACTAAGAGTCTTCTGTTTCAGCGTGGCTTAACCCCTCACCATTCTTGTGATGCGTATGGGGATAGAGAAGACTCAGCCCATGTTCTTAAGCATTGTCCTGTGAGTATTAAGCTCTGGAAACATCTATTAAGCGATAGCTCTATTATCGATCACTGGGCTAATTGTAGTATCCCGGAGTGGCTCGTTTTGAACTTGAAGAATCCGCATATTCCTAATATCTATAATTCTGATTGGTCTTGTTTGTTTGCTGTCACTTACTATGTGCTTTGGTTTTGGAGAAATTTTAAGTTTCATAATGATGTTACTGAGAGAGATCTAC
This sequence comes from Limonium bicolor, assembly GCA_023374045.1. Lineage (NCBI taxonomy): Eukaryota > Viridiplantae > Streptophyta > Magnoliopsida > Caryophyllales > Plumbaginaceae > Limonium > Limonium bicolor. Next base: position 186,699,731 of record CM041776.1, on the reverse strand, counting down.
CTACTCCTTTGCTTTTTTCTAAGTTTCAAGAGCTGTTGTCCACGCCTGAAGTGAAGCATCTGCAGAACAAGATAAATATCGGGGTCCAGTATGGTTGGACTCCCCCTCCATTTGGATGGGTCAAAGTTAATGTCGATGGTGCAGTCTCCATCCAGAGAAGAGCAGCAGCTGGTGGAGTATGCAGGGATCATGAGGGCCAATGGCTGGGCGGGTTTACTCATGGTTTGGGATTTTCTAGCGTTGACGAGGCTGAAGGCTGGGCTATTTTGGATGGCCTCCGGATAGCTGAAGTTATAGGTTTCTCCAGGGTCATCATCGAGTCTGATTCCCAGGTGGTTGTGTCCCTACTCTGCAAGCAAAGGAGCAGATTTCACCCATTAGAGAACTTGTTTAGGTCTTGCGAGAGTATGTTAGAGAAGTTTGATAATTGTGTGATCCAGAAGATAGATAGAGTAGCTAATAAGGTGGCTGATTCAATTGCCAAGTTAGCTATAAACAGTGAGCTCTCACTCTCTCTGTTAGAGTTCCCACCTGCTCCGTGCTTGCAACTCCGAAGCTTGGATGTAGGTTGTTAGTTTTGTTGAGTAATAAAGTTCCCTTTCATCAAAAAAATATATTTCCCAGATTGTGAGGAATCACAAAGAGAGATATGAGGCTTTAAAAAACTTAAAATGGGGAAAACAAAATCATTAAAAAATAAAAAAACACACAAAGGAAAGAATCCATTTCCCTGTTGGTTATCCCCAAATGAACATGGCGTCAATCAATTCATGACCTCCACACAGTCATTTCTGTTCGTTTTTTCATCAATCGACAAAAAATAGGCGTTAGGAAAGATCTTTTTTTACTAGTGACTTCTGCAACTTGTTATAGGGAACCACTACCCTCAGATATAGCAATAAGTCATTCTGGAATCTTGCTTAATGTACATATGTCGTTTATTTTATAGGCACACGTTATTCATGTGGGTATACTAAAGGCAAAAGATGGAATCTTAAAGACATATGTTCCACTACTCAATCCAATTTGATATTGCCGACATTTGAGCTACTTTTCCTATAGATTTTGTCAGGGATGTCGATGTTCCAACCGATAATAATAGTATATCATAGCGAGCCGTTACGGTAATTTGGGGTGTGGATCTCACAAAGGATTTATTGTGCCTTTACATAAAGGCTTTAATGTTGTTCGTTAGATTTATCTGTATTTAATCAATGGTTGAGATTAAAACACCCAATACTGCTGACCTTCTTCATCGTTCTATTCCTGAAAACAATTACTCTTCATCGTCCTACTCAGCCGACTGAGCACAGTGATTTCTGCTTCTTCTTGCTCGCGAATCAAAGTGACAAACTACAGTTTGGGGATAAGAATGAGACTGATGGACTACATGCCTGCTCTCCCTTGCTGGTGAATCGAAAGAGATTGAGGGGGTGTTTGTTTTGGGGTAATCAGGAAAGGGAATCGGAATGATTCTATCTCCTACTGATTGTTTTATCAGTTTTTCCTGTTTTCAGGAAAGAGAAAGAAAATGGGATTACCCTAAAATCCTTTATCTTGATTCTCCACCCCCTACTAGAGAATGAGATTCCCTTTCCCTAACACACTTTGACCGACAACATATGACCATTGATCGATGACTAATGATCATTGACCGGTGACCGATGAATGTTGACGGCAATTAATACCGTTGACCGACAGTTCACAGCCAATGACTATTGACCAATGGTCGTTGACCGGTTATTTATTTCATTCCCCTCAGCTAAAACAAACAAATAGAAAAATCAAAGGGAATTCTTTTTCATTCTTCCCCATTCCCTTTCTTGATTCCATTCTGTTTCCCCACTTGAAACAAACGCCCCCTGACATATTACGATTGCAACTGGAGGAGATTTTAGGGTTACTGGTCAACATGTCTCTTTCCTGCTAACTCAATTCTGATTCATATCCTCCTTGGGTATTTTTACATTTGGTGTCATTATGTTTGAAACTGGGACATCTTGTTGTCAATGATCATTCGTTGACTTGCTATACTCAAACCAAGTGTAAATAAAGCTTGGTTATGCACATTGCTTACTAACATTGCTTACTATTATATGTTTCTATTAATTTCTGTTAACATGTGGGGTATCACTAGAACACTGGTTTGGAACTCCGGCAGGTAGATTCCTTGGTTTTGTGTAGGTGACTACAAATCATAAGGCAATTGGTGTTGGAGCTGTAAAAGTTATTTCTTGTTGAATCTTTGAGCTAAAGTTGGACATTGTTTGGATCGTGAAACCTCCGGAGAGATTACTATCCATGATTGACATTGACATTGATTTGCTAATAGATTCTATCAACGTTTGTAATGCTACAGATTGTGTTGTGTAATCATGATTGACATTGATATCATGAATTAGTGTGGTGCCCTTATGAATTAACATGTCCAGTTTGTGGTGTTTTGGTAATGTATTTTAAGTTGTATATGAAAGCCAACATGTAAATTTGAAAAGAAGAAATGTTTTCTGCCAATCTTAAATGTTGGTAATGGTTACCATGTGGCTTGAAAATTGTTAACCTGACACTTGAAAATTGTTAACCTGTCACTGGTAAATGGTTAACTTGTCACTGGTAATGGTTAACCTGTGGCTTGAAAATCGTTAACCCTATCGTTGGTAAATGGTTAACCTGTGACTTGAAATCGTTAGCCTGTCATTGGTAATGGTTAACACGTGACTTGAAAATCATTAACTCTATCATTATTAACCTATGGATTGAAAATCGTTAACCTGTCGCTGGTAAATGGTTAACTTGTGGCTTGAAAATCATTAACCTGTCACTTGAAAACTGTTAACCTGACACTTGAAAACTGCTAACTTGTCGCTGGTAAATGGTTAGCCTATCACTAGTAAATGGTTAACTTGTCACTTGAAAATTATTAACTTGTCACTTGAAAATGGTTAACCTGTCAATACTAAATGGTTAACCTGTCAGTATTAAATGGTTAACCTGTCAAGCTTAAATGGTTAGCCTGTCAAGCTTAAATGGTTAACCTGTCAATCGTAAATGGTTAACTTGTCACTAATAAATGGCTAACTTGTCACTCAAATTTTTTTAACCTGACAATCGTAAATGCTTAACCTATCGCATGTAAATGCTTAACCTGTCAATCGTAAATGGTTAACCTATCGCATGTAAATGTTTAACTTGTCAATCGTAAATGGTTAACCTATTATTTGGAAAGTTAAAAATGAATTGAATTATTTTACATATTAATGATATAAAATAATGGCTAGTATTATGAAAACTTACAACATATTTATTTCCGTATCAGTGGCATATAATTATGAAACTAATAAATAACAGATTGTAACTCGTACATATACCCAAAAATATTACTCAATATATGTTGTTTTTTTAGACAATATGTACTTTGTGCCATTCAAGGCAATTCATTTAATAATTTAAACAATTGATATCGAGTAGTTTTTATATACTAACAGTATACAACCATGGCTAATATTATCTAAATCTTTGGCATGTATACTTTCGTATGATTGACATAAAATTCTTGACGTTTATGGCTAACATTGTGTGTATATAAAAACCACCATAGGTAAGGCTAAAAAACGTCGAAGGCTTATTGGCTAGCCACTTGCAATATTATAAAGTATAGAACAAATAAAAAAACATTATCCTACACCACAAACCCACCTAAAAAACCACCTTAGGAAAGCTAAAAAAACGTTAAAGGCTTATTGCCGAGTCAATTGCGACATTATAAAGTATAGACTTAGTTTAAAAAAGATTACCCTTGAAATACCCCGAACTTAAATATAGTGATTAAAATTATTCTAATATGTATTTAAGGGCCTAATAGTGCCTAAGTAATTTTGGTAAGGAAAATAAATCCAAAAGAAATGAAGAAATGCTTAAAAAGTGAAAAACGCTAAATAAGCGTTATATGACCATAAGAGGTACGAGACCTCGGTTAGAGTATTATGTGGATTCCTAAGGCTTATTCATTCCTAATTAATATACGGGAATGATTCTCAAAGAAAATGGATCCAAACAATGTATCAAAACGCTAATAGAGCTTTAGTGCACGTTTTTCGAGAAAACCCGAAACGTGACTTTGAGTGGTCAAACGAACCCGTAAAAATTATAGTTCATTAAATAACTATAATTAGGCAGTAATGGAAGCTTAATGACCAATAAAATTAAAGAAACGAGAAAATTCCGGAAAACGGGCCCGGTTAGTGAATAATAGTACCAAAACCGGGTAAATTAACGAGCGTTTCTGTAAATGACGAAAAATGCTCCAACTAGTAGTACTGTGTGGGGCGGCCAGTTTTAATAAGTCAATAAGCTCTCACACACTCACACTAGACTAGCTAATTAAATAAAGAAGTCAAAAAGCAAAAAGGGAGAAAAAGTAAAAAGCAACTCACACACTCTCTCACCTCTCATTTCTCTCTTCTCTCTCCCATTTTTTCTCCCAGCCAATTTCCCTCTTCTTCTTCCTCTGGTTGGTCGATTTTGAAGCTCCCAAAGAAAGCTCCAATGGCTTCCTCTCTTCTCCTTCATGCTCTAGCCTCATGTGAACTCTAAATGCAAAAATAAGTATATATTCTTGCTCCTCTCTCCAAGCTCTACCTTTCTATCTTTTCAAAATCTTAAAATGAGGAAGTTCATCTCCATGGGTTTTGCCCATTTGAAGAGAAAATGGCACCAAATTGAAGCTTGGAGTCTCCTCTCTCCATTAAGGTAAAAATTTCCATGAAAAACTCATGTTTTCTCCATTCTCCTTTGTAGCCAATTTTTCCCCATTTGTAATGCTCTATTTCTCTCTCTCTTTTGAGCATCATCCCAACCTTCCAATGGTGGTGGGATCACCTTCTTGAACCAAGGGCTAGAACCCCTCTTAAAAGACTCCAAAGGTAAACACTAGATTTGGTGTTTTAAGCATTTCAATGAATTAGTATTATTCTAAGGGTTAGTATTTTAATTACACATATTATGTGTTCCTTGGGTGATGGGAATGGATTTTGGCAACTCCATTGCCCATTGGACCGATTTTGTGCAAGAAAGAGAGAAGGATGAGAATTGGAAAAGAAAAGAAGGAATTATGAGCTTAAGGTAAGAGCTCCTTCTTAATGCTAAATTTTAATGCATTAGAGTAATGGGAATGGGTAAATTTATGGAAGAACCCAAAATGTTGTACTAGTATTGTAGTAGATGGAAGTTTGAGAGTATTTGTGAATTAAAGTTTGGATTGAAGGCCTTAGAGCCAAATCATTTGTGTATATGTATTGGTATTGTTGTTTGAGGAAGTATTGGTAAATATGAATGCTTTGATTGCTGGTAGGACCCTTGTATGGGTGTGGCTAGTTTAGGAATGATTTTGGTAAGAATGGATGAATGTGGATGAGTTAGATTTGTAGGCAAACCATGGCAAAATTTTAGTAGAAAATAAGAAATTGTTGGATGACTTGATGGATGGGAGAGCCAAGGTGTGTATTGGGTTTAGTAGAGATGTTTAGTAACCATGGAGTGGTAGTTTTAATATGAGAATAAAAGGGTGTAAAATCTGTAGCAAGAAGTGTTGTAATGCATTGGAAAATCTAGGAAGAACTAGTGTGCAAGATTTAGTAAAATGAGTGTTGGACTTGGTTATAGATAGTGTATTTGCTTGGAAATGAATTGGAATGGTAAAATGGAGTTAGGACAAAGTGCAAGTGCAAGATAAGTGTAGGAATGCACAAGAGTGCAATTGTAAAAAATGAGAATGGAAATTTGTAGAAATTGAGCAAGAAGTTGAGTAACGGAGGACCAAGGATTAAGGAGTTTAAGAAGTGTTTTAGTGGTGTTTAAACATGTATAAAACATGTGGAAATATTATGGAATGATTAGAGGTGGATTAAGGGTTGATTTGGGGTTGAACAATCAACCTAGTAGCAGTTTTTAGCAGGGCCCGGGACCTAGGATATGTACCAAGTCCCGGACCGCTTCAAAAATTAAGTCGAGAGTGAAATCTGTAGGTGGTCCGGGACCTAGGTCCAGGACCAAGTCCGGACCAATAGTTAAAAAATGGCCGAGAGTATTTTTCTTGAATGGTCCGGGACCTTGGGGCCGGACCAAGTCCCAGACCACCCCCAAAAAGTTGCCGAAAGTGATTTTTAGGGTTCAAAACATGGGGGATTGATTGGTAATGGTTTTAGAAGTTGTTAAGGCCTTGTTTGGTGACCTTTAAAGGTCCTAAGAAGTGTAAACAAGTTTGAGAAGTGATTAAGAAAGTTGTGAGTATAAGAACATAAAGTTAAACCGAAATAACGGGATAACGGGGTAAGTACGGGAGAAGTAATTAAGTACGTGCCATATGAACGTAGTATTAATAATAATGTTTGGAACATTATCAGTGAACAAGTGTGAACCATGGGACAAGGGAACCCACGGTAAAGTTAACCCCGGTGAAAGGTATGATTTCCTCATGCTCTGTATCCTAACCTGGTTACCCCAATTTGTGTGCTTATTTGATCACCTAAATAAGATAAATGCACGAATCGGATTTTAATGCACTTACTTGTGCTTGTTTTATATTGTTCTCGATATATTGCCTTCAACATTTAGTTTGTTTAATTCATGAAATGAATGGATGAAAACGAAGTGTATGTGTATCTCGTTGTGTACCTGTGTAATGTATTATTCCTTGGTATGGATGTGATGACTTCTACTAATTCCTAACCATCTAACTCCTAACTTGAGTATTGAATAAATTGGAATGAGTAGAAGTCCGATATAGTTTCGGCCACGTGTGAGGATGAGGAGACACAAGAGGTTGGATCCGATTCCTGACCTGAATCCTTTATGGAACAAATCCCTTAAATGGGTAGACAGATTGGTGAGCCACCCTAAAGCCCGGTGTGGGACGGTTGTGTAGTCCCTGCCCAGAGGTCACCACGACAAAACTTGAGTAAGTAAGTAAGTAAGTAAGTAAGTAAGTAAGTAACCTAAACTCGGTATTTCCAGTCATCAGAGCGATACTTCGCTCTGATACCACTTTTTGTAACAACCCCTACCATTAATACAATGCTTACCGTCCAATCTCCTACACATCAGATACACGAACGGATACATACTTACTAATGTGGGTGATACAATGCCGTTAGTCACCCACGTGACTAACAAGGCTACTGCTACTATATACAATCGGTCTGATGGACCGGAATCCGAGTACTACATAACTCAACACATACTCCATTTACCAAAATAAGTATACAATCTTCATTCCATACAATACTCCATGTACAATACAATTTAATTCACATACCGAGTTACTAGGATCCTCATACAAGTATATACCTCTTCCAAACTCATACTAACTCACTAGGAGACTACTTACTACCCATTCCTCACAACTACTTACTTTCTAGATACAAGGTTGTGCCGTCCGGTCTCTTACCTTGAACACATCCGCTTCGGGTACCTGCACACTAAAACGTTCCCCCTAGGGGGTCAGCTTTCGCTGCGCATGATAACCGCTACCCCGCGTACTAGTGAGGGTACGCTGACCACTTGGTCGTTACATGCAGTTCATTTATTCACACAACATGCATACATGCTTTCATACATATACAATAATACTTACGCAAGACATACATACATACACTTCATTACATACAAGGAATACAATATACCATCCAATCATACTTACCTTCTTCCGAAATACACCTACTCATTACATACACAATATACAAGTTGTTAGCTTCATTGGTCCACCCGGGTTAATCGGGTGGAGATTACTCTTTTACTCGTTACTCCATACATACGCATACATACTCATACTCATACTTTACTTATTACTTACTCTTACTTTACTCATGTTAAGTCGTCGGGACCTCTGGCCCTGGGGACTACTCCGTCCACCTCCGGGATTTACTTGACTCACCAATCCGGGATGATACCCATTTAAGGGATTTGGGCCGCGGACCAGTTAAGAGTCAGGAATTGCAGCCAACCTCTTTGTGACTCCACATCCTCAACGCGTGGCCGAAGCTATATGGACTTCTACTCTTCCAATTTATCACTTAAGTTAGGAGTTAGGAGTTAGGAATTAGTAGAAGTAACATCCAACCGCATACACAAATACATTATTCATATACACATCCATACAAATACAATAATATACAAGTACATACAAGGTACAATTACACATCATCATCATTCATATTTCATGAATTATACGAACTATTGTTCAAGACAAATAGCGAGAACAATGTAAACAAGCACAAGTAAGTGCAAAATAATCCGATCATGCATTTATCTTATTAGGCAGGTCAAATAAGCACACAAATTGGGGTAACCAGATTAGGATACAGGGCATGAAGAAATCATACCTTTTACCGGATTTACTTACGGGTGCTCCCTTGTTCCTTTGGGTTCCCTTTGTCCTTGATTCTATACTCCGAACCAGACTACATGTCAAATGGTTCAATTATACTAAGACATCACAATGCATATAAACTACTACTCCCTGTACTTACCCGTTGTCCCATTGTTTCGGTTTAACTTAATGTTATATACTTACTATCTCTATACTTCATTGTCCAACTTATTTATACTTTTATGTCCCTCAAAATCATTAATTAAGTATAGTTACCTTATCAACTATTACCATTCTCTTCTTCATTACTTAAAATCCATTTAATAAGTTTATTTTCAAAAAATTTGGGTTGGTCCGGGACTTTTTCGGATCCTAGGTCCCAGACCACCCTATGGACTAAAGTCTCGAACTGGTTTTACTGATGGTCCGGGTCCTTGTACATATGTCAAGCACGGACCAGAAGGCCTACAACTCTCGAATGATTTTGGTTATGGTCCGGGTTCTACATTGAGGTAAGTCCCGGACCTGTCAATTGAAGAAATTCGCCCCATTTTCAAGGGGTGGTAGGGTCCTTGTAGGGACCTAAGTCCAGGACCACCCAATGTTTGCAACTCTCGGTGTGTTTCAATATGCTGGTCCGGGACTGTAGTCCGGACAAGTCAGGACCCTTGCTAAAATTTCTAGATTTTAAGTTTTCAAAATCTGTTACAATCCCAACTTTGCCTAATAAATTTCCCATTGTTCCTACACTTAATCCCACATGTTTAAGCACCTAATTAAGCTCCTAAACATGCTCAAATCCATCACCATCTCATTACTCCTTTTCATACTAATTCACACACCAATTCTCCACACTTTCCTTTCAACACTTACACAAATCCTTCCTAGTTTTGGTTTGCTACAGATTTTAGTCCTACTTCCCCCATGCATATTCTCATCCCCTAATGCCATTTCTAAGGCCCACAATGCATTGCCTTACCTCTTCAAGTCCAACACTCTTTTACTAGGTCTTGTACATAAGTTCTCCTAGCTTCTCCAACACATTTCGACAACTCTTGCTACAGATTTTTACCTTCTTAATTCTCATACAACTACCATTTCATAATTACCAAGCATTTCTATTAACTCCAATACACACCTTGGTTCTCCCATTCACCAAGTCATCCATAAATGTACATATCCCTACCAACTAAACAGCTCACATTAAAATCTGTTATAAGGACATGCTTTTACCTAGTTTTCTAGTTCTTAAGTGTTCTAGTCCTAGGTAAATTTTGACATAACCTCCCCTAAAATATTGCATTCTCACCACATCATTTACTCACATTTAGTCACCCAATTCACCTGTTTTCAACAATCATAAATATACAAAGCTCCCATACACAACTACCAACATTAAGCACTCTTAAAAATTCCTACACACTACAATCAATTCCCACCTAGTTGTGAAAGTTTTTAATTGCCTTTCAAGCTTCCATAATAGTTTGGTTCTTCCTCCCCATTACGCTACTACTCATTACCCTTTTTAATATACACTCAAAAGCTACTAAGATCTGTTACATAAAATATTTACAAGACTACAAATGTGAGTACCATTTACCTTGTTCTTCCTCTTGTTTCCTTTTCTTCTTCTTTCTTCTTTCTCTTTTCTTTCTTTTTCCTTTCCACCGGTTGTAAACCCAATTCCCTAACACTTCAACCCATACATACACACCACCATTTCAATACCAAGAACTAACCCTTAGATTACATTAATGCTTTGAGGTAAATTTCTAGGGTTTAGGAGTATATTACCTTCCAAGGGAGTAGATGAAGCTTAGAGGAGCTCAAGAACAATATTTCTACTCCTTCAAAGAGGCCAAAATTGGCTGGGTACAAAAGGAGCAAGGAGTTCAAAACTTGAAATCTTTATTTTGCAAATGAGAGCAAGAAAGGGAGTGTTTTCGGATTTCTCTTTACCTTAAACCAAAGAGGAGAAGGAGGGTCTTCTAATGGTGGTCTTGAAGCTCCAAAGCAAGAGTACCCATGGAAATGAAAGTTCTTGTTTTCGAATTTTGAAAAGAGGGAAGTGTTCCCCTTGATGAGAGGAAGATAATGGTGTAGTTTTTGTAATTTTTGGAGTGGGTTTAGACACCTAACAAGATGAGAGAAGTGGAGTTTGTGTGTCGTTTCTCATTTCCTCCATGGCTGTCGCTTGGGAAGAAGAAGAAGGAGCCAGAGAGGAGAGGAGTGGGTCTGTACGTGAGAAGAGAATGAGGGGATATGAGAGAGAATGTGAGGTAATAAAGTGGGACATGTTACTTTTTGCTTTTTAAATTATATTTGTCTTTTGCAAATGAAAAGAGAATAAAGAGTGTGTGTGAGGGGGAAATAAATCGGCTGACATACACAGCCCACATGGGTTTTAAAATTCTATTTACAATATTGGACACACTAGTTTGGGTTATTTATGTTTTTACCCCACAATTTCCCGTTTTTGATAGTTTTTACCAATTTCTCGTTTTATTGATTTTATTGGTTCTAAAGTCTCACTAATATTTATTAATGATTATTTAGTTGACCAAAAGTGTTACGAGTCTATCTGACCCGCTTAAAGTCACGTTTTCCCGGTTACCTCGAAAAACGCGCTTTAATGTTCGTTAGTGTTTTAAATCCATTTTAAGGATCCGTTTTCTTCGGGATTTGTTCCCTAATATTTATTTAGACTTAATTAAGCCTCTAGAATCCTTATATTACGCTAACCGAGGTCTCATACCTCCTATGGTTGTTTAACGCTTATTTAGAGCTTTCCGCTTTTTAAGCGTTTATTTATTTCTTTTGGATTTATTTTTCCTTACTAGTATTAATTAGGTACCATTAGGCCCTTAAATACATATTAGGTTAATTTTAATCCCTATATTTAAGTTCGGGGTATTTCAATCTACCCCCCTTAAGAACTTTGTCCTCAAAGTTGTTCGAGGTTATGGGATTACTATACTTGCTCATTCATACCAGTTTATGTCAAAGGTTATACACTCCTCCTCCTTACAATTCCCAAATCCATTACTCGAGGTTCCTACATACTATACCATACCATACCATACTAATGCACAATCATTACTCCAATCCACATTACTACCGACCATCCGGTTCCTCATTACCAAATTTATACATACATACAATGCAAAGCTATCCCCAAAGCAATGCAATACACATACAATCCCTCAGGCACTCAGGTCATCTAGACACAGGACTGCTTTATATCCTGCTGCCCTTGGAATAATACAACATGTTACACTACTATCTTCTCCGGTATGAGTTTGAGTTCTAACAACCTAATCATATTCTCATGTCTAAGACAATCCTTTCAATACTACTAAGTAGGAATTTCTAAAACACACAACTCCGAATTCCAATTTATATCCATTACTTCTATCATATGTGTGATTCTTGTGACCATTGAGGGGAGCTTCAAAGATCATTCGACCTGGTGTGATCAGCACCAGTGTTGAACTATCATTCCCCCCCAATTTGTGTTCGGTTTACCTTGATCTGATCAGGATCAAGTTCGACTTCCCACATCAGTTTTCAAACAACCAATAATTTAACTATTTTCATTTTCTATCTTTTTACTCTTTCTAGTCGTGATTACGGATTCAAACATCTCCAAAGGAGGAATCAGTCCATCAATCGTCCTCACTCTACTTCCAAATGTTTTACTCCGTGATTCAATACCTAAGTGTTCATTTCATCAACCTTCGCTACTTTCATCCAATTATCCCTCCATCGTTTCAATTATTCAAACTAGGGATTACCATACTTGTAGAGTTAGTGTCCTTAATTTACTTCAATAATTTACCTAGTATACACTACCCCTAGACTCATTCATCTACTACTCTCATTCATTCTACTACTTCTTCAAAGGCTACAATATTGTGGAGCTCCGTCCACTACTCATTACTTTTTTTACTAATACTCTTACACTGGGGTTACACGATGGGATTTCATCCTATGGTATGCATCTCTCATGCCTAGTTACCATTAATTACAAATATGAATGAATACTTAGTTTATTTAACATAGTATCAATCATCAATTGGATTCCATTTGTGCTATGCACATTGGTTTATGTGATATATTCACACAAACCTACATTAAGCGGTTTTCGCTCTACCCCCCTTGAAAGGGATTACGCCCACGTATCTACCATATTTTATTATTATTAAACTTTGGTTTAATCAGTCTGGGCAAATGAAGCATTTAGCTTCACTATCGTATACTATACAATTGCTCTGGTCAAAGGGATCTTAACATACCAATGGTTTAGTCTTTGCACCAAGGACTTCTATATGAGTTTATTTAACTCATCATTAATTCGGTTTATAGCCTATTAGGCTTCAAGCATTAATAGCCATTTTGCTATACTTACTAGGTATATTATCTCCTAGCTTGGGCTCACTAGCTTCTGCTGCGCGACCCTGATACTCGGGTTATTCCCCTTCTTGTTATCCTTATGTGCTATACATCACCTCTTATCCGTCTATTATGGGAATAAGGTTTACTAAACAAATGCGGTATTCTTTCACCGTGTTTGGACTAAATGAGTTTAAGATTTATAACCAGCTCTCTGGTAATCTTCTGCACATGCTATTCGTGCTTCTACGATTATTCGTTAAGTTCCTCTGACTTATTGTCAGGCGAGGTTAAGTCACCACTTAACTGTAGTGCTTCCTCTGTTGTCACTAGCTTCTAAATCATACCAGTTCTTCTGGTTCAGTACAAGTGTTCTTTACTTGTATGACCTTGCATTTCTATGCATCGGTCCTAGTGACTTTGATATGTCTCCTTTCACCTTTTACTCCAATGGAATTCACATCTTGTGATTGTTAGTGTGTTGTACACTCTTCGTGCTTCTTTGGCCTTAGGCCGCACGGTTTGTTGCTAAGCTTGCTCAATTGGCTAGTGCCATGTTCGTGGTGAAAGGAAAGATTTACTACGGTTTACATCCTCCATATCCCTAGCCATCTCATTAGATCCTTAGCTGAACAAGTGCAATGCCAAAACACTCAGTCATACAGAGTGCAGAGGCGTAAACGCTTGACAGTAAGTCACTTATGTGATAGGAAGGAATATTTCTGCCTGTCATCTCGTACTTATACTCCGTGTCATTATCTGCTACTTCCTCATATCGGTCGCTTGTTGCGCACCGTATTCTTACTCATTATACAACATCGTTTTTACTGTTTCTGTTACTGTGATAGTTTCTCTTTACTCATTGCCATTGTCATTGGCACCATTCCCTTATGGTATGAATACCCTGGGGTTTCCAATGTTCGTGTGTATGACGGTTGTCGTAGCATACCGCAATATTAATATCCTCCCAATGTGGAGATGTTCTTCCATTTTAGGTTTCGTGTGTAGGTTAGCTTACCTCACATTCCCCATCATTTATGATACAACTCCCAAGTATCTTGGTTGCCCGAGGATGAAGTGGTTTATCGGGTTACAAGCTCTCTTGAGCGTTGGTCATTCATGGTGTGCAATGTGCACACGCATTGATTGCTTTTGACAACTATTATCTTCCCAGTGCCGAGCATCGGTTATAGGTTCCCGCTGTGTAGTTTTACTTTTGTATGTACATCACCGGGACATCCCAAGAAACTTCAAGGGTTTTCTGGTCCCGTTCTCCAATTGAGAGTATTCTATCGCTGATAAATGAAAGTTCTCGTTGAGGGGTTTGTCTCCACTCATAGGTCTAATGACAAGGTTTGCTATGTTGGTGTTTACACAATGGTCCACCACATGTTTGGGTGCTTATGGAGTATGCTTACTCCTTTAAGTCGTAATGGTTTGGAAATCTCATTTCCTTATTCCATCGCCCCTTGGCAATATCTATTGCGTGGGCTTAATTGTTATAGTAGATGGAAGCCTTTTCTAAGGTTCACATCATCACCGCGTTGGTGGTCTTCGGTTAACGAGGGGTACCTTCCCTTGGGTTTCTCGTAGTGTCCAAGTGTGGACTAGGCCAATGTTGGCATTATCATGATTCTTATGCCTCTGTGCTACCATTGCTACAGAAGGCATGGCGGTAATTAAGAACTCCGTCAACTGTATACTAGGCTGATGCTCTAGTGACAGTGACACTGAGTTGGCCATTACTCCAAGCCACTCAGGATGTTGGGTTTGAATTGATGGTCCAGTTGTTGATTTCTTGTCGTATGAGACAATATCTCTTGCAAGTCTTGCTAACCAATGGTGCCGGTTTTGCAACCGTTTAAGTTGTATAACGTATTTGGTTCACGGCTTCTGAGCCTTATTGCTGCGAGCTATGCTCCTTGCAAGCTGCTTGTACATGTTTCCACTCCATGTATACCCCATAGGTTGGAGGTATTGCTGGGCTCCGTGGTAAGTCGTGACATCACGCTTCCGTTCATAGGGGATTCTTAGGCAATCTGGTGCTGATCAGTGCCTTTTGTAGACTAGGGTATTTCCTGTCAAGTGAAATCCCTTCGGTGTCTTAACCGAGTGCTCGTTCCAGCTCCTGTATTCTTGTCTCGACGCTTTGTTTGACTGTTGTTAATCCAGTCACCCTCAGGGATTGCTCCTGGGTGTTGTTAGATTATGCCGTTACCTCCGGCTAATGTTTACGATATGTTATCATTATACCGCCTTGCGGTATTGTAGTTAAGTTATTCCCCTTTTGGGTTATACGTCTCCTGTCGTTGGGTAGACCGTCTGTACTTGCTCCCAGTGCTTGAGACTAGGTTTAAATATCCTCTCCGATTATGGATTGTGCTTCGTAGTAATCTTGTGATTGCTCTTGGGAGTTCTGTCCCGTTTGTTGAGCATTGTGGTGTTCACGTTAGGCAACTGCCTTACTGTGTTTAGGCTGGGTATACCTTCCAGCTATCACGTATTTGTTTGGTGTCCTCGAGACATATCCAATGTCTATACTTACTATTTTGTGCTTTTTGCACTTCTCAGTCTTCATTCCTTATCTTCAGATGGATTCTCTGAGCTCCTTACACTTGTTCCTTAACTGAGTTTCCTTCTCCTTGATTGTCTGCGGTGTCCAGTCGTTCTGGTTAAAATTTACTCATGGTCCGTAGAACGGAGTTGACTACTTCCCGTGTTTCGTACACTACATGTATACATACGTGGGGTACCATGTTGATACGTTACCACTTACCCAACTATATGTCGGGCCCGCAAGCTCCTTCGGAGTGCGGTTGTCCCACATCCCGTAACGGGTACACTCGTAGTGTTCGTCACACGCCTAGGTGAAGTATTCTGTTGCCAACTCCTCTTGTATCATTCTATGATACTCACCGTAATCATGTTGGTTCGGTTTTTAAAATCCAAGGGTTTAAAAGAAGGTTTGTGGTTTTGAAAGAAAACTTGGTTTGAAAACTAGGGTTCGGTGTTAAAAGAAGTTCTTCATGGCATAGCCATGTTCGAAGTCTTGACCAAGTCCAGCTTTTCGCTGACTGGTATGTTCTAAATACAGTGGTCGGGCCGTTAGGCCTTTCCAAGGTTCCATTCTTTCAGGTTCAGGATTTATGATCCAGTAATTGTTTCATTATGGTCACAGCACATTACTATGTACGTGTGATGTGTTAGGGTTCCTCTGTATGTTCCTGTCATTGCTGCACTTGCCGTGGCAAGTGCATGGTATTGGTGGTTTTTGGGTAAACCTACACCGGTCACGGTATGGTTTTCACTGGTACTTGATAGTCTTGCGGACTCTTCCCTCGATCTTATCGATCTATAATTGGTTTACTCGATCCCTTAGGTAGCTTCTTGGTGGTCTAGACATGGCTGTCGTAGATCTGGGTACTTCTCCAATCCTTGGAGATTCCCACTCTATTTGGTTTAGTGTCGTTCCTTGTGGCTCGTTCCCGCACATCTGTGGTGGTTACTAAGCCTTCCTTGTTTAGGCACTACTCTTGTAGTCCTATTGGATTATATCTCATGCTTGTTCTTGCAGTTGTCTGAGCTATATTGGCCAGGTATTGCAACCTTAATGGTGTCGTAATTCTGGAGTTAACCGCTTCCGACTATGTCCTTAGTCGGCTAGCATACCGTTGGTGGTATTATTCAAGTATTACTATCCCGTAGACTTGTGTCTCGGGTCCCGTTACTGCTCCCTTTTTCATTCCGTTGCACGGTTAGTGCTTCTGTCCTGCTGTTGGTTGACTAGCTAGGTTTCGCGACTGCTAAGCACGTCGCCCCATGCTGTGGTAAGTTGCGGCCTCCTCGTGGTTGGAGTGCCCTTCCTACCGCTATTAAGTGCGGGTGTTGTGGTTCAACCGGGATCCATCTCCGGGACTCTCAGTTCTTGGAATTTACTACGTGTCAGGTTCTTTCCCCTTGTAGGAATATCTCATTACTGCCAGATCGGGTTTTCCCGAGTGTGAGAGGGCTTTTCCTCTCTCTGGCGTCCTTTCCCAGGTTATATAATAGGGTATGTGGAGGGCGGGTCTGGTATTGTAGGTATCCGGTACTCACCGGTAGTTCCTAACTAGCATATCTCTAATGCTAACACTCAGCCCTTAGCCCTAAGCTTCTAATTCCTAACTCGGTGTTTCCTAAACTCGGTATTTCCAGTCATCAGAGCGATACTTCGCTCTGATACCACTTTTTGTAACACCCCTACCATTAATACAATGCTTACCGTCCAATCTCCTTACACATCAGATACACGCAGCGGATACATACTTACATAATGTGGGTGATACAATGCCGTTAGTCACCCACGTGACTAACAAGGCTACTGCTACTACATACAGCATCGGTCTGATGGACCGGAATCCCGAGTACTACATAACTACAACACATACTCCATTTACCAAATAAGTACTGCAATCTTCATTCCATACAATACTCCATGTACAATACAATTTAATTCACATACCGAGTCTACTAGGATCCTCATACAGGTATAATACCTCTTCCAACTCATACATACTCACTAGGAGACTACTTACTACCCATTCCTCACAACTACTTACTTTCTAGATACAAGGTTGCGCCGCCGGTCTCTTACCTTGAACACATCCGCTTCGGGTACCTGCACACTAAAACGTTCCCCCTAGGGGGTCAGCTTTCGCTGCGCATGATAACCGCATACCCCGCGTACTAGTGAGGGTACGCCGACCACTTGGTCGTATACATGCAGTTCATTTATTCACACAACATGCATACATGCTTTCATACACAATACAATAATACTTACGCAAGGCATACATACATACACTTCATTACATACAAGGAATACAATATACCATCCAATACATACTTACCTTCTTCCGAAATACACCTACTCATTACATACACAATATACAAGTCTTGTTAGCTTCATTGGTCCACCCGGGTTAATCGGGTGGAGATTACTCTTTTACTCGTTACTCCATACATACGCATACATACTCATACTCATACTCATACTTACTTACTTACTCTTACTCTTACTCTTACTCATGTTAAGTCGTCGGGACCTCGGCCCTGGGGACTACTCCGTCCCACCTCCGGGATTTACTTGACTCACCAATCCGGGATGCTACCCATTTAAGGGATTTGGGCCGCAGACCAGTTTAAGAGTCAGGAATTGCAGCCAACCTCTTGTGACTCCGCATCCTCACGCGTGGCCGAAGCTATATCGGACTTCTACTCATTCCAATTTACTCACTTAAGTTAGGAGTTAGGTAGTTAGGAATTAGTAGAAGTCAACATCCAACCACATACACAAATACATTATTCATATACACATCCATACAAATACAATACAATATACAAGTACACTACAAGGTACAATTACACATCATCATCATTCATATATTTCATGAATTATACGAACTATTGTTCAAGACAAATATCGAGAACAATGTAAACAAGCACAAGTAAGTGCAATATAATCCGATTCATGCATTTATCTTATTAGGTGGTCAAATAAGCACACAAATCGGGGTAACCAGATTAGGATACAGGGCATGAAGAAATCATACCTTTTTACCGGAATTTACTTTACCGGGTGCTCCCTTGTTCCTTTGGTTCCCTCTTGTTCCTTGATTCTTATCCTCGAACCAATGACTACATGTCAAATGGTTCAATTAATACTAAGCATCACAATGCATACATAACTACTACTCCCGTACTTACCCCGTTGTCCCATTGTTTCGGTTTAACTTAATGTTCATATACTTACTACTCTCTTACTTCATTCTCCAACTTATTTATACTTTTAATGTCCCTCAAACATCATTAATTAAGTACTAGTTACCTTATACTAACATTACCATTCTCTTCCTTACCTTAAAAGCCATTTAATAAGTTTATTTTCAAAAAATTTGGGTTGGTCCGGGACTTTGTCCGGATCCTAGGTCCCGGACCACCCTATGGCATAAGTCTCGAACTGGTTTTACTGATGGTCCGGGTCCTTGTACATATGTCAAGTCCCGGACCAGAAGGCCTTACAACTCTCGAATGATTTTTGGTTATGGTCCGGGTCCTCTTACATGAGGTAAGTCCCGGACCTGTCAATTGAAGAACTCTCGGCCATTTTTCAAGGGTGGTCCGGGTCCTTGTATGGGACCTAAGTCCCGGACCACCCAATGTTTGCAACTCTCGGTGTGTTTCAATATGCTGGTCCGGGACTTAGTCCTGGACTTAAGTCCCGGACCCTGCTAAAATTTCTACAGATTTTAAGTTTTCAAAATCTGTTACAATCCCAACTTTGCCTAATAAATTTCCCATTGTTCCTACACTTAATCCCACATGTTTAAGCACCTAATTAAGCTCCTAAACATGCTCAAATCCATCACCATCTCATTACTCCTTTTCATACTAATTCACACACCAATTCTCCACACTTTCCTTTCAACACTTACACAAATCCTTCCTAGTTTGGTTTGCTACAGATTTTAGTCCTACTTCCCCCATGCATATTCTCATCCCCTAATGCCATTTCTAAGGCCCACAATGCATTGCCTTACCTCTTCAAGTCCAACACTCTTTTTACTAGGTCTTGCACATAAGTTCTCCTAGCTTCTCCAACACATTTCGACAACTCTTGCTACAGATTTTTACCTTCTTAATTCTCATACTACAACTACCATTTCATAATTACCAAGCATTTCTATTAACTCCAATACACACCTTGGTTCTCCCATTCACCAAGTCATCCATAAATGTACATATTCCCTACAAACTAACAGCTCACATTAAAATCTGTTATAAGGACATGCTTTTACCTAGTTTTCTAGTTCTTAAGTGTTCTAGTCCTAGGTAAATTTTGACATAACCTCCCCTAAAATATTGCATTCTCACCACATCATTTACTCACATTTAGTCACCCAATTCACCTGTTTTCAACAATCGTAAATATACAAAGCTCCCATACACAACTACCAACATTAAGCACTCTTAAAAATTCCTGCACACTACAATCAATTCCCACCTAGTTGTGACAGTTTTAATTGCCTTTCAAGCTTCCATAATAGTTTGGTTCTTCCTCCCCATTACGCTACTACTCATTACTCTTTTAATATACACTCAAAAGCTACTAAGATCTGTTACATAAAATATTTACAAGACTACAAATGTGAGTACCATTTACCTTGTTCTTCCTCTTGTTTCCTTTTCTTCTTCTTTCTTCTTTCTCTTTTCTTTCTTTTTCCTTTCCACCGGTTGTAAACCCAATTCCCTAACACTTCAACCCATACATACCACCACCATTTCAATACCAAGAACTAACCCTTAGATTACATTAATGCTTTGAGGTAATTTCTAGGGTTTAGGAATATATTACCTTCCAAGGGAGTAGATGAAGCTTAGAGGAGCTCAAGAACAATATTTTTACTCCTTCAAAGAGGCCAAAATCGGCTGGGTACAAAAGGAGCAAGGATTCAAAACTTGAAATCTTTATTTGCGAATGAGAGCAGAAAGGGAGTGTTTTCGGATTTCTCTTTACCTTAAACCAAAGAGGAGAAGGAGGGCCTTCTAATGGTGGTCTTGAAGCTCCAAAGCAAGAGTACCCATGGAAATGAAAGTTCTTGTTTTCGAATTTTGAAAAGAGGGAAGTGTTCCCCTTGATGAGAGGAAGACAATGGTGTAGTTTTTGTAATTTTTGGAGTGGGTTTAGACACCTAACAAGATGAGAGAAGTGGAGTTTGTGTGTGGTTTCTCATTTCCTCCATGGCTGTCGCTTGGGAAGAAGAAGAAGGAGCCAGAGAGGAGAGGAGTGGGTCTGTACGTGAGAAAGAATGAGGGGATAGGAGAGAGAATGTGAGGTAATAAAGTGGGACATGTTACTTTTTGCTTTTTAAATTATTTGTCTTTTGCAAATGAAAAGAGAATAAAGAGTGTGTGGAGGGGGAAAAAATCGCTGACATACACAGCCCACATGGGTTTTTTAAAATCTATTACAATATTTGACACACTAGTTTGGGTTATTTATGTTTTTACCCCACATTTCCCGTTTTGATAGTTTTTACAATTTCTCGTTTTATTGATTTTATTGGTTCTAAAGTCTCACTAATATTTATTAATGATTATTTAGTTGACCAAAAGTGTTACGAGTCTATCTGACCCGCTTAAAGTCACGTTTTCCCGGTTACCTCGAAAAACGCGCTTTAATGTTCGTTAGTGTTTTTAATCCATTTTAAGGATCCGTTTTCTTCGGGATTGTTCCCTAATATTTATTTAGACTTAATTAAGCCTTTAGAATCCTTATATTACGCTAACCGAGGTCTCATACCTCCTATGGTTGTTTAACGCTTATTTAGCGCTTTCCGCTTTTTAAGCGTTTATTTATTTCTTTTGGATTTATTTTTCCTTACTAGTATTAATTAGGTACCATTAGGCCCTTAAATACATATTAGGTTAATTTTAATCCCTATATTTAAGTTCGGGGTATTTCAATGAAATGAATGGATTAAAACGAAGTGTGTGTATCTCGTTGTGTACCTGTGTAATGTATTATTCCTGGTATGGATGTGATGACTTCTACTAATTCCTAACCATCTAACTCCTAACTTGAGTATTGAATAAATTGGAATGAGTAGAAGTCCGATATAGTTTCGGCCACGCGTGAGGATGAGGAGACACAAGAGGTTGGATCCGATTCCTGGCATGAATCCTTTCTATGGACCAAATCCCTTAAATGGGTAGCATCCTAGATTGGTGAGCCACCCTAAAGCCCGGTGGTGGGACGGTGTAGTCCCTACCCAGAGGTCACCACGACTTAACTTGAGTAAGTAAGTAAAGTATTGTATGAGTAATGGTCTTGGCTAGTGTAAGTCATTGACCTTGAGTAAAGAGTAATGTACACCCGATTAACCCGGGTGGGTAAAAGAAGCTAACAAGCATTGTGTATGTATTGTAGAAGCGTATTCCGTAAAGGTAAGTGTGAATGGTTGACTAGTAATGTCTTCTTGTATGTATGGAAATGTATGCATGTATGCCTTGTGATGTATTGTAATATTATGATTGAAAACATGTATGTATGTATGAGTAAAATGGACTGCATGTATTTGACCAAGTGGTCAGCGTACCCTCGCTAGTACGCGGGGTATGCGGATTTCATATGCAGCGTAAGCTGAGCCGCTTGAGGCACTGTTTTTTTGTACAGGTACCCGAAGCGGTTATGGTCATAGTAAGAGACCGGCGGCTATGCTTAGATAGCTAGGAATGAATTGTAGATAGTAAAGAATTGTGTAAGGCTTGTAGCCTTTGAAGTGTCGGTGTACCTACCAAGGGGTACACCATTATGTATTTGGAAAGTATGTAGTTTGTGAGGAATGGGTAGATGCTAGACTCTTAATGAGTATGTATAAACTTGAAAGAATCGTTGTATTTGGATTTGGACTTAGTAAACTCGGTATATTGTATTGTAATTATGGAATATTGTATTGAATGGAGAATTGTAGTACCTGGTTTGTAATTGGAGTATGGATTGTAATTGTGTAGTACTCGGGTGTTCCGGTCCATCAGACCGATGCTGTAAGTAGTAGTAGGTCTTGTTAGTCATGTGGGTGGCTAACGACATTGTATCACCCACCGTTGTGTAAGAGAGTATCCGCTGCGTAAGTATGGAAGTATGAGGAGTTTAGACGGTAATGACGGTATTAACGGTAGGGGTGTTACAACCCTCACCACAAACCCACCCCAAAAAGTACCCTAGGATATCTTAAATGTCGAAGACATGTTTAGGGTATGTATTGAAGGGATTATGGTCGAACGAACCTAATCCCTAAACCACAACCCTAAAAAACTATCGAGTCAGTGTCGACATTATCAAGAACAGAATGAATAAAAAAAGATTACCCTACACCACAAACCCATCCAAAAAACCACCATAGGAAAGCTAAAAATGTTGAAGGCTTATTACCGAGTCAGTTGGGACATTATAAGCATTTACTTAGTTAAAAAAAGATTACCCTACACCACAAACCCACCCCAAAAACCATCATAGGAAATTTTAAAACATTGAAGGCTTATTGTCGAGTCAGTTGTGACATTATAAGTATATACTTAGTTAACAAAGAGTACCATACACCACAAACCCACCCCAAAATCCACCCTAGGAAATATTAAAACGTCGAAGGTATTTTTAGGGGTGTGTAGTGAAGAGATTAGGGTCTAAAACCCTAATCCCTGAACCCACAAACCCAAAATTGTCGGAGTTAGTCTCGGGATTATAAAGTATAGTCTTAGTTAAAAAATTACCTACACATAAACCACCCCAAAAAAACCACCCTAGGAAATCTTAAACGTCGAAGGCTTATTGTCGAGTCAGTTGTGACATTATAAAGTATAG
Source organism: Limonium bicolor (assembly GCA_023374045.1). Classification (NCBI taxonomy): domain Eukaryota; kingdom Viridiplantae; phylum Streptophyta; class Magnoliopsida; order Caryophyllales; family Plumbaginaceae; genus Limonium; species Limonium bicolor. The sequence continues at coordinate 186,676,572 of CM041776.1, read as the reverse complement.
AATTAGTTAAAAAAGATTACCCTACACCACAAACCTACCCAAAAATCCACCATAGGAAATATTAAAATGTTGAAGGCATTTTTAGGGTTTGTAGTGAAGGGATTAGGTTGACCCTAATCCCTAAACACAAACCCTACAAGACTGTCAAGTCAGTTGCGACATATAAACTATAAGACTTAGTTAAAAAAAAGATTATCCTACACAATGAACCCACCCAAAAAAACCACCCTAGGGAAAGCTAAAAAAAACTTCAAAGGCTTTGTCAAGTCAGTTGCGACATTATAAAGTATAGACTTAGTTAAAAAAGATTACCCTACACCACAAACTCACCCCAAAATTTAACCCTAGGTAATATTAAACGGCGAAGATATTTTTAGGGTTTGTAGTGAAGGGATTAGGGTGACCCTAATCCTTAACCATAAACCTAATAAAACACTGCTGAGTCAGTTCGACGTTATAAAGTATGGAACAAATAACCCTAATCCCTTAATACTGTTGTAGGAAATATGCGGACTACTTCTTCAACCTAGGCAGTGTACCTAATCGTTTGGCGGGATAGTGGATTGTGGGGGTGTCGAACTCTTGGGGTACCTTTGCTTGTGGTTTAACTGAAAGTGCAATTTAATTGAGAATTCTAATTAGACTACTGAACAGAAACTTATCATTTTTTTTGAGAGAAATTGTGGGTTTAGAACTTAGTGTAAGCAAAACAGTAAAAAGGATAATTAATTAAAACAGATTAATATTAGCAGTTATGAAACTCTTTTGTTTTTAAAGAAGCATCCCGGGTTGTTTGCTACCATTTTACTTAATTACATTACTGTAGACTTCCCCACTTTAGCATAAACTCAAGAATTTTAATTAGGTTTATTGACCGTTCCCTGTCTAATAAACCCTGATTAATTAAACAACAAGCGCAATCCTTGTTCAAGTCATTAATAAATTAATCGCATTATTAATAATTCCATTGGAGACTGGTTAACCTATAGGTGAAAACTCACTTCTAGTCGTTGACCTGTTTGACTTCTCTTGTCTAGAATCTTGCCTCAGCACTGCATTTTGACAAGAAACTACAAATATCACTTTAATAAATGGCCTAATATTAAGCGTAATAAGGAGGAGAATCAAAATATTGCTTGAACAGATTATATTAGAAAGTCTACGTAACACAGTTAGTAAAATAAGCTACTTCTCAACCGGGAGCTAAGATTTTACTAAGACATAATATACAAACAGAGGTCGTAGGTACGACAGCCATTAAAACAAAATACAGTTAAAGAAAAGAGATAGCTCTCTGCACTCGCATGGACGGATGGAGGAAAATGGAATTCTGTGGAAGAAGTGAAATTTGGAAGTGAAGGTGAGAGATTCGGGGAGTAGAGTTTTGTGTACGAGCGTGTCTTATTTTTGATGAAGTTGCAGAGTTTATATAGAGAAGGAAAGAAGAAGAATTAGAAGAAGATGAACGTGCGTGCAAGTGGATTATCAAGATAAGGAGCTTGCAAGGTGATTAGCGGGATAAGATAAGGGAGGTAGATAGATTGGGGTTGCAGACGCGTTAATACTGTCGGCTTATCTTGTTGTCGGTAGGCGCGAAGGAAGAAGAAGATAAAACAGCGGCGAATCGCCGCGTTAAAATCTGTTTTTAGACGTGTCCGCCCGGCCGTCCGCATGCCCGTCCGCCTCGTTCTCACGGACGTCACTCTCGACCGCGCCTCTGTCCGCCTAAACTACACGCGGACACAAGGGAGGTCAGCGCGGCTAACTACGACTTATCTTCTACAAACTTCGACGGCTCTAGATTCTTTTATAAGTCCGTTTAACTCGCCGTTTGTTGCGTTTGGAAAGCTGTGGTGAAATAATATTTGATTCCAACACTTTTTCCTGTATTTGATACATAAAATATATCAGTCCATATCAAGACATAAATCTAAGGAAAAACATACGATAAGTGAGAAATATTATTCTCAAAGTGCATAAGTATAAGGTAAATTAACCCTTAAATATCTATGTATTTCTCACTTATCAACTACATACCCTAAAACACTGTTGAGTCAGTTTCGACATTATAAAGTATGAAAAAATAAAAAAAGATTACCCTACACATATAAACCCACCCCAAAAACCCACCATAGGAAAGCTAAAAAAACATCGAGGCTTATTGTCGATTCAGTTGCGACATTATAAAGTATATTGTTAGTTAAAAATGATTACCCTACACTACAAACCCACCCCAAAAACCCACCTAGGAAATCTGAAAACGTCGAAGGCTTATTGTTGAGTCAGTTGTGACATTATAAATATAGAGTTAGTTAAAAAAGATTACCTACACCACAAACCCACAAAAAACCACTCTAGGAATCTAAAACGTTGAAGGCTTATTGTCGAGTCAGTTGCGACATTATAAAATATAGAGTTAGTTAAAAAATATTACCCTACATCACAAAACCCATCCCAAAAACCACCTAGGAAATCTTAAAAATGTCAAAAGGCTTATTGTCGAGTCAGTTGCGACATTATAAAGTATAGGCTTAGTTAAAAAAAAGATTACCCTACACCACAAACCCACCCTAGTAAATATTAAAAAGTCGAAAGCATTTTAGGGTTTGTTAGTGAAAATTGGGTCACCCTAATCCCTAAACATAAACCCTAAAAAACTCTTGAGTCTATGTCGACATTATGAAGTGTGGAACAAATAAAAAAAGATTACCCTACACCACAAACCCACCCCAAAAACAACCCTAGGAAAGCTTAAAAAACTTCGAAGGCTTATTACCGAGTCAGTTGTGACATTATAAAGTTAGAAAGAGTTAAAAAAGATTACCCTACACCGCAAACCCACTCCATAAACCACCCTAGGAAATCTTAAAACATCAAAGGCTTATTGTCGAGTCAGTTGCGATATTATAAAGTATAGACTTATTTAAAAAAAGATTAGTCAGTGTGACATTATAAAGTATAGAAAGAGTTGAAAAAAGATGCCCTACACCACAAACCCACTCCATAAACCACCCTAGGAATCTTAAAACATCAAAGGCTTATTGTCGAGTCAGTTGCGATATTATAAAGTATAGACTTAGTTAAAAAAAGATTACCCTACACCACAAACCCACCCCAAAATACACCCTAGGAATATTAAAAACGTCAAGGCATTTTTAGGGTTTGTAGTGAAAGGGATTAGAGTATACTATTCCCTAAACCACAAACTCTAAAATCTATCGAGTCAGTGTTGTTGGTAAATGGTTACCTTGTTACTTGAAAAATGTAAAAACCTGTCACTTGAAAAATGTTAAATTGTCACTGAAAAATGTTAACCTGTCACTTGAAAATGTTAACCTATCACTTGAAAAATGTTAACCTATTATTCATAATGGTTAACCTGTCACATGGAAATGAATAGAATAATGGGGTCGTTTTGAGCAAGGGCAACGGAATGGAAAAAGAATTCCTTTGATTTCCTGGTTGTTTGTTTGAGCCTGGGGAAATGAAATAAATAATCGGTCAACGGCCTCCGGTCAATGGCCAACTACTGTTGGTTGTCGGTCAACAGTCATTAATGCTGGTCAATATCACTGGTCACTGGTCAAATGGTCATTAGTCACCGGTCAATGGTCATATGCCTCAGTCAAAGTGTACGGAAAGAAAGGGAATCCCATTTTTCTAGTAGGGGTGGGGAATCAAAATAGAGGGTTTTGGGGTAATCTCATTCCTTTCCCTTCCTGAAAATAGGAAAAATAGGCAAAAACAAACAACAAGAAAGGGAATCATTCCGATTCCCTTTCCTGATTCCCCAAAACAAACGCCCCCTAATTATTTCCCATAATTACTACCTGCACATGCATATCCATATTTCAGCAAAAAGATGAAACAAATGGAAATGAATTTCTTGAAGGTAGGAAATGAATTTCAATGCGACTAAATGTATTACAAAATTTGAATTACATTCGAACATAAGTGATAAAAATAAAAGTATTGAAATGGTATCCTTATTTGTGAGATATAGGTAGGGTTGTCAATTTTGGGTTTTGGGTCGGGTTGACTTCAACCCGAACCCGACCTGCTTCATATTTTACCCCAACCCGAAACTGACCCAAACCCGAAACGGGTTATGATTTGTCAACCGAACCCGACCTGTCGACCCGAAATCAACCCGAAACCTGGCAACCCGAAATCAACCCAAAGACCCAAAATTAATCTAAAATTGACCCAAAATCAACCCAAAATTAAGAATATATTACTATCAATACAAATTCTACACCATATCACCAAGATAATATAACATAACATATAAAAACCATCAAAAATAAATGGTTACATGATTGATATATTAGGGTAATATCGCATTACTATAAGAATATATATTTTCTTTTCTTTTTAAAAAATATTCTGGGTTGCGGGTGGAAATCGGGTTGATAGGTCCAAACCCAAAACCAACCCGGGTTTTTAACAACCCAACCCGAACCTCACCCAAAAAATGTTTTTGGGTTGAAGATTGCAACCCAAACTCGCGTTTAGCGTGTCGGTTTCCGGTCGGATTTCGGGGTTGTGCAAGATTGACAGCCCTAGATATAGGTATCTATCACTTTTTTCACTAAAGAATTTAACTAACAAAACTGAATGTTGAGTTCAGCTAAACAATGTTGCATCAATGTTGCATATTATGGTACTAAACTTGTGCTATCATTTATATAAACTGCAAGAAGAATGGTTGAGAACCATCATTCCTAACTATAGCCTTGCTCTTCTTCTTCCCTTCTCTTGTCGAAGCTCAACTCTACTCCTCAGTCTTTTTTTCTCCTTTATAGTAGATTCTTTTGTTTTCAAAGTTGTTTTGATCAACAAAGCTACTCGGATGACCTGCATAACGACACCACATGATACAATTAATAATATAAAACTACAAAACCATATACATATATGACATTAATGTGTTAGCATTCAATAAGAAAAAGATAAGTTATAAAACCTGACGAGTACAAGCAGACCAGTAACTTCATCCAACCGGCTTAATCAAACAGAAACTGAAATTGTAATCATATCGGAGACAAAACAGAAAAATATTTACCACGATCATTTATTGTTATTAACCATTTAAGATAAGCAAACATAAACTTAACTGTAATCATATTGGAAAAAGATCAAACATGAAACAAAACTAACATCACAATTAGCTTAACCGTCATAATAAAACTGTATGAGGTTCAGAATAACCTTTGTGGTCACCAAACTCAAATATATCACGTCTTGATTCAAATCGATAAGTGTTGAAGAGGATGAGGCACAATGAGCAACTCCTGTAGCATTAAGTTGATATTCAAATTAACAGAAGCAACCTCAATCACAAATAACCTAACACCATAAATATTGAAGCACCATAGAAAAAATAAAAACAACAATGAGTAAATAAGATAAGCATGCATCATAAATCAATATAGAGCAAAATAGAATGAAAGAGAGGGCAGAATGAATCACATTTTAGTATGTGGAATTTGTATTGTTTTGGGCAGCCTATACATCCATTTAAAGACTGAGAAGGATTTTGGAATGGATTCATATAGTGTAAATGATTGCAGTATATTTGAGTTTTGTCGCAATGTAAATTATCATATATCCTTATGTAGTCTGATCATATTTTTCCTTCCTGTCATTAATCTGTACACTTCCTATCAGTGATGATGATCAGAAGCTAGGAAGCTTATACCAGATAGACTATTGAGGGATTAATAGTGTTTTCTCAGAAGAAATGTTACATCAAGAAGCAGCCAATCAACAATTGGCGGGTGACTGCAAATTCAAAGATACAAAATAATAAAACTAAGAGTTTCAACGAGGAGTGTGGACAGTAGAGGAAATTAGTAGAAACATAAACATATATACCATTTGATAAATACAAATGTATTATTGATTAGAGAGCAATTCTTCAGTGAATATTGTGATGTTGGTGTGTTTACCGCATTCTGCCATCTACATATAAATAGATTTCACGACTTCAAAGAAGAATGAAGAAGAAGCCATATTAGACATGACTCTTCTTAGTAAAAAATAAAAACAACGTTCAAGAAGCTAGGTGGCTCATGGCATTCACTTAGGAATAAAGACAAAAAATAAATTCCATCGACAACTGCTCGACAAAAAAAAACAAAGTTGATGATGACACATAGCAGAATGAAGTGAACAATGGAGAATACGTAATGTGTGGATCGCATCCACGTATCATCACATTACGTATTCTCTATCTTCGGTTTTCATTCTGATCAACACCCCATAAGTTACAACAAGTGTATAGAATGAAATGTGAGAAAAGATATTAAGCTAATCAATGAATCGTGAGCATGAATTGCCAGCGGCAAAGTTAGAGTGAAGGTTAGAAATGAATCAGAAACTCACGATTTAAATGAACCCTAAATCTCACGATGATGATGATATCGTGGATGCCATATAATCTATACTCCTATCTTCGGTTTTCATTCTGATCAACACCCCATAAGTTACAACAAGTGTATAGAATGAAATGTGTGAAAAGATATTAAGCTAATCAATGAATCGTGAGCATGATTGCCAGCGGCAAAAAGTTAGAGTGAGAGGTTAGAAATGAATCAGAACTCACCGATTTAAATGAACCCTAAATCTCACGATGATGATGATGATATCGTGGATGCCATATAATCTATACACTCCTATCTTCGGTTTCGACCAACGTAAAAACTGAGAAAGAAAATGAAAAGGAGAAGAGAATGAAAGAGAAGAGAAGTGGAAAAGAAAGAAAGTAAATCGGGGATGGGTCGCTCAGAGTTGTGCCTTTAGATAAAGGCAAATAGTCAGTCTTTATACAATCCTACTAGGGTAATTTGATGCGTGAATATAACGAAGGTAAATAAAAGAATCCAATTCCCTACAGCTAATGATCACCCAAGCATTCATCGACCGTCTTCATTAATTAGTTTTGCTTGCTTTTGACTCCCATCTTTATCATGGAATCTTACTTGTATAAATAATAAGGCAAACACGAGGTTATTTGACTTTCTCAACTCAACCATTATAATTCACCTCCATATCGCTCTACAAGTCTAGCAAAAATTCATTGAAGAAGTTACATTGAACGGCTCCAATAAATAGTCTTTCTATAAGATAATTAAAAGTTGTTGGGTTTCTTATCAACATGCCTGCTACGAACATAGCACCGCATTTTCATCTTACTACGAGCACCAAATACCTCAGTTAGACAATCTCAAAATGCCACCGCGGCCACGGACATAGCAATCCGGCTATTCTTGAACAATCTTTATAATTAATTTAAACAATTATTATAAAAAGTTGAATAACTTTCATAATAACATATGTAACTTTTACATCAATAGAACAATCAATACAAAAACTTAAACTGAACGGTTCTATATACTCACCGTACAACTGGTTGTATATAACATACCCACCGCTACCAGTTAATTCATTCTATTCTATTCACCACCGCACCAACAGCTCAAGGTTTCAAAATGAAAATTTTGACAGTACATACGACACATGAGCAAACTTCATGTATATAAATCAATTATCTCACTTAACAGTAACAAACTCTCTATGTGCGCCCCAATATAAAACGAGTACCACTGATGCTCTCTGTAAACAACTTTTTATCCCGGTACTAGTTTCACAAGAAAATATAGCTGAAAATTTTGCTCCTGGATCATAAAATCCCCAAATAAAAGCACCATCCTTAGTGAAATAAGACCGATAGCAAGTAGGATTGAAATTCAAGGGGAAAAGATCCAAATATATCTTCTGCTCCAGCTGTAATCATCATTCTTCAACACCCCAAATCTCTACAAAGGCTTTACACTGATCAGGAATCCCACCAAAGCCCCAGTAATTAGAACAGGTTCATCAAACTTTGGCCATCAAATTTGGGTAGAAGAGTGTATGAAAATGTCTCAGTAGTCATGTTAAAAGTAGCAAATTCATTATAGCCTTCGCTCAAATGATAGACAATCCAGTGTACAGATGATCCTCCTGACGAAAATGTCATGGGAACGAAACATATGACAGGGAAGTCTTTCCCTCAGCAAACTGAAACTCCCCCGTCTCCATGAACGTGACTTTAATGAGAAAATATCAAGAATATAGGCTGATTGTTGATGCTTTTTATCATAGTCGAGAGAGATGGCCACCACTTTGTAGTCATTAGTTGATGGATCAAAACCAAGTAATAATTGCAGCATACCAGACATAGATTGTACAAGCGGAATGTTTAAGGTCTTCCTGACCGATGGATTCCATAGAAAGATCTCACATATGTCAGCTTCAGTTACCCTATAGCTTTCAACCAGGAGCAATCCGTTTACATCGCCAAGGATTATTGGCCACCGAAAATAACTAATGCAAAGGCAATCAGCAATGCAATGTGGTATGGGAATACCGAATTCAGAGGTTTGAGGGTCATACTCACCCTCATATGTAAGGCGACACACGATCGAGCCCTGGATTCTTCTTGATCTTAACTCAAGCACAAAGAGCTGGGATTCGAGGCAGTTATTATGGGGTAGTGACTGAGGTGCAAGGAAGCAAAATCAGGATTGTCTATGATTGATTTCCACTCCTTAGAAACAGATCTGAATCGAAGGAGGGATTTAACAGGGAGGTAAGAAAGTATCTCACTGCATATTTCTCGTGGAAGTTGGAAGTTTACTGGGTTTGGCCCCATAATAGGAAACCGGAAGCAAACAATCAAAGTAAGTTCAGCTATAACGATGAAGGAAAACATTATTTCAGCCTAAGAGATGAAGATTTGAATGATACTAACATCCCAATAGTACGGGTGTTTTTATATAGAGAAATTATTATGAATACTGCGCTCCAGAGGGAAAGGAGAGAAGTCGTCAATAATTATCGACAGTGATGGTTGGGAACAGAGGTGACGCTTTGGAAAGCTAATATGCTGTGCCGTTTGAATAGTTTGATTTATGTGCGATCTGCTATTGGCAATTGATATCTGCAACAGGGAATAGATGCCCAGGATGGGTGGGTCTCTGCCTTGTTGGAATTACGAATTGGGATTGGTTGTTTATCTAATGATAGTTGTAAATTCAACTTCGCCTTCTTCTTTGGAGTAGTAAACTATGTTGCTGCATTAATTACTCCCTCTTGCAGTATATTCTCCCAACTGTATGATTTATCTTCTATATTACTCCGTAGTAGTAAATTCTCCGGTTACTCTCGTATTTACTCCTCATCACATCTCTCTATCTCCCACTGTCTAGTTCATCTTCTTATAAGTTTTTGAAATTACTTTGCACGCCTACGAGTTCTTCATCGTCTATATCTTCACTATCTTGACCGTTAATTAACTACCTGTAAGTATATACTTAATTTGTCATTTATACTGATATTTTTTAAACTTAACAAAAAACAATAAAGAAACAGTATTAGGAAAATCCTTAAAATAAAAAAATAGATTAGCGATATTAATTACATATACAAAAATATAGATCTATAATAATTTACACTTTTTAACATTTTCACAGTTTGATAATTTTTTTTGCCCGTTTATTATATTTAATATTAATTACATATTCATTACTATGAAAAATATTTCATAATTGTTTCTCCCATGGAATTTGAAACATCTAAAAACTCAAAAATTATGAAAATTTAGTCAAATTTATAGATTGGGTAAGATAACAAAATTTGAAAACAAGAAAAAAAAAATGGAAAACATTACAACTGTAAAATCACTAAAAGTACAAACTTTAGCAACACTACTTCAAAAAATATCTATAACTTGCCATTAATTTTTATTATTATAAATATCTATAATGTTTTGTGATTTTTATAAATATTTATAAGGTTTTTCAAAAATATTTATGTATTTTTTTACAATCTAGAAAAATTAAAAAGTGTCTGTAGTTTACTATAAATTTTAATATGCTTTTAGAATATGTGTGTTTCATTTATGTTGTTTTTTATTTTTTTAATAATAAGTTTTATTAAGGTTTAATGATATGAGAAAATAATAAGGGAAAATTACATGTCCCACCCATGACGTTTGGCGCAATTACACACTCTACCCACGTGGTTTCATAAATTACTTTCCCCACCCATGTGGTTTCCCTCTTTTTACATCCAGCAACTTTCTAATTTTTGTTCAATTCAAAAAATGCTTAAACGTTGTCCGAAATTGATGAAACTTTACATAGACGATGTTAAAGTGTTATATTTTGGTTCGTGAGAAATCTAAAGTTTTTTAAGCTTAAATGTGACATGTGGGACCCAATAAACATGTCACATGTTTCATTGGGTCCCACGAGTCACATTTAAACTTAAAAAACTTCAGATTTGACATAAGATCAAAATATCACTTTAGCATCATCCATGTAAAGTTTAATCAATTTTAGACAACGTTTAAGCATATTTTGAATTGAACAAAAATTAGGAAAGTGTTGGATATAAAAAGAGGGAAACCACATGGGTGAGGAAAGTAATTTGTGAAAGCACATGGGTGGAGTGTGTAATTGCGCCAAACGTCATGGGTGGAGCATGTAATTTCCCAAATAATAATATAATAGAGTGACTTGTTTCATGTCTAACAACAAACCCGACAAAGATGATGGATGTATATGGGGATAAAATTTGTGGCTGCACAAAGTATTTTGTCAACTTTATAGGTGCATCATGTACTTTCATATAAGGTGTAGAGTATAATTTCCTAAGGCTATATCATCTTTTCTAAAACCATAAGAATAATGATTCTTTAAATTCATAAAAAAGTACTACAATATTTTGTTGCATGTCTAATCGGAGCAACCTACATTTAACCCTAGTGGAATCTCCGTGTATACTTCCCAATGTTTTCTATACATCCAGCCACCAAAAGTTGCGACCATAATCATTACAAGAAAAACATGATTTAGCTTTTGAAATTAGCGTCTGATTAAGCAATGACGATATCTTTTTTGTTGGACGTTGAATTATGTCTAAATCGATTTCGGGCACTAGCTACACATAGGTAAGCGTCCAATAGTAGCGTTTGGAGATGATGAAATGTTTGGAATGAAAGGATTATTAAAGGCAAGGTACTCCTCTGATCACATTGTTTTGAACCAAAATAGGTCTTTTTCTATCCGATTATTAAGTCTTTGGGATGCTTTATCACCTATCTATCTAAGATCTCGAATCTGGGATAGTTAGCTCAACACAGCTATAGGGATATAGAGAAAAATACTGGATGACAAAGAAAACAATGAGCATCCATGAATGTACTTCAAGTTAAGTTTCAAAGAAAGGAATGTTCCTAAAATGAAGAGTTGATTACAAATTGTCTTTCTTGATCATTAGTGCGTGGTGTTGAAAGGTATTACAAAATAGGCATGTTTGTTGGATTTTGAAGTGCCACACGTCATAAAAAATGAACTTGAGCTAATCACCATTCCTTCGCCGATGTGGTTGACAACTCAACAACTAGATTGGCTTCCTTTCGCCCCTTTCGTATAGTAAGGGTTGGGGTAAGCTTTGCGCAAGAACGCTAACAACTGCTTTTTTTCGTTTCATTAGTGGATTCGACATATTCAATAACTGAATCAAAAGTACTTCACACCCCTTGTCCATAAGGGAAACCGAACGAATAGGAGGAAGGTATGAAACTAATATGTGTTTATTTCTACAATGTAACTTTCTTATGCTTTTAAATTAACAACTTTATCACTAGTGTGAAAATTGACAGTGAGAAGCAGATTGATTTCTTTGAACATGAGATTTAGATCTAAAATTGTTAAGAGTTGACTAAGTTTAATTTGCTAGAAGGCAAGAAAAAGTGTAAGGGTTGATAAGTGTGAAATCGATATATAAATAAGGCCACAAATCATCATTAAATGCTATCTATTGAGTCAGATTTCCCATTTTTCGTGTTTTTCCCTATATTTCAAGTTTTGATGAGTAATAATGCTTAGGTTGTGTTAAAGCAGAAAAAGGCACAAATTAACATTCCACGTCTGTTAAGTCAAGATCCGTTAGTTTTGATGATAGAAAACCTTGTGTTGTAAATTTAACATGTTTGTTAAACTTTTAGATTCAGATAGACATGCAAAGGAGTGGCTTAGCACGCAAGGTTGCAAGCGCACTCAATTCATGACATGTGCCTAACCAGTCGGGCACCTGTCCAGGGGAGCTCATGATAGAACTTCTAGTACACACAAGAAGTCAAGCATCACCGATCACATCTCTTATACTTCAGAAGTAAATCAAGAACAAAGACTGCAAGAAGCTCGACATATCTATGCAGACTACTATATCATCGCAATCAACCAGCACACGACAAGAACTTAACTCATTAATATGCAAGAGAACAAAATAAGTAAAGGGATATTAATCAGACGATCACATAGCCATAATGAAGTCTAAAGAGAGCATTAATGAGCCAGACAAGATCAGACAAGTTGAGTACACAAGTGGTGCTCGACCAATCGAGAGAGAGTTTCCGCTGACATGTCCAATCGCAAGGCGACACGTGTTTTGATGACTTCAGATCAAGTTAAAAACTCTCTACAAATTTAGTATGGTTGTTATGTGAAAGGAAGGAGCTGTAGTCGACTCCTATAGTATAGGATTTTATAGGAAGGTAGCTACATCTTAACTAACTATATATATACTTGCATTTATGTCATATGTAAGTAAGCTTGTACAAGAGAAAAACGTAAAGATAAACTAGAGCAATTGTGAATCAGACTTAAGTGTGTGTAAAAGCTAGAGAGTTGGTGAGCTGGTTAGGACTAGAGTTGTGTGACAACACTTTGCATTGATAGACTGATCAGTCGGGGAGCGGTTGGGAACCGTAGGCCGGCTGTCAGAAGAGGATAGAGGGCTTTGGGATAAAGTCATAAACTATCCTGGAGTCCGTGTTTAGGGCGAGGGAGATTGAGTGAATTTCTGTGTATGAATTCTCAATCGAAATGGAATTTCCAGTTTAAGTTTATCTCGTGTCTTTCCTTAAACTATCAAGTAGTTTTCTTAGGTTAACGACACATCCACGATCGATCAGAGACGTATCAGGAGCGCTAGGAAGTTTCAATTGGTATCAGAGTAGGTCTCTTCAAGAAAGCTAACTGCTTTGGAAGATGATCGAAATGTCTCACGCAAGCCTATTGGCATCAGAAGAAGGTTCTGCACCAAATCGACCACCACTCTTCAATGGAGATAACTACACTCACTGAAAGAATAAAATGGAGTTTCACATCAAGTCTGATGATCCAAGAATGTGGAGGGTTATATCACATAGAGAATACACCTTTCAGAATGCTCAGGGACAAGACATATCAGTCGACAACATGACGGAAGATCAAATCAAAAAGATGATATTCAACGCTCGAGTAGTAAGGATTCTACACTGTGCACTACTGCCTAAACAATACTCCAAGATAGCCTCAGCTAAAACAGCTCAAGAGATTTGAAAAACTCTTGAAGTCACGTATGAAGGGAATGATGAGATCAAAAAGACTCGCATTGAGCTGCTACTCACTCATTGGGAGCTATTCAAGAAGGAAGAAAAGGAGAGTAATTCTGAAATGCATACAAGGTTCACCAAGCTGGTCAATGAAGTACTGGTATTGGAAGAACTATCTCAAATGAGGATCAAATCAGAAAGTTCCTCATATCTATTCTTGTCTTCTTCGACAGCAAAGTCAATGCCATGCAAGAAGTCCATGATCTATCTACTATGTCTTGGCAGACATGTTAGGCTCCCTGGTGGCGTTCGAGTTAAAACTACAACAACGAAACTCAGAAAGTTCAACAAAAGAAAATGGAAAAGGGATAGCCCTTCAAGTGGCTGAAAATTCCGAGACAGGAGAAGACAATGATGAGATGGTCCTCTATGCTAAGAGGTACTTTCAAAAGTTCATAAGAAATAACATGAGGAAAGGAAAAGAGCCCGAGGAGACTGACGATCATCACAAGAAGAAAAATGACAAGTGTTTCGGATGCTCGAAGCGTGGGCATCACATCAAAGACTGTCTTCAATGACCACGAGAGGACAATGACAGGGTCAGGAAACCAGTCCGAAGATCGTTCAACAAAGGGCCAAGGAAGGAAGCCTTCGTAGCTGTATGGGGAGACTCGGATCTAAGCGACAAAACATCACACCTCAGACAGTAATCCCTCAGAAGATGAGAAGGCTCACTTATGCCTTGAGGAAGTTTGCTTGATGGCACAAGACAAGGATACGTCAGAATCAGAGGAAGAAGAACAAAACAAGGTAAACTACTCTAAACTTAGAAGAAAAATTCAAAAGGCTAAACTTCTAGGACTTAGAAAGTTATCTCTCATACTAGTTGATTAACTAGAGGCATTGGAAAAAGAAAACAAGGAACTCTTGGAGGAAAATAAGAAATTGGAGAAAATTCGGACGAGGATAAGGTAGAAAACCTTATGAAAGCACTCATGAAATTGCAAATCGACTATAGTGAAATTCTTTACATTCATGAAAAATTGAAGCTAACAAAACAACCTGAAAACGATGAGTTGATTGTTGCCCTTAACACAAAAGAAAAGAAACTAGCATTAATCAAAGAAAAACATGCAAAGCTAGAAGTTGTTCCTAGGACACCCATGTGGAGAAACAAATGACAGGTCGGGTATCAGTCAGGGACCAGTCATAGAAGTGTCTGTCATATATGTAGACAACCCGGTCATCTTGAAGCCAAATGCTATAGGACACGATTCATGAGGCATTGGCTACTCAAGAAAATAGGACTAAAATGGGTAGTCAAAATGATTCTTGAACTACGATTATTGGTGGAGATGGGTCCAAACCTTCTATGGACCCTAACCCCACACCAGTAACTTTTAAGTGCAGAATCGAGTGGGAATGAACCCCTGCTGGTACATCGATAGTGGGTGCTCTAAACACATGACAGGAGACAAAAATGAAGTTCTTCTCACTCGAACAAGAAGCCAAGGAACGTTTCCTTTGGTGATAACAAAAAAAGGAAAAATAATCGGTGTGTAGGTAAGGTTGGTTTTACTTCAGATTATGTCATTGATAATGTCAATTTAGTTAATGGTTTAAATTCAATTTGCTCAGTGTATCTCAAATATGTGACAAAGGAAATTCAGTTCACTTCTATACATATTGTAGCATAGTAAGTCAGAAAAATGGCAAAGAGTTGTTAAAGGAAGAAAGGTGGAAAAATGTGTATGTAACTAGTTTGGAGGATATTGACAGTTTAAACCCTCCATGTCTGACTGCTTCAATAGATGACTCCACACTATGGCATAAAAGACTAGGCATGTTAGAATTTCCTTATTAAGAAAACTTGTCAAGAAACGGTTGGTAAGTGGTCTCCATGAGATTAAAGAATCTCTGAGAGCAATCTTGTGATGCATGTGTTAGAAGCAAACAAACTAAGACTTCATTCAAATCAAAGAACTTAGTAAGTACATCCAAGCCACTTGAGTTACTTCACATGGACTTCTGTGGGCCTATGAGAATCAAACGTTTTGGAGGAAATGGGTATGTGTTTGTAATTGTTGATTACTACTCACGATTGTTTGGACAATCTTATTGCTTCCAAAGACGGAGTCTTTGAGAAATTTCAAGTCTTTGTAGGAAGATTCCAAGTACAACTCAACCATAAGATCAAAGCACTTCAGTCTGATCACGGGTCAGAATTTGAGAATCAACAATTCATGGATATGTGTAAACAACATGGAATCAATCACACATATTCAACAACAAGGACACCCCAACAAAATGAGGTAGTCGAGTGTAAGAACAAAACTCTACAAGAGGTATCCCGGTCCATGCTATTGGGGATCAGTCTTCCTTAGGCCTCCTGGGCAGAAGCAGTGGCGACTGCATGCTACATCACAAATAGAACGCCCATACGACCTATCCTCAACAAACACCCTATGAGCTAATCAAGGGAAGAAAACCAAACATAAGTCACTTCAGGATCTTTGCTTGTAAATGTTATGTTCACAACAATGAAAAGAATGCCCTAAAAAAGTTTGACACCAGAAGTGTTGTGGCCATCTTTCTTGGGTACTCTGAAAGGAGCCAGGTATACAAAGTCTACAACAAAAGGACATTAAAGGGGGAAGAAAGTGTACATGTGGCCTTTGATGAGGCTGAAGTTCATAAGGTCAAAGAATTTGAATGAGATGAAGAACTTGGATTTAATCTAGCTGATCAAGATCACACAGACAATCTCAAAGATGAATCACCAACCAAGAAAAACTTGTTCGACAGGTCAACAACAGGTCAATAAAGAGAACAATGATGTCGACGATCCTCTATCACCATCAACCATTCATCAATCTCATAGCTTGTACAAATATCATCGATTGGAGAACAACATATCAAATATCTCCACGGGAATTCAAACCAGAGCATAAACTCGAGATCTTATAGCTTTCTCAACGACAGTTTCACCCATTGAACCCAAAAACATTAAAGAAGCTCTTCAAGACTCAGACTGGATTAAAGCAATGCAAGAAGAATTAAATCAGTTTGAAAGATGCAATGTCTGGCATCTAGTGCATCGTTCTTCACATCAAGGAGTACTTGGCACCAAATGGGTCTTTTGAAACAAGCTAAATGAGATGGGAGAAGTCATTAGTAACAAAGCTCATCTGGTAGCTCAAGGATATCATCAATAAGAAGGGATAGTCTTCCAAGACCTTTGCTCCAGTAGCAAGGATGGAGTCCATTCGATTGTTAATTTCTTTTGCTGCACATAAAGGAATCAAACTATTCCAACTTGATATCAAGAGTGCCTTCCTAAATGGGTATGTCAAGGAAGAAGTGTATGTTGAACAACCACCATGTTTAAGACTCAAGAAGGAAAAGACATGGTGCTCAAGCTTGACAAAGCTCTTTATGGGCTCAAGCAAGCTCCAAGATCATGGTATGATCGTCTCTCATCCTATCTTTAGAAAATCACTTGAAAGAGGTAAGGTAGACAAAACCTTGTTTGTTTACAACAACCAAAGAGATTTCTTAATTGTGCAAGTGTATGTTGATGATATAATCTTTGGAGCTTCTGATGAGAAGTATTACAAGAAGTTTGAGACATTGATGAAAAAGGAATTTGAGATGAGTGATCTAGGAGAATTGAAGTTCTTCTTAGGACTTCAAGTCAAGCAGGATAATGAAGGAACTATCATATCCCAAGAGAAGTATGTAAAGAATTGATGATGAAATTTGGAATGGAGGCATGTAAACCTTTTGACACCTATGGTAGTTGGCACAAAAATGGGCATCACGACTGGTGACCGACAGGTCGACCACCGATCGTATAGGGAGATGATTAGTTCTCTACAATATTTAACTGCTAGCGGACCTGACATCATGTATAGCGTTTGCTTATGTGCCAAAGTTTCAAGCAGATCCTAGAGAAAGTCACCTCACAGCTGTGAAAAGGATCCTACGCTATCTCAAGGGGAGCATGAGCCTTGGTCTCTTCTATCCTAAGTTTACTAATTGCAACATTGTAGGATTTTCATATGCGGATTATGGAGGACCTATCACCGATAGAAAGTGCACGTCAGGTACAACATTCTTTGTTGGATCATGTTTGATCGCATGGGGATCAAAGAAACAACAAAGTGTTGCAATCTCAACTGCTGAATCTGAATACATAGCTATTGCAAGCTGATGTGCTCAACTCTTGTGGCTCAAGCAACAAATTGGCGATTATGGCATCAAAACAGGTACTTGCCTATTATGTGTGATAATACAATTGCAATCTTTATTTCCAAAGATCCTGCGCATCATTCTCGTACCAAGCATATTGACATTAGACATCATTTTCTTAGAGATTGTTGTGAAAAGGAATTAATTGGTTAAAAGTACATTTCTACTGAAAACCAACTAGCAGACATTTTTACTAAGCCAATAAGTAGAGAAAATTCAACAAGATTATTCATGATCTTGGAATGATATCATTAATCACGATTAGGCTGTCTTTTTGATTCCCATGATCGGTCTCCGACATGTGAGCAACACCATAACTTAGTCATTCAATAGTCAACGTACAGTTAAATGCATGAAAAACATGTCAAATGACTACTTGAAATAGATATGTTAGCATTTCCATATAAGTAAGGATAGATTAGAGAGAGTGCAAAATGGATAGAAATGGGAAAATTCAACGGATTGTAACAATCCGTCACGACCGCTGCCCATTATGAATTGTACCGTGGGACATGTCAGCGAGCGGACGAGGAGCGGTCACCGACCGTTACTTGATATCTATAAAAGGGCAATAAGAGTCTCGCTCTCATCACGCTATCTGCCCTCACTTTCTAAACTCTCAAAGCATTCAAGCAACTTCTCTTCTTCGTTACAAACACTCTAGAGAGCTTTGTGCGAAAAATCCCTTACCTTGCAGCTACTCTAAGAATTCTCGAGCAAAAAGTTTGCAAATTCCAGCGATTCCTCAGATCGATTATGACACCAAAATTTGCACTTCGCTTAAACAGTAAGGCTGTTCTCAAGGAAGCTTCATCAACACAAGTGGCAGACATGCAGCCGACAAAACCTCTCAGAGAATCGCTGGCCCCCACGCATGTCTAAGGAAGAGGAAGATCAACTTGTGCATAGAGTCATCACTGCTGGAAAAAAAGGAATAAGCAACGTTTTTATTTTGACTTTTGGAACGTTTTATAACCGTTTTTATGCCGGCGACGCAAATGGTTGAGCCTCTTAAAGAACGCGTTGTAAGCGTTATTTATACATTAATTTAAAAAAACGCTTATCCCTAAAGCGTTTTTTTAAGTGGGTAAGGTGGCGGGAATCTATGAGGCATAAAGAACGCTTTCACCTTGAAGCGTTTTTTATGTCCGACTATAAAAACGCTTGTTTATTATAATCGTTCTTTATCAATATAAGCGTTCTTTATGTCATTTGGCGCGAGAACATAAGAAACGCTTATACATATAAGCGTTTCTTATATGGTCCTTTTTTTTATATTTTATTTTTTATACAATTTATTACCTGCGCATAACACAAAATTAAAATCATAAAATCATTCAAAACCTGTTTGTATTGAATATACCATATCAACCAAACTGGAGAATTTTAATTAATAGATTAACAACATTAGTACTTTGTTTGCAATATAGCGCACATACGCTTAAGTGTATATAGTATCAATCAACTACAACATTTGTAACTAGCTAGTTCAAGTACTTCGATCATAACATGTACAATACAACCATTTGAAAAAGAAAAGATATATAGATCATGACACATGACTTCTTCTGATCAATTTAGTGTATTCAAACACATGTGTGCGCCCTCTCCTTATTGACAAACTTCAGATTGATCGACTTGTGAATAAGTATTGAGATGAAATCAACAGCTGCCAACAAAATTATAAAAGCGATTAAGTACACCATTTAAACTTATCCAAACATGCGCAAATAATTAAAATCACCAATTCAAACACAAAAGTACTTATAATACGTACCTGAGAAGAAATTTCCAATTCGCTAAGACAGTTGTTACCTCTGTTGAAGATGAAAGTACCGACGATCATGATGATTCTTCTGCTGATACAAAAGAGACAGAAGAAGAAAAATATGGTACAAAAGAGACAGAGGCAGATACAGATGAAAGGATGAATGAGAACTCAGAAACAGAGAGGTTGAAGAAAATTGGCTAAATAGTTAAGTGAGGCTTCCACGAAGTAGAGTCTGGTGGCGATTAATGAATTACGGGCATACTTCATGACCTTGAATGAAGAAAACAGTTTTCTAGAGTAGTTGTATCAGAAGGATAAGAGGAACCTTAGTCGATTATATGGTGGCATGGGGGACTATATGAAGATAAAGTGGTACCAGATCGCCCGATTGATGAGTTTCATGACTTATGGATGGAAACGGAGGTGGAGAAGGTAGACACTTCTCCATCTTCAGTTTGGATTGGATTCGCATCTTCTTTCAGTTTTGAACATCGATAGGTCGGAGAATCTTCAAACACTTGGACATGAATGTCTGTAGATTGCATGCAGTCAATTGGAATACTAGTCGCTCATTGTTGATGTGGGATGCATCATACCTTTTAAAAGAAACTAGATGAAAAACTCTTGGCAATTAAAAAGATTGAGAGATTCCCCCTAAGTATGATTCCCCCTGAGTTTGCATGTTAAGCGACTTTAACAAATGATAGCAATAAGTGATAGTTTTTATGCACAATAAGTGACAGCTTTTATGTTATAATGTAACCTTAGTAGATAACTTTCTACTATGGTTATAGTATAACATAAAAGCGGTCACTTATTGTGCATAAAAGCAGTCACTTATTACTATCAAGAAACAAATGATAGCAATAAGTGATAGCTTCTATGCACAATAAATGACAGCTTTTATGTTATACTATAACCATAGTAGAAAGTTATCTACTAAGGTTACAGTATAACATAAAAGCAGTCACTTATTGTGCATAAAAACTATCACTTATTGCTATCATTTGTTAAAGTCGCTTAACATGCAAACTCAGGGGGAATCATACTTAGGGGGAATCTCTCAATCTTTTAATTGCCAAGGGACCTTCATCTAGTTTTTTTTTAAAAGATACGATGCACCCCACATCAACAGTGTGACTAGTATTCCAAATGACTACATGCAATCTACAGACAGTCATGTCCTAGCGTTTAAAGATTTCTCAGACCTATCGATGTTCAAAACTGAAAGAAGATCCAATCGAAACTGGAGATGGAGAAGTGCCTAGCTTCGCCACCTCCGTTTCCATCCATAAGTCATGAAACTCATCAACCAGGAGATGTGGTACCACTTTATCTTCATATAGTCCCCCATGCCACCATATAATTGACTAAGTTTCCTCTTATCCTCCTGATACCCCTATTCTAGAAAAACCGTTTTCTTCATTCAAGGTTATGAAGTATGCCGGTAATTCGTTAATCGCCACCAGACTCTACTCCGTGGCAGCCTCACTTAACTATTTAGCCAATTTCTTCAACCTCTCTGTTTATGAGTTCTCATTCATCCTTTCATCTGTATCTGCCCCTGTCTCTTTTGTACCATGTTTTTCTTCTTCTGTCTCTTTCTATCAGTAGAAGAATCATCATGATCGTCGGTACTTTCATCTTCAACAGAGGCAGCAACCATCTACATCAGCCAAATTCGTCTGACTTTTTATCCGATTTTCTCTGTGATGTTTCAGTGCTGTCCAGTTCTGATTGCTCGGTCTACTGAAGCTTCTACAGCATACATACTAGTCAGAGGTGACTAAAGGAATCGAAAAGGAGAGAAGAAAGGTCGTGAAGGAAAATAAAGTTGCGGGGCCCGTCCGAGTTCAATTTTTTTTTATTAGGTTGATGACGATCGAAGGTCATAGGCGCTAGCCAAAAAATGTAAAGGGATTCTAAAATAATAACTACAAAAAATAAAGAAGCTGTAAGTAGCGCTAGAGGTCTCTAATATGGCCAATGGTGGTCATATAGATTTCCAAAACATTAGAGGGTTAATTGGAATGCCTAGCTTGACCGGATAACAAATCTGAGAAGAATGTGAAGGAACTTATAAGCTTTTGATGTTGGTATTGGTAGAAACGTAGATAAACTTCTGGGTGGATGTTAAGGTAAACGCAATATGGGGAAGGGGAATACGTCAGGCAAGCTGCCGTAATGCTATGTCTTTGTAACTAATTAATACATCCTATAGTCATCTAATATTTGCACCCTAGGTTATACTATAATATAATATATAGCATTAATTAATACACCCTATAATCATCTAACCAAATTAATTTCGCCATATATACTATATTTGTATGCATGCCGAAACGCATTATATTACACATTAATTCCCAAGTCCATTAATTGTACAACCAGCAAGTAAAAATCAGCACATAGTACAACAATATGCGCCCTTGATTAACAACAATCAACACATAGTAAAAACCAGCAAGTCCATTGGTCTGCATGCAAAATTATTCCCAAACACACGCGCGTACACTTTATTTCATGCCTTTAATCCCAAACAAACAGAGTATATATGTTCCTGATTAACTAACAAGTTTGGTTTGCAAGCACACATAGGTTAGCAACAAATGCGCGCGCCACAATTTGGTTTGCATGCAAAATTATTCCCAAACAATACACACACAATATATTTCACGCCTTAATCCCAAACAAACAGACGCCTTAACCCCAAACAAACAGAGCATGTATTTTCCTGATTAGGAAGTTTGGTTTGCAAAAATACCTCATCAGCCCAAGAATAGAGCCGAAAGATCTAGCGCGCATGTATGTTGTTCCTTTCGCTAGTTGGGGTTGTAATCCAGAGGCGTCGTGCGTGCGACAGGGCATGTATGTCCTGTTCGTGCGATTTTACAAACATTAATTACTAATCGAAAGATTATATATATGACAAAAAAGGATAGGCATGCATATATATATATATATATGTATATATCTGTTCGTAGATTGAGGGCAAAATTACCGATAGCGAGAGGCGCAGATATCAATCTACACATGCATGTGGCCTGCCTTCATCGCCCCAATGCCGGAAGATAGAAGATCGATTATCGAGAGGGAAGAGAAAGAGGCACCGTGGCGGCAAATATTGTGATGTTTCTGGGTACTGGTTTCGATTGAGAGGAGATAAAGTGGAAAGAGCGAGGTTTTTATAGAGGGAGAGCAAGGTTTACATGGAGTGAGAGTGAGGTTTACAGAGAGTCGGTGGGTAGGGGAACAGTCGCGATTAGACTGATGAGAAGACTGGGCGGGAGGGCAAAAACTGTTTATAATTTAGGTAACATAAAGAATGCTTCACTTAAGAGGCGTTTTTATGCTACTTACGATCAGCATAAAGAACGCTTCTTAGCTAAAGCATTCTTTATGTTATCGCGCCCCAAAGACATAAAAAACGCTTCTTTTGAGAAGCGTTTTTATACGTATCTCTTATAGAACGCTTTGTAAGCAAGCGTTGTTTTTGTCTTTGGGCGCCATAACATAAAAACAACGCTTTCTAAGCAAAGCATTTATTAAGATGTCCCGCCTATTATAAAAAAAAACAATTTACAATATAACCATTTTTAAAGGGGCGTTGTTTATTTTTTTTTTTTCCAGCAGTGCATGGATGAAGGGGAGCTATGACAAGATGAGGTACTCTATATAAGCTCCCATCTACCTAAACTCCACCATCTCATTCAAACCGAAATCCTAAAACCCACAATCCTGCCTACTCAAACCCCCTCCGAAGAACCAGCTATGTCTTCTCCCACTCCGTCACCAAAGATCACCACCAAACAATCCAAAGCCAAAAATCCTAAGAACTCAAAAGGCTAAAGACATTCCACAACCACAACAAGCCGCACAACTCATGCCTCTAGACATAGCAAAACCCAACAAGAAACTCCACAAAAAGGCCACTATACACAAAAGGTACAACACGCAAGTTGCACTTCACCGATGAGGAGGAAGCTACTCCTTCAGCAGTCGTCGAGGCTATTGTTCACCAAATAGAAGAGGAGGAAGTCCAAAGTGACTAGAAGTCACAGAAAGAAGCCACAACAGAAGAGATGGGTCAAGAAGAAGGTGTGACTGCACCTGACTTAGAGAGGAAGAAACAAAAATCCTCCCCTAGATCACGGTACATGTCGACGATAGGTCACTAGCACCTCCACGACAACATCAGAAAGGAGGAAGTGACATAGAGTCGCTGTCACCAGTCATCTACATGCTCCAGGAGCGTGAGCAACTGAAAAAGGCAAAAGGTAAAGAAAGAAAAGATGGCTCCATCAACATATGATCTAGAGTTGGAGGAGCTCTTCCAAGCCAAGAAGGCAGTTGTAAAGCCTCAGCCTCCTCAATCCTTGAAGCGCCTAAAAAAGCTTAAGGAGTTAGAGCCAGCACTAATCAAAACAGAAAACATCAACAACAAGTCCTTCCCGTCTTACCCAAGACATTGGACATGGAGTGGATGGATAAAATGGGTCTTGGAGAGATCTTAGAGTTACTGATACCAAGGATGGGTGAACTTCTTTGAGGAGCCTGTCGCCATCTACACTGAGTTGCTCAAAGAGCATATGTGATATCTTGGACCACTCTAGAGTGACGACGACGATGATGACTACATCATCTCTCAAGTCCAAGGAGTTCACATCAACATATCCAAGTTATGGATTTGCAACACCTTCGACTTGGAACCAGAAGGGTTGGGGTGAGCCTCGATTTTTAAACCCTATCCTATGTTGATTCGAGTTGATTAGGATCTGATCGGGTTTTAGGTCCACTTATAAACCTAAGTTTAATAACTAAGTCATATAACCATAATTATTAAAACCTAAGCCAGCTCACTGGAACCTATTATGAGTCGCCACCTAATTTTAACCTAGATCAAATTAGGAAAAGGAGAGTTCGGGTTCGGGGGCTTGATATTCGACTTAATTAGGGTTCAAATTACTTTCATTACCCCTAGAAGTCATTTTTCCTCTACTTAGTTTAATTACAGCTTATTACGAGTCGTTTTAACCTAAGCGTGCGCTTATGATTTTTTTTGTATTTTTAACACTTTTTGACAGAAAATTAAAGTGAAATTAAAACTACCTAAACTAGGGTTTCGGAGGCAGAATTAGGTCAAATTTTAATTACATCCGTAGCCACGGACCTAATGTCCGAGACCACGGACCCCAATTGAATTACATGATTACGAAAACAGAACTAAAAAAACGCAAACTTAAAAAGTCCGGGGCCACGGATAGGGTGTCCGTGGGCCCAGACACATATTGTCAGAAACCCTATGTCCGTGGGCCCGGACATGTATTGTCAGAAACCCTAAAATTTGAAAAATTGCAAAATAAGAAATCCTGCCACCGTCAGTGGGTGTCCGCGGTCACGGACTACCCGTCTGCGGTCCCGGACCATGCGTCCGAGGTCACGGACCACCCACGGACAGTGGGTTTTTGATGGTTCCCGACGGTGTTTTAGCTCAAAATTATGTACTTGTAGCCTGAAAGATGTACAAGATGTTAGTGATTAAAAGTTTTCAGTTTGAGGTCGAATTTAATGCGTAACTTACGAACAAGTAATTGGGCAGAAGCTTAAACAAACAGGAACTCAGAAGCTATGAAAGGTTAGTTTGAACCCAAATTTCGATATAAGACTGATAAAGTCGTAAGGTGTTAGGAAAGTGGGGTTCCTACCTGTTTTACCTTCGGATTTACAATTATTCTTCATGTCAGGATTCGTCAAGTGCTCCGTTGATGGCAGACCCGAAAGGTTTTCGAACCAAGCTTCTGGTTGTTGGTTGTTCTTGCTGTTCTTCACTTTTTGGTGGTGTTTATGTGGGGTTTGATGATTGTTGATGCTTTGGGATTGGAAAACAAGTTTAGATGGTGATTTCGGGGGATCTTCGATATGATTTGGTAGCCGGGGTGTTGAAAAACGTGAGAGAGAGAGGGGAGGTTGTGCTTTCTGACTTCCTAGGGTTTTTGAGCTTATGAGATTCTGATTTGATCAAAAGATTTATCCCTTTATATAGACTTTCTTAAAGATAAAGAAAATCTAGTAAAAGTACGATTTTTTGAAATTTTAATTAAGTGACTTCCCAAAAAAATTTTGCTGTGAAATTTAGCCACGTGTCAAGGATGGCAATTATGATTTTATGAAGTGGAATCAAATTTTTTAAATGTTGGAATATTTTTAAATTCAATTTCTCGTCAGATTCAATCAGAAATTGCTAGAAAATTATTGGAAATTCTAAAAATCAAAATTTCAACGCCATTATGCTTAAAATGTCATCCTCTATCATGGGTTAAAATTTCAAAGCTTTTGGAGTTGATTTGAGCCACTTTTAGAGGAGAGAGAAAGGTCATGGGGGCTTAGGAGCCTTGGAAAATCACGAAAATACCCCTGAAGGTGACTAAACTGCCCTTGATGCTCTGGAATGCGCCGATCGAGTCGGGAATTCTTGCTGTTTGACCAAACTACCCTTTTTGCACCATTACCTCAGGGGACTCTCCTAGGGGGGGTTAAAATATGGGGTATAACAGTTGGTTGTTTGAAAAGACACAACTTGGAACGACTTGGGCCATCAAGGAGGGAATATGGTCCAAATGTTGAACAAAGGAGCCACCATGAAGAACTTCCACGTGGTGGAATTTTTATACCAGACAGGGTTTTATTCAATATCCTCACCCACAACATCACCCCAAGGAATCAACGCACTCACATCGTCAATGCAAGGGATGTGAGATTGCTCTACGCCCTCAAGACCAAGGAGAAAATCGACCTCCTTGCAATAATTCTTCTCATAATTGAGGAAAGTTGCTATGTGAACAAAGTCAGGTGCACGGGGGAGTGGTGACCAAGGCGCTACAACAAAATGAAGTGGACACCGACAGGTTCCACGAATGCGCACGCATCTCTGCTCAAAGATGTGTCCAAGATGGGGATAGAGACAAAGGGAGATAAGCTCGTGGTCACTCAGAAGCCCACCAAGACCGAGGAATCAAGGTCAGAGCCTCGACCAATAGCAAGGACAACAACACTCAAGAGGAAGCGAAGTCTTTCACCGGTCCATGACAGGTCGGGGACCAGTCTAGATACTTCAGCTCGAGATGTTCTAAAGAGTGTGAGAGTTACTCTCACTGATGTGCTGGCTGTCTCCAGAGAACCAAGTGTTCATCACATGGTTCAAGGAGCTATAGACTTCATAAACTCCCACCTCTAACCTGAGTGTCTTCGTCTCTAAGAGACATGAGTGAAAACCGCAAGAATTAGCTTTAAGATAGATTTTTGTTTTTCCATTAATATTTTGTCACCATTGACTATCTGTTTCTAAGTCAATCTTTTGATATGAATGAAAATTGAACTGTTACTTTGTCGACTTGAGTGATTAATTTTGTTTATGAAATAATTTATTGCAATGGCTGCTTCTTCCTTGGTTAAAAATTTCAAGTGATCAGAGATATTTAGTCCCATCCATTCCACTAATCCAATCTCCAAACTTGACACCTAAAAAGCCTACAACATAGCCCACAAGACGTAGCACCTCATTTATTACCACTCACCAATCAGTCGTTGAGCATATCTTCACGTGTCTATAAATACTTGCTTAGACTATTTGCCACTCACGCTCATTGTGTTGTATATTTAACATGTTTGTTAAACTTTGAGATTCAGATAGACAGGCAAAGCAGTGGCTTAGCACCCAAGGTTGCAAGCGCACTCAATTCATGACATGTGCCCAACCAGTCGGGCACCTGTCCAGGAGAGCTCACGATAGAACTTCTAGTACATACAAGAAGTCAAGCATCACACGATCACATCTCTTATACTTCAGAAGTAAATCAAGAATAAAGACTGCAAGAAGATTGACATATCTATGCAGACTCCTATATCCACGCAATCAACTAGCACTCAACAAGAACATAACTCATTAATATACAAGAGAACAAGATAAGTAAAGGGCTATTAATCAAATTATCACAAAGCCATAATGACGTCTAAAGAGAGAATTAATGAGCATTAATGAGCCAGACACGATCAGACAAGTTGAGTACACAAGTGGTGCTCGGCCAATCGAGAGAGCTGCCGCCGACATGTCCAATCGCAAGGCGACACGTGTTCTGACGATTCTAGATCAAGTTAAAGACTCTCTACAAATCTAGTATGGTTGTTATGTGAAAAGAAGGAGTTGTAGTCGACTCCTAAGTCTAGGATTTTATGGGAAGGTAGTTACATCTTAACTAACCGTATATATACTTGCATTTATGTCATATGTAAGTAAGCTTGTACAAGAGAGAAAAATGTAAAGATAAACTAGAGCAATTGTGACTTAGACTTAAGTATGTGTAAAAGCTAAAGAGTTGGTGAGCTGGTTAGGACTAGAGTTGTGTGACAACGCTTTGTATTTGGTAGACTAATCAGTCGGGGAGCGGTTAGGGAACTGTAGGCCGGCTGTCAGGAGAGGGTAGAGGACTTTGGGATAAAGTCCTAAATTTCGCCAAAGTCTGTGTGTAGGGCGAGGGAGATTGAGTGAATTTCTGTGTGTAAATTCTCAATCGAAATGGAGTTTCTAGTTTAAGTTTATCTCGCGTCTTTCCTTAAACTATCAAGTAGTTTTCTTAGGTTAATGACACGTCCATGATCGATCAGAGACGTATCAGGAGCACCAGCAAGTTTCAATGTCGCTTAAAGTTTTCAATACAACAAACGAGAATCAAAATAAAGTCCAAACGAAGATTTTAGGCCTCGAGAAAGCAGTGTCCGGACCAGCATCCAGACTTGCTAGTCCGGACAATCACCAAGAAGATTCCTGTCCGTGTTTGGACTTCTCTTCTGACACGGATGTTAGGGAAAACCCGAGACTTCATTAACTAGTGTATCCAGACACGCCCAACTTTACGACATCAAAACGCTGCATTTTGGAGAGAACAGGAAGATTTTTTTTATTTGAATTGATTGCGCAACCTAGGTGCAATAATAAGAGGTAATATGGATGGAGGCAAGATATACAACTAAAACACACAAATACACACATAGGGAGACAAAGTACATAATTTGAGAGAGTTGTGACATTGAGATGAAAGATTTGAGTATTACGAGAGATTCTTGGAGACAAAGAAGAGCAAATCAATGATTAGAGATTGAAACTTAACGATAAAGTTCTTAATATGAGTTTTTAATTGTTCTATCTTTCTAGTACGCTTCTTAATAGACTTTAACAATTTCATTGTGTCTATGGCTAGGTAATAGTTTTTTTATTCCGGTTTGCTATGTATTCCTAATTCAAGGCTCCACTACCTTGTGAATTACTGAATCGAATTGAATGAAGTACTTTTCTTCATTTATAGATGAGAATTACGGCATTCAATAGACTACAGGAAAAGTGTAAGAAGTTTAGATATGGTAATTCATCTGCATACGAACTTACTAATGAACTGAATAGTTATTAATGCGGTTAGTAATTTGGAATTTTTAACAAAAGTTATGGTTTGAAAATTGCTAATTATAATCCACTATGTGGAAGACTGGGTGTGGATTAAATTGCTTTGGGTTTTGCTCAAGAATTCGGTACACACATAGGAAAGGAAATTAGAGAGTTAGAATGAAATAGTGAACAGTCATCCTCTATTAATTCGCCAAAAATCAATATTTTATTTCTACAATGTTAACTCTTATTTTTATTTTTATTGAAATATTAATCATGTTTTAATTCTTGTTCATTTTAGTTAAATATTCTGCAATTAAACCCCCCCCCCCATTTTGTTGTTATATATTTCTTTATTTTTATTAGTTTAGTTAAGACCAAACTAGTTACTACCTCCCATAGGTTCGATACCTAGGGTACTCTAGGATTAAACTTGCTATAATCGATCAGTATACTTTTCGTTAAGTTTCCACCCATCACCCGCTTATTCAATCTTATTCCAGTAGCTAGGTTAGCACAACCTATGCCTAGAAAGTTTTTTTATGCCACTTGTTGTCTGCTTCAGGACACTAAATTTTTTCTTGAATATCATATTGGAAGGTAAACTTTGAGGATTTTTCTGTTAGACAGTTGTATGATCTGACTCATGAAACCAATGTAGTTTCTACTTGTCTGGCCACCGATGTAGTTTTAGGTTTTGATTGTAAGGATGTATTAAGCCTATGGCATCATACGCTTGGGCACCTTCCTATAAACAAATTTGAAATACCCTGAACCTAGATGTGTTGTCTAGAGGATAAACTAAGATATAAGAAGGCTAAATAATTCCTTAGAAACATTAGGAAACAATTTAAACCGAAGAAAACACAAGGAAACACCATAAGAGCAATTTAAGCAAAAATGTGCTCTAAGCTTGGAGTAACTTGGGTTAGCACCCAAATATCATTCTTAGACCTTAGTAACATCCTAATGTCATGTTAAATCAATTACCAAAGAAAACCAAGCTCAAAGACAAGTTAAAACACAAATTGTGCTTTAAGGACTCTTAAAGCACATTTTTGAAAAAATTGTCTTAGAAAGGGGTTTTATGTGGCTAAATGCCCATGATTACTCCTTAATCAATTGTGTACTACTTAGTATCACATTAGGGAGTCTAAATCAATGGGAAATCAAAAATTTCACAATATGTGCACTAATTGTGAATAGTAACCAAATAGTGCCTAGTTTAGCCTTTAGTCAACTAAGTTTAATTAATTGGTCAAAAAAGACCATGACTAGCCTTAATTAATAAGGGGGCCGGTTTTATAAGGGGGTGAGTCACCACTTGAGAAAGCAATATTGTAAAAGAAGAGGGAAAAGTAAGTTAGTTACTATTCGCTTTTAAGGAAATAAATATCTCTTTTATGCTACCTCTCTCCTCCTTTCTTCCTCCCTTCTTTCCCACCGATTTCACCATCTTCTTCTCTTCTTCTTTCACGTAAGAGCAGCCCCCATGCTAGCTCCATCTCCATTTCCTTGCCAAACACTCATCTTAGCTCCAAAACCAAAACAAAATACATATTTCTCTTAGTTAGCTCAAGCTCTTCCTTTCTATCCTTTCAAATCTCCAAGAGCTTCATTTTGGTGCCAAGGCAAACCGCCATTAGAGGAGGAAATATAAGCTTGAGGAGTCCATTAGCTTCTTCATTCTCTTAAGGTAAAGAATTTGCAAGAAAAATCAAGTTTCCATCACTTCTTCACATGTCTGAAAATTACCACTCATGGGCTTCATTTTTATGCCTTGTTCTAGCTTATTTTCTATTCTCCAAGGGCTAGAGGAGAGGTCCTTCTTGATTCATATCCAAGCCTACCTTAAGACTTCAAGGTAAAATATTCATTTTAATACCTTAAAACACATTTTTAACCTAGGGTTTGCTCCTTAAGGTTAGTGTATTGCCTAGCACTCATTGGAGTTATTGGATATTGATTAGAACATTGTAAAGGAGAAATAAATTGGTGACCGAGATTGTTCAAGGAAAAACCTAAGGAGGAAAGTTGTGAAGCTTGTAAAAGAACAGGTAAAAGTCTTACTTAAGGTGTTTTAATGCATTAAGGGATGAGATTTAGTTATATGATAAGTTTATTTTAGAGTCTACATTAGGAAAGAGCTATTAAACCTAGGAGAATCAATGATTATATTTGAGAACTTGTGATTAAAGAGCAAATGGGAAATGAGATAGTTAGACAATTAAAAGGTGAAATACAAGAGCATTTATATTTCAATGGGTGCCTTGTTGTATGTATTTGCAGGTCAAAGGCAATATATATTGTGGAAATTCAGTGTTTAAGATTTACGCATTCAAGGGCCTAAGAGCCAAGTCATTTAAGGGCCTAAGAGCCAAGCAATTTAAGTTTATGCACTATATTGTGACGTAGTGTAATTTGGGTGTATATTGTGTGCTATGAGGGTGTAATGAGGATTTAAGTGTTTATAGTTGTTTAATGGTGAAAACCTAAGTGCTTGGGTGTAGTAATATACTAGGGAAGCCATGTCAAAATTTGGCGAAGAAACATGCTGTTTTAAGATGTTCTAAGGAGATTTTATGACTAAGGAAGTGTTAGGAAACTTTAGGAGTTGTTTTGATGAAAAAGAGAGTGAGTTTAAGGTGTTCTTGTGAATTAGGATGACTTAGGTATACCTAGGAGGAACTAGGAGTTACAATGGTGAATTTTAGGCACCAAGACCATGATAAGAGGAGTTAGGAAACTTGTGCAAAGTTTGATGAAATGAGGTGTGAAACCTTGAAATGATTTAGGTGGGAACTAGATTAGATGACTAAGGAGGTTTTGGTAAATGGTATGAGGGTGGAAAATGGTGTATGGAGGGATCAAATTGTTAAGGAGGGAGCATTTGGTTAGTTGAAATTCTAGGTGAATTGCATGTTGGAAATGTAGGAAAATGAATGCTAAGTGTTAGGAGATTTAGTAGAATTGAGTAAATGTTGGAAAAGATATTTGGAGGTTGTTTTAATGAGTTTAGAGGATGTTTAAAGGTGAGTTTAAGTGCCTAAATGATGTTAGAACACATTAGAACACTTGGGGTGAATTTAACACTTAGAGATAAGTTTGTGGAGCCGACCTACCTTAGGACCGACCTTGGCAAGGTCGGTCAGGCTCAAAATACACACGCAGGAAACTCTCTGGAATGGACCGACCTTGGGACCGATCATGGACAAGGTCGGTCGGGCTGAAAAACAATGAACAAAAATGTTTCTAGAATGGACCGACCTTGGGCCCGGACTTGCAAGGTCGGTCGGGGCAAATTTTTTTGACGGTAAAATGTTACTGGAATGGACCGACCTTGCCAAGGTCGGTCAAGTAGAAATTTTTCAACCAGAATGTCTCTGGAATGGACCGACCCTGGTTAGGGTCGGTCGGTAGGGTCAGTCGGCCCATACACATACAAAAAAAAAACTTTAAGGATGTTAAATGGTATTTATGGTACACCATTAAGAGGACAATGATGACTAAGAAGATAAAGACCTAAGGGAATAAGTTGAGTATAAACTTAAATGTTTAAGATTAAACTTGTAAGATTAAGTTGTAAGAACTCAATAAGTATTAGGTGAGGATCACTAAGGGTTAAGTAAGTTAAATAAGCCAAGTAATGTGTAAGTAATTAATAATCTAAGTTGGATGAATATTTTAGGATTTGAAAGTTTGGAACCTGGAGGAGAATTAAACAACCAGGACAACCGACGGTGAACGGTACAGTCTTTCTTGTGACCTGCTTGCTAATGAGGTGTCCCTCGGTTGCGTGCTATCTGTTTATTTGCTATGACTAAGACAAGATAAAGCATGTAACCGGTTTTTATTGCTCTCGTTGTGTATGTGTTTTCTTTACACTTAACCCACGAGACTTAAGACTAGCTACTAACTAAGCGTAGCATTTTATGAATTGAGAAGAGGAACTATATTTTGGTGACTGTTGGTTAATACCCATTATGGTTTAACTAACACATGGTTGGTAAGATTTTCACTAACTGGAACATAAGGGGGGAGTGAGGAACCCGGGACTAACTCCAGTCATGCATGCTAAGGAAAAGGTGTCGGTATCTGAATCAGATCCGACTTCCGCTTAAGGACTTGTCTTCGGACTTGTTGCCTAGGGTCGAATGTCGGCTCAGCTACGTTGGATTCCCAGTCCAAGGTAGGAGGCATTAAGATGGTGCGGTAAGATCACCAAAATCATAAATTATAAGATAAGTTGTTTATTCAACCAATGGAGTTAATAGCTCATTGGCTAGGGTTTCTTTTGACCCGACAAAATAAACATTGAGATAAGATACGACCATTTCTATTTAAAGAACGGTTTGTATACTGAGATTAAGATAAGGTTAAGACTGAGGTAAGTTAAGATGGACTAAGGATAAGTGGAATTGGAACTTAAGGAGTTTACTTACTAACTCACTTATTAAGAGAACGCTTTAAGTCGTTCATGTGTGTGTGAACTATGCTTGTTCATCTGTGAATTGATGTTTTATTGCACTTCATATTATGATTGTGTATCTAATCAATTTCCATGCTATCGACAATTAGTCATCGTAGCCCCGTTAGCTTGGGGGCCACGAGAGGATCGTACCAGCATTCTTGCTGACCCCCTTTGGGGGCTGTTTTTATTTTTCAGGTAAGCGTCCCATGAAGAGTCACCCTGAGAGTAGGGGCGGTTAGGCTTAGGCTGGGCTTTTATTTTGAGTACGGGTTGGGCCTGTGCACCCGTCTGTTGATATTAAGACTTCGGTAGTTATGTTGTTGCTCAAGATACTATCAACTCGGTTGGTGGATGTTTTGGATAGTTGGTATATTCCTTTTGGATAAGCGTTTGTAAGTAATTTAGTTCGGTATATTCTATTGTTCAGACCGTGACAAGGTCCTGGTGTTTGTTTATTCCTCTGCTACGTTTGTGATTAAGTTGTTAAGATTGCAATAACCACGATTGGCTTGGGACGGGGTGTTACAAAAGTGGTATCAGAGCGTAGTTACGCTCTGATCAAGAAATACCAGACATAGGTGACCACCGAGTTAGGATATGAGTTAAGATGTGAGTAATGGGTTAAGGGTGTGAGAAGTTAGAGTGAGTAGAGTCAGATGACCACTATTAAGTGTGGATCGTCTTTGCCGTCTACGGACGTTACAAATCCTTGAACCGAAACCGTTGTGGACACGAATCTAATGTGAGTTGTGCTTATTCAGATGTTAGGAAGGAGAGGAGGCCGAGGCCATGGCCGGGGAGACGAGTCTACTGAGATACCGGGAGGGCAGACGATTGTAGAGATCATAGCTGCCGCATTAGGGCACATGGGCTATCAGCCTGGTGTTGGTGCACCACCTCCACCGCCACAGCCCCGAGAACCGAATTGGGTGAAGAGTCTGGCTGACCTTCGACCCGCACACTTTAAGGGGGAGACTGATCCCGCCAAGCTTAAGGTGTACATCTCCGAGCTGGAGACCGCCTTCGAGACCCTTGATGTCCCTGCTAGGATCAAGGTGCGTCTGGCTGCATTCTATTTGAAGGGGGCAGCACGCGATTGGTGGAAGCTGGTGAGGGCCGAGCATGTGGCCAATCCAGAGTCCGGCTGGGACCAGTACACCGCACTACTACGAGCAAAGTACTACCCCGCCCATGTCCAGACAAAGAAGCGCTTACAGTTGGATGCGCTTAAGCCGACGGACAAGATGACGGTAGACGAGTATTACTTAGAGTTTACCACCTTGCTTTGTCTTCAGCCGGGTCTTGGATATTTAGACCAGATTCTGGTGGACCGCTTTTATGGCAGGCTTAGCCATCGACTCCGCTACGGCATGGAGCCGACGAGTTATACTACCTTGCAGCTAATAAAAACGATTAAGATATGAATAAGTGAGTAAGATTTAGATTGTGAGAAATTAGAGAAAAACTAATACTTTGGAAAGCAGGAGTGCTATCATGCCGCGGCTAAGGTTGAGATAACCGTCCAGCTAAGGGACGAGGACAATGCTTAGAGGAAGAGTGCCGGGAAGAGCACAGAGAATCAAGGGCAAGGTGGGTACAAGAAACAGAAGTACCAACCCCAAGCCCAAAGGAGTCAGAACTAGAAAGGGAAGGAAGGAACGGAGAAGGCTACTGAAGAGCCACTGAAGTTGACCTATGCATATGCTGCTCAGCCCCTGCGCTTAAGGGCGCCAAAGGGTAAGGAAATGAATATTGAGTGAATTGAGCACCGTTTAGCAACCGTTAAGATACAAGTACTAATATTAAGAATGAACAGGATCTGAGACTGGGAAGGGGGTAGGTGGTGGCTACCAACGATGCTACTATTGGCAGTGGTGTCACAAGGACCACCCCGGAGTTGACTGTAAAGGAAACAAGGTGGAGTGTAATTTTTGTGGGGTGTACGGGCACCGAGCTTATGAGTGCTTCCGGAACCCCCAGAGCAGAGCCTTTAGGCCCGAGATGAAGGGCAAGGGCAAGACCGATCAGGGAGCTGGATCTGACGGTCAGAAGAGAGCGCAACAAGCTGCAGACAAGAACCCACGGGTAGTCCAGAAGTCAGGACCCACACTACACATGGTGGACCGGGACGAGGAGGCTGAACCCTCATCAAGACCAGGTACCGCTATAAACCATTAAGTAACGAAATTTCCTGCTTACTGCATTTCATGCATGCTTTGGTGAATAATTGAGTTAGATGAGAATGAGATAAGATTAGAACTTAAGTAAGACATGACTTATTACCACCTTAGGAAACCTCAACATTTGCTACCCAATACCATCAACGCCTAACCCGGAAGACACCGACATCGAAACCCGAGACTTTCCAATCGAACAATGTCAGGTTATCCGCCCAGGTATGATTTTATTAAGGGGATACCTGACACCCGAGGCACAAATAGCCATCATCAGGAAATGCAGTCAGCTAGGAGTGGGACCGGGAGGTTTTTATACACCGGAGTACCCAGGAGGGGCAAGGATGAAGAGCTTAGGCAAGGATTGGAATCCGTATGCCAAGAGTTACCATACCACGAGAGCACAAGATGGAGTCTCACCACCGGGGATACCCGAAGAGTTCCATCCGATTATTACACAAGTCATGGAGATCGCTCAGCAGTTGGAAGCTGACCCGATTCCAGACATCCAGGCAGACATCTGCATTGTGAATTTCTATGAGAAAGACGGGCGACTCGGACTACACCAGGATAAGGACGAGACAGCAGAGTCTCTCGAAAGAGGGATACCCGTAGTGTCTTGGTCCATTGGAGACGACGTAGAGTTCTTGTACGGCGAGCAGAAGCATGCGGACCATGCTAATAAGTTAATACTTAAGTCAGGTGATGTGTTAGTTATGGGAGGAGAATCAAGGATGTTATACCATGAGATTAAGAGAATCAAGCTGAATACAACACCATCAGTAGTAATTAATGCGACACATATGAGACCAGGACGGTTAAACCTAACCTTTAGATAATATTAGCCATGTAATGTTTTAAGTATGATGTAAGGAATGAGATGTAAGAAAGAAGCACATGTTGTAAACAGGATGGTTATGAATAAAATAACAGTGTTGTTCATATTAATTGTTACGACTCTTGTTATACAATCATTACTCATGAAGCTTGTGAATACAATTAGGTTATGGACTCGGTACGGAAGGTGCGCTAAGCATACTTACAGAGGCACAGGCCGACGCCAGCGGTACTATCCTCATTGGCACCTTTCCGATTAATGGGATTGAGGCATCAGTTCTCTTCGATTCAGGGGCCTCGCATACCTTTATCTCGGCATCCTTTATGAGAAGGTTGGGGCTAGACGCCGATGAGCTACCCGACTTCACGGTTACACTCCCGTCTAAGGAGAAGATTCGTTGCACTCGCTACTACCGAGGAAGAATCATCAGAATTATGGGGGAAGATTTTCCAGTCAGTTTTATTGAGTTCAGGGAGTTGGGATTTGATGTTATTTTTGGGATGAACTGGTTGGAGCGGCACAAGGGTCGTATCCTCTGCGCCAAGCATCGACTGCTGCTCAGGAGTCCGTCTGGGGTAACAATATCATACCGCCAGAGGCCCAGGGAGCCTTCAACCAAGATCATCACCGTTATGGCAATTTATAAGGAGTTGAGGAGGATGGAAGAAGTATATCTCTGCTATGTCCAGGACATAGAGAGGGACCCCGAGTTCGACCCCGACTTACCGGTAGTGTCGGAGTTCCCCGATCTATTCCCATAGGAACTGCCCGGCATGCCACCCACTCGGGAGGTAGAGTTCACTATCGAGCTACTACCTGGAACCGGACCGATAGCCAAGAAACCATACCGCATGGCTCCGGCAGAAATGAAAGAGTTAAAAGATCAGTTGAAAGACTTGCTAGATAAGGGATTCATTAGACCGAGTGTATCACCATGGGGAGCGCTAGTTCTCATCGTGAAGAAGAAGGATGGTAGTATCCGCCTCTGCATCGACTACAGAGAGTTGAATGCAGTGACTGTGGAGAATAAGTACCCACTACCCCGCATTGATGATCTGTTCGATCAGTTGAAGGGGGCATCCGTGTTTTCCAAAATTGATCTCATATCGGGGTATCATCAGATAGCCATTAAGGAGGGAGAATTAAACAACCGGCACAAATGTGTAAGTAATTAATAATCTAAGTTGGATGAATATTTTAGGATTTGAAAGTTTGGAACCCGGAGGAGAATTAAACAACCGGGACAACTGACGGTGAACGGTACAGTCTTTCTTGTGACCTGCTTGCTAATGAGGTGTCCCTCGGCTTGCGTGCTATCTGTTTATTTGCTATGACTAAAACGAGATAAAGCATGTAACCAGTTTTTATTGCTCTCGTTGTGTGTGTGTTTTCTTTACACTAACCCACGAGACTTGAGACTAGCTACTAACTAAGCGTAGTATTTGATGAATTGGGAAGAGGAACTATATTTTGGTGACTGTTGGTTAATACCCATTAAGGTTTAACTAACACATGGTTGGTAAGATTTTCACTAACTGAAACTTAAGGGGGGATTGAGGAACCCGGGACTGACTCCGGTCATGCATGCTAAGGAAAGGGGGTCGGTATCTGAATTAGATCCGACTTCCGCTTAAGGACTTGTCATCGGACTTGTTGCCTAGGGTCGAATGTCGGCTCAGCTATGTTGGATTCCCAGTCCAAGGTAGGAGGCATTAAGACGGTACTGTAGGGTCAATTAAATCCAAAATTATAAGATAAGTTGTTTATTCAACCAATGGAGTTAATAGCTCATTGGCTAGGGTTGCTTTTGACCCGACAAAATAAACATTGAGATAAGATACGACCATTTCTATTTAAAGAATGGTTTGTATACTGAGATTAAGATAAGGTTAAGACTGAGGTAAGTTAAGATGGACTAAGGATAAGTGAAATTGGAACTTAAGGAGTTTACTTACTAACTCACTTATTAAGAGCAGGCTTTAAGTCGTTCATGTGTGTGTGAAGTATGCTTGTTCATCTGTGGATTGATGTTTTATTGCACTTCATATTATGATTGTGTATCTAATCAATTTCCATGCTATCGACAATTAGTCGTCGTAGCCCCGTTAGCTTGGGAGCCACGAGAGGGTCGTACCAGCATTCTTGCTGACCCCCTTTGGGGGCTGTTTTTATTTTGCGGGTAAGCGTCCCATGAAGAGTCACCCTGAGAGTAGGGGCGGTAAGACTTAGGCTGGGCTTTTATTTTGAGTACGGGTTGTGCCTGTGCACCTGTCTGTTGATATTAAGACTTCAGTAGTTATGTTGTTGCTCGAGATACTATCAACTCGGTTGGTGGATGTTTTGGATAGTTGCTATATTCCTTTTGGATAAGTGTTTGTAAGTAATTTAATTCAGTATATTCTATTGTTCAGACCGTGGCAAGGTCCTGGTGTTAGTTTATTCCGCTGTGACGTTTGTGATTAAGTTGTTAAGATTGTGATAACCACGATTGGCTTAGGACGGGGTGTTACAAAAGTGGTATCAGAGCGTAGTTACGCTCTGATCAAGAAATACCGGACATAGGTGACCACCGAGTTAGGATATGAGTTAAGATGTGAGTAATGGGTTAAGGGTGTGAGAAGTTAGAGTGAGTAGAGTCAGATGACCACTATTAAGTGTGGATCGTCTTTGCCGTCTACGGACGTTACAAATCCTTGAACCGAAACTGTTGTGGATAAGAATCTAATGTGAGTTATGTTTATTCAGATGTCAGGAAGGAGAGGAGGCCAAGGCCGTGGCCGGGGAGACGTGTCTACTGAGATACCGGGAGGGCAGATGATCGTAGAGATCGTAGCTGCCGCATTAGGGAACATGGGCTATCAGCCTGGTGTTGGTGCACCACCTCCACCGCCACGGCCTCGGGAACCGAATTGGATGAAGAGTCTGGCTGACCTTCAACCCGCACACTTTAAGGGGGAGACTTATCCCGCTAAGCTTGAGGCGTACATCTCCGAGCTGGAGACCGCCTTCGAGACCCTTGATGTCCCTGCTGGGATCAAGGTGCGTCTGGCTGCATTCTATCTGAAGGGGGCAGCACGCAATTGGTGGAAGCTGGTGAGGGCCGAGCATGTGGCCAATCCAGAGTTCGGCTGGGAGCAGTACACCACACTACTACGAGCAAAGTACTTCCCCGCCCATGTCCAGACGAAGAAGCGCTTACAGTTGGATGCGGTTAAGCAGACGGACAAGATGACGGTAGACGAGTATTACTCAGAGTTTACCGCCTTGCTTCGTCTTCTGGGGTCTTGGATATTCAGACCAGATTCTGGTGGACCGCTTCTATGGTGGGCTTAGCCATCGACTCCGCCATAGAAGCGAGGTTTTGTACAATGATCCAAGACCCGACATTTACAATGATCACCTAATTATGAGCATTTAAAATGTTTAGGTTGTTAGTCTTTTACTCACACCAATCAAGAAATCCATGATATATGTGCCTCTAGATGTTCTAAGAGAGTCTTCTTGGGTAATGTAATGAATAAAAAGGGTATAAACTGTATGATCTAGAACATGTGTTTTCCTCTTCAAATGGAGCTCCTTCAATGGAGTCCAACTTCAGATTGGGAGGTTTTGAAAAGAGGGAAGGCAAGGTCTTGACTCAACTAGTAAGATTATGTATTGTTTTTGGATTTGGAGCTTGGAGGAGTCTTGAGCAGGCAAGGGAAGATGAAGAACAATGGAAGTTCAGCTTCTTTACGTGAGCAAGAAGGAGAGAATGAAGGTGGTGGCCGGTTGGGAGGGAAGGAAATGAGATGAGAGGAGAGAGGTAAGTAAGGAGATATTTGTGACTCATATGGAAAGTAAGGTAAATAGTGAATTTCCTCCTCCTTCTTCTTTTTCTACAAAATCTGAATGCTTTAGACTCACCTCTTAAAAACCGGCCCCCTCCCTTAGATATTTAGGTAGTCATTTGACCATTGACTAATTAAGGAAAACTAATGACTTTTTTTAGCACTATTTGTGTACTATTCACAACTAGTGTCCAATTTGTGATTTTTTTTGTCAATTCTTTGAATTAGGCTTCCTAATGTGATACTAAGTAGTACACATGTTGATTAAGGTATATAATTGGTCATTTAGCCACTAAAAACCCATTTCTAAGACAATTTTTTCAAAAATGTGCTTTATGGAGTCTTAAAGCATAATTTGTGTTTTAACTTGTTTTTGAGATTGGTTTTCTTTGGTAATTGTTTTAACATGTTCTTTATCATGTTAACAAGGTCTAGGATTGCCCTTTGGGTCCTAATCAAGGTTACACAAAGTCTTGAGCAAGTATTTGCATAAATTGTCTTTATGGTGTTTTCTATGGTTTAAATTGTTTACCAATGTTTCTAAGGCATGTTTTAGCCTTATTAAATCATAATTTAACATTTAATTACCATAGATAGGTTTGGGGTATTTAAATCTACCCCCCTTAACAGTACTTTGTCCCCAAAGTTCACATGTATCTTATATCATTTAGAATACACGGATAGCGCAAAACCATAGGTTTTATTCATATATCCTTCAGACTCATATGGTCTATCACAAAGTACGATACACATGGTACCATACACATCTCATACATAAAACCAAGCAAACGACAAACAACACTACGTGATTGTTTTTTTACTACCTCAAAAGCAAAGAGGCTCTACCCCCTTAAATAGAGGTACGCCCCGTACCCTATACAAGACATTCTAGTCGGTAAAAAGTGAAGGGTACTTCACCCTAATCCTATCCTCTAACTCCCATGTAGCCTCCTCGACGTCCTGGTTAGACCGGAGAACCTTCACCAGTCGCACTTGTTGGAAGAAATATGTGACTACTTCTACCACTTAGGCAGTGTACCTATTGTTTTGCGGAATAGTGGAATTGTGGGGTTGTCGAACTCTTGGGGACCTTGCTGTGGTTTAACTGATAGTGTAAATTAACTGAGAATTCTAATTAGACTATTTAATAGAAACTTATCACTTTTTTAAGGAGATTGTGGTTTAACTCTTAACGTAAACAAAACAGTAAAAAGAACAGTTAATTAAAACAGAATAATAATAGCAGTTATAAAACTCTTTTGTTTTTAAGGAGCACCCTGGGTTGTTCTGCTCACCTATTTCATTCAATTATATTACCATAAACTTTCCCACTTTAGCAATAAACTCAAGAATCTTAATTAGTTCATTGACCGGTCCTTGTACAATAAACCCTGATTAATTTAAACAACAAGCGCAATCCTTGCTCAAGTTATTATAAATTAATCGCTTTATTAACAATTCCTGTTGGAGACAGATTAACCTATAGGCGAAAACTCGCTTCTAGTCGTTCACCCGTTTTAACTTCTTTTGTCTAGAATCTTGTCTCAACAATGCATTTTAACAAGAAACTAAAAATATCACTTTAATAATTGACCTGAAGATTAAAGCGCATTAAGGACGAGAATCAAAATATTGCTTGAACAGATTATAGTAGAAAGTCTACGTAACACGATTTAATAAAATAGGCTTGCTTCCCAACCCGGGAGGCTAGGTTATTACTCACACATAATTATACAAACATACATCGTAAATACGACAGACATTAAAACAGAGTAAAGTTAAAGAAAAGAAAGAACTCTCTGCATTCACACGGGCTTATTATGGAGGAAAATGGAATTCTCTGGAGGAAGTGTGATTTGGAAGTGAACGTGAGTGATTCAGAGAGTTGAGTTATGGTGAACCAACGTGCGCATTTTTCTGATGAAGTAGCAGTGGGTTTATATAGAAGAAAGGATGAGGATGAAGATAGAACCGGACAACGCGTGAGGGATTTAAGGACTACCGGCGCCTGATATTGGTGATGGGGTAGATAGATGTGTTTGCTGGCGCCGCAAGAAAAATGGGGAAGACGGTCTGCCCGTCACGATCTGGGTTGCATTTAGAGGCGTCCTTGTTTAAATCCCAAGTCGTCTCTATCTCTTGTCCGTCATTTTTACACGGACATCTCTACCGCAGCTGCAGTGTTGTCCGGCCTTTTATCCTCGGACACACCACGGACATACTCTTGTCCGGTCATTTTTACCCGGACATGCCACGGACATGTTGTTCTTGTCCACCCTCTGTCCGGCCTTCCTTCCTCGGACAGCCATACATCCGCCCTCTATCCGGCATTACTTCCACGGACATGGCACGGACGTCCGCCCTCTGTCCGGCCAAACTTGAGCGGACAGGTTGTATTGTTTTCCTCATTTTTCTGCAATCTTCAACTAGGCTTAGATTCTTCATTTCACCTCCGTTTCACACTCCGTTTGTTGCGTTGGAAAGCTTGTGAAGTAGACTATGTGATTCCAAGACTTTTTACT
Source organism: Limonium bicolor (assembly GCA_023374045.1). Classification (NCBI taxonomy): domain Eukaryota; kingdom Viridiplantae; phylum Streptophyta; class Magnoliopsida; order Caryophyllales; family Plumbaginaceae; genus Limonium; species Limonium bicolor. The sequence continues at coordinate 186,633,850 of CM041776.1, read as the reverse complement.
GCATTTTATACATAAAATGTATCAGTTCATATCAAAACATAAATCTTAGGAAAAACATACGATAAGTGAGTAATATTATCCTGGAAGTAAGTAAAATAAGGTAGATTAAACCCTTAAATGTCTATGTATTTCTCACTTATCAGCACTGACTTGTGGCGAGTATCCCTAGTCTTAATATCCAAGATCCTCTGAGGGGTCTCCACTGATCGCATAGTCGACTATAGAAATAGTCTTTCCGGATGCAAAACATGAGAGGGGTGGTGCATGTACTTCTTAAGCTATGAAACATGAAAGACATCATGCACTTACCCAGCTCAGTAGGTAGATTCAACCTGTAAGCAACTGGGCCCACCCACTCCGTAATAGTATAAGGACCAACAAACTTCGGGCTCAGGTTGCCTTTCTGCCCAAATCTAAACACACCCTTCATTGGTGAAACTCGCAGAAATACCTGGTCATCCATAGAGAACTCCAAGTCACGTGGTCGAACATCATCATACGACTTCTGCCTATCCTGGACAGCCTTCATATTCTCTCAAATCTGCTAAACCTCAGCCTGAACCTGCTCTAAATACTCTGGTCCTACAATGACCGCTTCACTTGACTCATCCTAGCAGAGTGGTGTACGACATGGTCTGTCGTACAACGCTTGGAAAGGTGCCATCTTGATCATAGCATGATAGCTATTGTTGTAGGAGAACTCGATCAGATGCAACTTCTCAATCCAACTGCTCTGGAAGTCTAAGGCACATGCTCACAACATGTCCTCAAGTGTCTAAATCGTACACTCAGTCTGACATCTGTCTGAGGGTGGAACGCAGTACTAAGCTTCAACTCGGTACCCAGCGCTTCCCGTGTAGCTCTCTAGTACCTCCAAAGGAATCTGGTGTCTCTGTCAGATACTATGGTCTTTGGTACTCCGGTGTCTCATGATCTCCTTATCAAACAACTCAGCTAGTCTGGTTACCTACCAGGTGTCCTTCATTAGAATGAATCGGCCCCTTGGTCAGGCGATTAACCACTACCCATATCATGTTCAGACCTCCCCTGGTAGGTGGGAGTCCGACCACGAAATCCATGGAGATATCATGAAACTTCCATTCCTGAACTGGCATCAATTGCACCATTCCTCCCAGTCGTTGGTGCTCAACTTCACCTTCTGGCAAGTGAGACACCTCAATACAAACTTGGTAACATCTTCCTTCATCTCAGACCACCAGAAGTAACGCTTCATGTCTTTGTACATCTTCAAAGCTCCCGGATGAATTGAAACACAAGAACAGTGTGACTCTTAGTATGCACTCCTTCAGCTCAGCACTGCTTCGTGGAATGCATAAAGGGCCTTAAGCCTGATTAGATCATCATCATGTAGTATAAAGTCGTACTTCTGTCTCTCAAACGTGCCCTTTGTCAGCTTCTGTCTGACCTCTCTCATGTACGCATCGCTTCTCTGAGCCTTTCGCACCTCATCAACCAAGCTAGAAGAAGCAAGTAGCGAATGGAGTGAGTGTGCTCGGTGACTCAGGGCGTCAACTACAACATTGGCCTTCCCTTCTTTGTACTGGAGGTCAATATCATAGTCTTTCAGAAACTCTAACCATCTCCTCTATCGCATATTCAACTCTTTCTGAGTGAATATGTACTTCAAGCTCTTATGGTCGGTGTAGACCGTCAAACTAACCCTGTATAAGTAGTGGCGCCATATCTTCAAGGCGAAGACTACAACTCACAACTCCAGATCATGTGTGGGGTAGTTCTCCTCATATTTCTTCAGCAGACGAGAGGCATAGGCAACCACCTTGCCACTGCATGAGTACACAACCCAATCCCCTGCCTGATGCATCACAACATACCTCAAATCCCTCCGTACCGTCTAGGATAGTCAGAATTGGTGCAGAAGTCAATAAGTCCTTCAAGCTTTGGATTGAACTCTCACAGTCATCCGTCCATACGAACGGTGCATCTTTCTTCATCAAAGTGGTCATCGGTTTTGCAATCTTGGAGAAGTTCTTTACAAATCTTCGGTAGTAACCTACCAAATCGAGGAAGCTCCTGATGTTGGTAACTAACTTCGGTCTAGGCCAGGTGCGCACAACATCTATCTTTGCTAGATCCACAGAGATCCCAGCATCCGAGATGACATGACCAAGGAAAGAGACCTGGTGAAGCCAAAACTCACACTTGGAGAACTTAGCAAATAGCTTGTTCTCCCTCAGTATCTCCAAAACTCTCATCAGGTGGCTTTCATGCTCACCTCTCGACTTCAAATATATCAATATATCATCAATGAAGACAAAACCAACTTGTCCAGCTGCTCCCTGAACAAATGGTTCATCAGATCCATAAACTTCGTCGGTGCGTTCGACAAACCGAATGACATCACTGTAAACTAGTAGTGGTCGTATCTTGTCCGGAATGCCGTATTCTCAATGTGCTCCTCTCTAATGGCAATCTGATAGTACCTCGATCTGAGATCAATCTTGGAGAACACAAATGCTCCCTTCAGCTGATCGAAAATCGTCTATGTGTGGTAACGGGTACTTGTTCTTCACTATGACTGCATTCAACTCTCTGTAGTCGATGCAGAGGCGGAGTCTGCCATCCTTCTTCTTCACGAAGAGTACTGGCGCTCCCCATGGTGAAACACTAGGCCGCACAAACCCTTTATCAAGCAGGTCTCTCAACTGTTCTTTCAATCCATTCATTTCAGCCGGAGCCGTGCGGTAAGGCGCCTTAGCTATTGGTACGGTTCTTGGTAGCAGCTCGATGGTGAACTCTACCTCCCGTGCTGGTGGCATGCCGGGTAGTTTCCTAGGAAAGAGGTCGGGAAACTCCGACACCACTGGTACGCTGGGGTAGAACTCGGGGTCCCTCTCTATGTCCTGAACATAGCAAAGGTATACTTTCTTCTTCTTTCTAAGCTCTTTGAACATTTCCATAGCGGAGATGATCTTGGTCGAAGGCTCTCTGGGCCTCTGGCGGTATGATACAGTAACCCCAGATGGAACTGAGTAGCAGTCAGTGTTCGGCACAGAGGATACGACCCTTGTGCCACTCCAACCAATTCATCCCGAATATCACATCAAACCCTAAGCCCTTGAACTCGATCAAGGTGGTCGAAAGTCTTCACCCTTGATCCGGATGGTGGCTGCTCAGTAGTAGTGGGTACATCGAACCTTCTCCTTAGACGGGAGCATAACCTTGAAGTCCGGTAGCTATCAGCGTCTAGCCCCAACCTCCTCGCAAATGATGACAAGATAAAGGTATACGAGGACCCTGAGTTGAATAGCACTAATGCATCAACACCATTGATCGGAAAGGTACCGGTGAGGATGGTACCACTTTCGCCGGCCTGTGCCTCTGTAAGTATGCTTAGTGCACCTTCCGTACCGAGTCACAACCTATTGTATTTCACAAGCTTTCATGAGTGTTGATGGTATAACACGAGTTGTAACAACAATATGAACAACATTGTTATTTATTAAAACCACTATTACATCATGAGCTTCTTTCATTACACTTTCCTAAAGTATTACATGGCTAATACTGCCTAAAAGTTAGGTTCAGTCGCCCTGGTCTCATATGCGTGGCATTGACTACTGTCGCTGGTGCTGTGTTCAGCTTGATCTTCTTGATACCATGATACAACATCCTCGACTCTCCACCCATTATTAGTACATCGCCTGATCTGAGTACCAACTTCTTGGCATGGTCCACACGCTTCTGATCGCCATAAAGGAACTCAGCGTCACTATGGGTATCCCTTTATTAAGAGACAGTGTCCTTATCTTGATGTAATCCAAGTCGTCCTTCTTTTTTGTAGAAGTTGATGATGCATAGGTCTGCTTCTATGTCTGGGATCCGATCAGCTTCAAGTTGCCGAGCGATCTCCACGACTTGTGTAACAACCGAATGGAATTCTTCTGGTATTGCTGGAGGTGATGCTCCATATTTTGCTCTCGTATTCTGGTATATCTTGGCATATGGGTTCCAATCCTTGCCTAGGCTCATCATCCTTAACTTCATCTTTGATCCTCTAGGATATTCCTGTGTGTAGAAACCTCCCGGTCCCACTCCTAATTGGCTGCATCTCCTGATGATGGCTATTTGTGCTTCGGGTGTCAGGTATCCCTTTAATAAATCATACCTGGTTGGATAACCGGACACTGATTGCTTGGGAAGTCACAGGTTTGATGTCGGTCTCTTCTAAGTTAGGTGTTGAAGGTATTGGATAACAGATTTGAAGTTTCCTAAGGTGGTAGTAAGTTACATCTTACATGAGATCAAATTAACTAAGTAGAATCTCGATGAATCAAACATTCACTCAAAATGCATGAAATACGGTAATCAAGTATGTTATCTCTTACTGGGTTATAGTGGTAACCTGGTCGATGAGGTTTTCAGCCTCATCCTCCCGGTTCACCATACTGTAGTGTAGGAGGCCCTGATCTCTGGAATACCAGGGGTCCCTTGCTAGTAGCAGGTTGTGACGCCTTCGAACCGTCGGATCCAGTCTCTCCGACGGCCTTGCCCTTGCATTTTGCCCTGTGGTTCGGGTCGGTAGCTCTACTCTTGGGTTTCGTGAGCATTCATAGGCTCGATGTCCCAATATCCCCATAGAATTACACTCCACCTTGTTGCCCTCAAGTCTATTCTGTGTTGTCCTTGTTACCCAACCACCTTTGCACGTTTATCGCTTTCTCTATTCTCCCCGCCGGCTCCGCTTCCCGACTCAGATCCTGATTGTATACAAACATTAGTAATTGGATTTCTAGGTTGCTAACTGGTTACTAACCTCATTTAGGGAGTATTCATTACCCTAGGCACTTTCGAGCGTAGAGGCTTCGCTGCGATAGCCATAAGTCAGCTTCAGTGGCTCTTCAGTAGCCTTACCCTTAGGCACCCTTCGGTCGGCCCCTTCTGGTACTGAAGGCTGGTACTTCCCTTTTCTTGTACCCACCTTGCCATTGGTTGTCGGCGCCCTTACCAGCACCTTCCTCTTCAGCATGGTCTTCGTCCCTCAGCTGGACGGTAATCTCTACTTTTGTAGCGCATGATAGCACTCTCTGCTTTCAAAGTGTTAATCACATATTTGTTCTTGTGTAACAATTATTTACTTGCAAGTAGTTTTTAAACTCTCTTCACCTGCAGAGTAGTGGCTCGTCGGCCACATGCAATAGAGAGTCGATGGCTCATCCCGCCATTGAAGCGGTCGACCAGGATCTGGTCCGAGTATCCCAGTCCCGGTAGAAGACGAGAAGAGCGTGAACTCAGAGTAGTAGTCATCCACCGTCATCTTGTCGGTCTGCTTTAGAGCATCCAACTATAGCGCTTCTTCTTTCGTGGACATGGGCGGGGTAGTACTTGGCTCGTAGCAAGGCCGTATACTGCTCCCAGCCGAAGTCGGGCTTGGCCACATGCTCGGCCTTAACTAACTTCCACCAATCGCCCGATGCACCCTTCAGATAGAACCACAAGTCGAACCTTGGTTCTAGCAGGAACATCAAGGGTCTCGAAGGCGTCTCCATCTCGGAGATGTAACGCCTCAAGCTTGGTGGGATCGGTCTCCCCTTTGAATGGTGGGGGTCGAAGATCAGCAAGATTCTTCACCCAGTTCGGTTCTCAAGGCTGCGATGTGGTGGAGCATGCGGTGGTGCGCCAGCTGATAACCCATGTGCCCCAGGGCGGCAGGCACAATCTCAGCTATCGTCTGCCCGCCCGTATCTCAGCTGCCTCTTCACCTTGGCCACGCCCTCGGCTTCCTCTCCTTCCTAATATCTGAATAAGTATAACGCACATTGGGCTTGTGATTACCAAGGTCTCGGTTCAAGAATTTAATAATAACGTCCTTTAGACGGTAAAGACGATCCACGCTTATTAGTGGTCATCTGACTTTTCTCACATTACTATCCTCACACCACCCTTAACCCTTAGCTCATATCTTAACTCGGTATTTACCATAGGTTCGGTAATCTAGTCATCAGTCTAACTACGCTTTGATACCACTTTTTGTAACACCCCCCCAACTCCTAAATCGTGATTATCACATAAACCGTCAAATACTATATTAACAACGCAGCGTAAATTCTAAATCCGTTGGTGTTACCGTCGTTAGTCACCCACGTAACTAACTAGGCATACTACAATCTCTAGGTTCTACTAGCTACGGCCTGATAGACCTGAATATACCGAACTTAAAACATTTACAATAATTATACCAAAAGATAACGATATGAAGTATCTCACATGCTAACATAGTTTACTACACACTCCGACTATCTACAAACTGTACATGCACAACTCGTAATACCAAAAGGAAAACCCGTAGTAAGTCTACCCGCTCCCCTACCGCTCCTACTCTCAAGGTTGGTTTTCTTCTGTCTCTCACCTGAAAAATAATATGGATGCCCCGAGGGGCCTCACCCTTGGCTGGATGATTAACATGCACCCACAAGCTAATGGGGCTACACGACTATTTTATCATATACATGCAGTTGATTTATCATACAAACAATAATAAGAGTATGATAACACACAACGCATTCATATGAAATATTCACAGCTCAAACAGATCGACCGACGTAATGGACGTTCATTAAGTGAGTTAGTTTTTTAACTCCTTAAGTGAGAATTATTCAATGCTCATAATCTAACCTTATCTCTCAAACAGTCAACCGTTCTTTAATTAGAATTGGTTGTACCTCAGTCCATTGTTTATTTTTGTCGGGTCAAAAGTAACCCTAGCCTATGAGCTATTAACTCCACTGGTTTAATAAAAAATTAATACTTAAATTGGGATTTAGGTGATCTCATTGCACCATATTAATCTGCCTCTCACCTTAAACAGAAATTTCGAGTGGTCGGGTCTGTTTGTCGACTCTAGGCGACAAGTTCGAAGACAAGTCTCAATGGAAGTCGGATCTGATACAGATACTGACCTCCTCCTTCAAACACATGTGACCGGACCGCCCCGGATTCCTCACCCCCTAAGTTCAGTTAGTATAAGTCTCGAAGACAATGTTTGTTAGTTAAACCTCTTTTGGGTATTAATCAAACAATATTAGGGAGTGTCTCATATTCTCATACAATTGTTTTCTAAGTGTTGTTAGTAAGTAAACTCAAAGGTAAGTCGTGTTAGTATAATACGAACACGCAAACAAATGCGGTAAACCGGTTTCATGCTTTATCTTGTTTAGTCATAACATATAAACACACAGCACACAAACCGAGGGACACCTCGTTCGCAAGCAAGCTACAAGAAAACTATACCGTTCACCGTTGGTCGTCGGTTGTCTACTCTCCTCCAGAGTCCAGTTATTCAAACCCTATAACATTCATGGAATCGGGTGGTTAATTCCTTTTAATTAACCTATTTCATTTCTTCACTAATGATTTCCGACTAATAACTACTAAGTTATTGTAGTTCAAACTTAATCACATTATATCTTATACTTGTTCACACCTCTAATGACCATTACATGTCACCAAACAAGTCCTAACAATCATCTAATACCCATACCATTCAATTCCCTTCTTTCTGATTCATTTACAAACTCACGGCTCAAATTTAGGGTTGGTCCAGGACATGGTCCAGCTCTAAAGTCCCGGACCAACTCATTTCAGAAATTCTCGGTAGAAAAATTCATGTGATCCGGGACTTTATCCTTAACCTAAGTCCTGGACCAATGTCCTAGTATAATTTCGGCAGTTTTTTTGTGCTGGTTCGGGACTTCTTACAAGACTTAGGTCCCGGAACAACCTAAACATGGATTTTCGGCAGTTTTTTCTTGTGTGTCCGGGACTTTATTCAAAGACTAAGTCCCGGACCATACATTAATCAGTAACATTTTACATTTTGTTCTCTATTTTAAACTTGTTTCTTTGCCCATTTCTTTTCTAACCTTTCCACATGTATCCTAACATGTTTTAACACCATTATAACACATTAAACCTTCCTAAACCATTGTCCAAACTCATCACTTAATCTTTGGTCATAAACACAAATTCTCACCCTCATTTCCTAACACTTGCAACTTAGTTTCCTAGGTTTCTAAAATGTCCATTTGCTCACAATTTTCACTAACCCAATTGTTTCACTTACAATCATTCATACTCCATCATTCTTACACACCTTGGTCATAGTAACCCCTTTCTAACTTATTTCCTTTCCTTTACACATTATACTCCTTATTTTCAAGGCTTGCGCATTTTAATGCATTTCCTAGTCATTCTCATAACATCTTGCATCTTACTCTCATCCATTTGACCATTCTATATCTTTCTAGGACGAACTCACCTCCATTACTCAATTACTCATCATTTTCAAGGTTATACACACTAGTTCATCTCTAGGCAATACAAGACACTCCTACATGATTTTTCCTACAGATTTTTGCACAACTCAACACACACCTCATACCATAATTTTGGTGTGTTTAATGCACCCATTTAATCTCTAATTCCTCCTAATCCATCTTAGGTCATGGTATCTCATTAGAACACCTTAGTTTACTCATTTCTACCCAAATTTTCCATAACTCCGTTACTACAATAACACATCCAAATTTCATTGTTTTTTCTCACCTAAACCAAAATATTCACAATCAACACAATATGGTGCAATAACCTTAAATTGCATAGCACTAAGGCTCTTAAATGACATGGCTCTTAGGCCATTAAATGACATGGCTCTTACGCCCTTAAATGACATAATAAAAATAAATCATTATAACCACCTGCACACAACAATAGTCCCATGGCAATTGATAAAAGCTCTTATACTTCACTTGTGATTGTTTTTATAACTCATAAGTCATTAGCTCCTTAGTCACAAGTTCATAAGTTTGTTTATATCAAAATAAACACAATTCCTTAAGGCATTAAACTACATTAAGGTAGATCATTTACCTTAAGTTTTCAAGCCCTTTCTCTTTTCGTTCTCTTGGTTCTCTTGATTGAAAATTGGCCAAGGAGTTTTGATCACTTGCTAATTTTCTAATCAATATTCAAATAAAGGTAATGAGTACTAAGTAATACACTTAGACTCATGGAATCAACTTTAGATTACAAGGGAGTGCTTAGTGCACTAAAATGAGTGTTTACCTTAGAAACCTAGAATGGCTCTTGGTAAGGAATCAAAGCAAGACTTCCACAAGCTCTAGAAGATTGAATTAACACTAATATAAGGAATGAAACAAGGCATTTGAGGAGTCAAATTTTTGGCCATATATGAAAATGGAAGGAAAGATGAGTTTTTGAGTTTCTTTTTACCTTGAACCAAAAAGGGAGTAATCTAGCTCTAGAACATGTGTTTTCCACTTCAAATGGAGATCCTTCAATGGAGTCCAACTTAAACTTTGGAGGTTTTGAAAAGATGGAAAGCAAGGTCTTGACTAAACTAGCAAGATTATGTATTTTGTTTTGGATTTGGAGCTTGGAGGTGTCTTGAGCAAGAAAGGGAAGATGAAGAACAATGGAAGTTCAGCTCCTTTACGTGAGGAGAAGAGAGATGAAGGTGGTGGCCGGTTGGGAGGGAAGGAAATGAGAAGAGAGGAGAGATGTAAGTAAGGAGATATTGTGACTTATGTGGAAAGTAAGATAAATAGTGAATTTCCTCCTCCTTCTTCTTTTTCTACAAAATCTGAATGCTTTAGGTGATGACTCACCTCTTAAAAACCGCCCCTCCTTTAGATATTTAGGGAGTCATTTGACCATTGACTAATTAAGGAAGATTTATGACTTATTTTGGCACTATTTGGGTACCATTCACAATTAGTGCCCAATTTGTGATTTTTAAAAAAATTCTTTGAATTAGACTTCCTAATGTGATACTAAGTAGTACACATGTTGATTAAGGTATATAACTGGTCATTTAGCCACTCAAAACCCATTTCTAAGACAATTTTGTTTTCAAAATGTGCTTTAAGGAGTCTTATAGCATAATTTGTGTTTTAACTTGTTTTTGAGCTTGGTTTTCTTTGGTAATTATTTTAACATGTTCTTTAGCATGTTAAAAAGGTCTAGGAATGCCCTTAGGGTCCTAATCAAGGTTACACAAAGTCTTGAGCAAGTATTTGCATAAATTGTCTTTATGGTGTTTTCTTGTGTTTTCTATGGTTTAAATTGTTTACCAATGTTTCTAAGGCATGTTTTAGCCTTATTATATCATTATTTAACATTTAATTACCATAGATAGGTTTGGGGTATTTCACTTCGCCGAAGAAGAAAGGAAAAATAGGAAAGTAAAGGAAGGAAGAAAATAGCAAGCAAACCTCCACCAAATGGGAAAGGAAGAGCTTACCGAGCTTGGCCTAGGACGGTGCTAAACGGGCATGGTGGCTGAGGAAAATGATGAGGTGGGTAAAAGAAGGAGGAGAGAGGGGGGAGGAGAAACCCCCTAAAAATCAGTAGGTGCAAGTTGAATTAAATTTTTTTAATAAAATATGACTAAACATCAAGCCAAAAGCAACAAGACCTTAACAATCATCAGTGGATGTCATCAAAAGAATAAATTTAACTTCATCTCACAAAAACATGAAGCACAAAGTTAACACAACATTTCAGTATCGCTCTTATGCTGAACTTTCAGCCACTTATCAAAAAACATAGTTAACAAAACATTAACGATAAAGCTAAGAAATGAAGTGATGTCTTAGAAGTCAGAATATGATCAGCTCTTAGTTAATTATAATGCTAGTCCACTCTAGCAGGGTAGTTCCTCCATCAAATGCTCCCATTTTTTAATCTTCCTAACTTGTAAAGTTATATAATTCATGAAAATTTTCAAATGGGATAATAAAAGTACCGTATTTCATGGTAGAAAATATATAGGATGCTGGGAAATGTCTAAGTTGATATCCCTTCATCATTTTGGTTATTGAGACATGAAATGAAGATCATGGAAGTTAAAGATCAAGTGACCAACATTGGCATGAAGGTCACCAAAACTTCATTTCACCTTCTTGTTCTACACTCACTTTGTAAACATGGATGGGAACCCATACGAATTCTTGTTGTTCTATGTAAAGGGACAACAGCAAATTCACTATAATTTCACAGATTTATAGCCTTGAAGAACATGGAGATCGACTTATGTTTCCAGCAGTCAGTAGATCTACAATTAATTTTCCCAAGAGAGTGTAAGCTCAAGTTTTTCTCATAGCTTTCCGTGAATTCAAGTTAGGATAGAAAATAAGAAGAGCAAACACTTGAGAGCCCCACAGTCAGCTTCATTTGTAAAATGTTAAGGAAAATATGTTCATTTTTGGTTCCACGCAAGAAAGAAATGAAAAGAAGTCAAAACATTTTACCTGAGATCAAGAATAGGGGTCATGGTGTGAAATTAAGAGGGAATAACAATCGCTAAGATTCCCAAATTATGTTTCATGTCTAAAACTCAACCCCTAGATTATGTTCGATTTTACTCCACAAACTAGGAAATGAAAATAATACTTACGATTTTGCAATCGAAAAAAAAATGATGTGAAGTCATTACTTTGCAACAACAGTATATTTTAGTTTTTTTTTTTATATAATTGGGTATCAAACTTTCATTATAGCAAAAAGTGTACATGTGGATGCGGTTAAAAATTTGGCTCATTAAAACCTCCTTAAGTAAAACCCAGTGGGAAAAAACAACAGTATATTTTAGTAGATGGAGTCCAAGTTCCAGTAGTTAGTATTCACATCAATTTCTCTCTTGGTGAGATGGAGAATTCCACTTGACAGGAAGGCGGAGCACCAGATTCCCAGGTAGGCCAACAGAGCTGGTTTAATCCTATATTTACTATTATGTGACTATAGTGATTTAGATCAACCGATTATCAAGTCTAACGCTAATCAACTCATGAACAAGTTCTTCTAATCGGTTACAATAGCCCTGTAAAATGTAATGTACTTGTAATCAACCTCTTTAAATAGGATTCTCCCCTCACATACATTAGTAAAAAAAAAAAAGATGTCCAGTTTATATAAACCACAGTTACATACTGTCGACCTACAAAACATAAGAAAAAAGATAAGCTACCCAGTGGAAGATAGAGAGATGTGGAGAATACTACTACTAGTAAATAAGTAGTGGGAGAATAGAAAAACATACAGTCGGAAGACTACAACAGAGATTAATGAAAAGGCATGACTTCCATCTGGAGACTGCAATTAACAGAGAATAATTATGGGTAGCCGAGTAATAGAAGTGAATCATCATTCCTAGTATAAATCCCAGATAGCCCTTAATTAGAATTGTCGTTAATCAAACAACCAATTCCAATTCCCAAACCATCGACTACTCGGTAATCGGCATAAGTGTTGCGAAACCAACTTACAGATAAAAAGAAATAAAACGACACAATTAAGGTTCTCTTTTTCAAAGCAACAACAACAATTTATTGACGACCTTTCTCCTTTATCTCAAGCACAGCATTCAGAACAACTTCTCCATATAAAACACTAGAACGATTGGATAGTATTATTCAAAAATCATGGTTTCTTCTTAGTTCCTTCATCCCTATAGCAGATTTATGATTTGCTTGTTTTCCCAATTCTTATTATGGGGACAAACTCATCAAACTTCCATCTTCCCCTGCATATATGCAGCCATATACTTTCTTATCTTCCGGTCAAATCCCTCCTTCGATTCAGATCTGTTTCAAAGGAATGGAAATCTATCATTGACAACCCTGATTTTGCTTCCTTCCACCTCAACCACTACCCCAATAATTGTCTAGAATCCCATCTCATTGTTCTTAAGGAGCGTCCGGGAGGTGGAAAGAGCAGGGCTCGATTGTGTAGTCATAAGGCTGAGCATAATCCTCATACTTCAGAAATATTCCTATACCAGCTTGCATTGTTGATTGCCTCAGTGTTCCTCAGCGGGTAAAAATCCTTGTTGATGTTAACGGACTGCTACTGGCACTAGTAGGAAAACAACCTATTTCTGCGGTTGTAAAGGGCCTATTTTTGCGGTTTACAACCGCAGAAATGAGCACCGCAGACATAGGTATTTTACCCTATTTCGGCGGTTCCGAACCGCCGAAATAGACCAGCTCCATTTGACCGTCTTCGTTTGACCTGGCCACCTATTTCGGCGGTTCCTACTAAAGAACCGCCGAAATAGACCAGCTCCATTTGACCGTCTTCGTTTGACCTGGCCACCTATTTCGGCGGTTCTTTAGTAGGAACCGCCGAAATAGGTGGCCAGGTCAAACGAAGACGGTCAAATGGAGCTGGTCTATTTCGGCGGTTCTTTAGTAGGAACCGCCGAAATAGACAGTCTTTTTTTTTTGTTTTTTCCTTTCCAGCTTATTATTGCACCCAAATACACCACAAAATTAAGCAAACCTGTAAATGCATTGTATAATGCTGCCACCACAGTGGGGCGCCTCGGTAGCATACTATAAACCCATAAAGCGGCCATAATCATCGGCACGCATCAATAAATGCAAAAACGCAAGAAAATTCATAACAAAAAAAGGATTAGTTGTACACTTCACCACATGCACTCTCCACACCACACTCCATTACAATATACAATTCACTACGTTTCAATCTAATGAAATACATATAATAACACAAGTAACGTTCAACGCAAACAACTTAAGAGGAATCAACTAAGTACGTCGATGGAGATAAATTCTGCCCATTCCTCGAGGATTTCAGATATGTGCCTATTTTCATAACTTCCAATGCCCACGATTTCTTCGAAAGCCTTGAACAAACAAAAATGAATAGTTAATGAGACACTACACAAAGAATGACAAAGAATAAAAATACATATAAACCAAGACTTTCAAAGATAGTTTAATACCATGTCCAATGATTTTTCTGGCAAAAACTTGGATGATGCTACTAAGTCATGCATAAACCTCATAACATAGTAACCGCATTCTGATCCACCAGGCTGTACTGGACACTATACATTCACACATTACGTTATCAGTCATACTTGCAGGTCTACTATTAACATGTTAACTATTTGCACAAAATAAGTAAAACTACCTTCACTGTAGTCCAAGGGATGTTCTTCGGTGTCTTTTGCAATGCACGCAGTGCAGCTTGGAAGCCACTATACAAAATAAATATTTTAAATGTAATACACAATTTAATCAAATTTAACGAAACAATTTATTAAGTTATGACAATTGTAGTATAATTTAAATAGCTCACCTCTTTAGAGCCGCTGCTATCGCTGGCTTCTTGGCACTCGTACCAAGTGAGTCGAACTGTAAGACTCTCGGGTATTTCATGACCAAAACCAACAACGACCAATGACGACTGCTCACGTGATGAATAAAATTGAAATCATAACACGGATAACATAACTTATAAATAAAACGTAATAAGATATGGAAGTATGACTTACCCTTGATAATATGGTAGCATAATGTATGACTTGTCTGCACATTCATATATTGCGTTCGTCACGTACCGCAAAAGACTTTCAGGATCCATTGACATAGTCACTTCACTGCAAGTATCAGGGCATAGGAATCCGAAGCTGTCAGTCTGATGATCTCGTATCGCCTTGGAATGCACATGCCTGCACCATAAAGACAACAACATCAGTGAACGGCGTTAAAGTACAAAAATAATTCAAGTATTTCATTAATATAGGAAAAGGTATGAGATCGCTCACATGCTAGCTGACTTCAGAATCGACACATTTAACCAGTCTCTCTTGAATACATCAACGAAGTCGGACATATATATATCGAACGTATGCGTCCGTCCTTCGGGTTCGTGATGGTGAAAAAGACCCTGGCTATCCTCCACTTGGATCCTATCACTCTGAGGTGACGTCATCAACAAGGCCGAGTGCAGAAGTCTCATGTTCTGTGACAACCCCTCCAATATGTTCTTCTCTACTAAAGCAGGTCTCATCATGAAGTTGGAGGATGCCCCCGTGAGAGCTGGTGTGGCAACACTTTTTCCTTTTCCTTTAGAAGTTTTTTTCGACTTGACATTTTCCTAATTTGTTGATTAATTAAGTTTAAGTGACTCACTCTAAACCATATACTAATTGAAACATCGGATAATTATAATTTTAGAGTAAGCGTTAATTGTGTTTACCTGGCCCGAGATTTTGACCCATGTACCCCCATTGGATTGTAGCTGTTTGAACAGAGCGAAGTATGTTTCTCTGTCCCAGAGGTACCGGTATAGCAACATCAGCATACTCTGTCACATAATCATCTACAAGCACCCGGACATACCCCTGCCGTAGTGGTTCACCGCCGACGGTGTCTGTACCAGATGAGGGAAACAATTTACCCCACGCCACCATAATATCCGCACCTCCCATCGGTATGAACAGCGTGCATAAACAGGGTTCCTGAACATTAAGTAAAGAAGGGTTAAACGAACACAATCGAAGTAAATAGATGATAATAAATAATTTATTTTCTAAGTTAATGTGACTAAACCTTAATAGATGCATGTGGATATGGATCTATCGACTGCACACTACTCTGCCGTACTGGTGTGCCCTCCTCCCTATCAGCTGATGGTGCATGGGCTGGTCTAGTCACCTCCTGACTACTGCACATCTGTGAGCGTATTTTTGTCATCTCCTCTGCAACCAAATGCTGAACATTCTGCATAAGCCTCTGCTCCATCTCAGCAGTAACCTTCAAATGTTCCTCATAGCTGATCATCCTTCCTTGTGAGCCTTTCCTAGACCCCGGATTACCAAAAGCTTGGCGGATACCAACTTGTCCACCAAAACCAATAGCGCGACCAGGATGATCCACCTTTCCAAGAGCACGAGAAAGGGGATCATATTGTCTGTTCGGAGCCCAAGAACCCTCAGTAACTTGAGAGTTTAACTCTTCCTATAAAACACAAAATTAACAAAATTCATTAATATACAGGTACACAAACAAATATTAAACTTATGAACCGAAATTAGATACCATTTGATTTATAATCTCTCTCGTGGCATCATCGTACTGAGGATTTTCCGGCGTCGAGTTTTTTGGCACTCGACTCAACTCCCACACCTTCATCCTTCTGTCGCTAGGAGCCACATCCTGTGGAAGCAAGCCCTTTTGCTCCCACTCTGGTACGCGTTCGGCAATGCTTTTACCACCTAAGTGATGTGGGTATAGATTTTTCTTCGCATTTGCCTGCTGTTTTGCACGAACCGCCTACAAATACATATGTAACGTGTAAGATACAAATAAGCAAATAAAACAGCCAAAATGTATAAAAGACAGCGTTGAATATTAGCTCTACCTGGTACTCTGGCGTGTGACGATACTCCACAAACCGGGTCCACTGCTCCTCAGTGATGCCCTCGTACGCCTCCCAGGGTGGCAGTTCATCGCCTCTTTCTGCATCATCCGATTCAGGGTCTTGATACGCAGCACCATGAATGTACTTGTCAGAGAGGGCCTTCCTATGGTCGCGGAACTGTCGCCCCATTTTTTTCAGTATATCCTCCTTAAGAGAAGGATCAATGCAGAAACGACTCTACATAAACAATTATTAGTCATTTAGTAACACAAGTAACGAGAAACTCTAAAATTATATAACATATTATAAAAAAATAACACACCTGAAGAATCCCAAACATAGTGTCCTTCAATGATTGTGGCACTTGCTTCCAATTGTGATTTATGTCGCAGTAAGTCTTGACCAGGTGGCCAGCATATGCAGTATAATCATGCTTCCAATTACCGTATGGCTGGTTGAACTCATTGAACTGCAAAGGCTTCGTGGGGGGGCCTTTAATTGCCTTCAGTGCACGGGTGGCACCTCTCTTCTTCACCTTCTGTCCGGAGGAGGAAGCTGGTGGCTCTGTCACCTGCTGTGATGGACAAGCCTCATCCTCCGGTGGGTGAGTTCTCTTCCCCTTCTTTCCTCCCCGTGTGACCCGTTTTGCTGGTCTCTGCTGATGAGGATCAGCTTCTTCAATGGGCTGGTCCATAGGGTGATCAGCCACTGCAGTAAAGATAAGTTAGTCAAATTAATTGAATGAATTTATAATGTAATGACAAATGTTGAACAAGTCAAGAAAAATAGTTAACATAACATTACCATAAATACTTCTATGTTTTGGTGTTATCAACCCAAAAACCCTCGTCATGGTCTGATCGTGCATAAATCAAGTCGTTTTGAGTATCAACATTTAAATCCCGCAACCCCGTAGGAAACAATGTTGTTCCTTCAATCGTCTCATTCTCATCATCATCATCCTCATTTTCATTTTCAATCTGAACTGGTCTTCTACCTGGAAGAACAACAGACCATCTGAAGTCTTTTGGATCCTGAACATACCACACTTGGTCACAATCTTTTCCCATAACAAACTGATCATCCTTAAAACTGGCACGTGTGAGATCAACCAAGGTAAGACCTCCATCGTTTTGGATTCCACGTCGGTTGTCCACCCATTTGCAACGGAACACTAAAAACGAATCAATATGGTAGTCTAGCTCCCAAATGTCCTCGATAACACCGTAATACCAACTGGAGCTCCTCACTGGTTGAGACTGGTTACCGATGTGGTACTCATTGAATGCCGCTTCTATTTTTACTCCACTGTTCTGGTTTATTGATTTAGCATCTTGGCGTGCAGTGTAATAAGTATACCCACTAATGTCATATCCCTCAAATGATACAACATTAGGTTCAGGTCCTATTGCCAAAAATCTGATTTCCTCATTGAGAACTTCTGAATTTGATGACGCTTTTTCAAAGACATAATATTTGAACCATTGGACAAACAGTCGGTTTTGTTCTTTCGTAAGCCAAAGATGGTTTCTGGTAGGATTTTGTTGTCTCAACTCATTCATATGAGTATCAAAGAAGGGTTCAACAGCCTCAAGGTGTTGTAACACAAACAGATGTGCTTGATGAATCAGTTGACTTGGTACTTGCACAATCTTTCTTCCAATGACACCTTTGCCTTTATATCTGCCGTAGTGTCTTGGTTTTGGGATACCGATTGATTCTGCTTCATTCAGATAATCAGTCACAAATTCTGTGACTTCCTCAGTCACCGTTGCTTCAATTATGCTCCCTTCTGGTCGATATCTATTCCTCATTCTACCCTTTAGAATACCCATGTATCGTTCAAAAGGGTACATGTAGCGTAAGTAGACCGGACCACAAAATTGGATCTCTTGAACAATGTGGACTATCAAGTGCACCATTATGTCAAAGAATGATGGTGGGAAATACATCTCTAATTGACATAATGTTACCACTATTTCACGTTGTAGATCATCGAGAGAGTTTACATCAATTACCTTGCAGCAGACAGCATTGAAGAAGAAACACAATCTGGTTAACGCATTTCTGACATCATTTGGCAATATCCCACGGATGGCTACTGGCAGAAGATGTAACATCAATACATGATAATCGTGAGATTTCATGCCTAACAGTTTCAAATCCTTCATTGATACAATATTCTTCCAGTTTGAAGAATATCCAGATGGTACTTTTACCGAGTGTAGACATTTACAGAAGCTGATCTTCTCATTCTTTGAAAGTGTGTAGCATGCAGGAGGTAGGTATATTCGTCTCTCATTCTCCTGTGGGTGTAACTCTTTCCTTATACCCATGGCTTGCATGTCTTTTCTCACTTTCAATCCGTCTTTCGTTTTGCCGGGTATGTTGAGCAAAGTCCCACTCACTGCCTCACCAACATTCTTTACGATGTGCATGAAATCCAAACAGTGTCTGACAGGCAGGTGACGCCAATACGGTAAATCCCAGAAGATAGAGCATTTTTTCCAAATGTTCTTTGCCGGTTTCGATGTGTTTCCAAAGACGTTCACAATGTCCTTAACCTTTGCATACACTTCCTCAGAGGTCAAAGGTAGACGGGCCACTCGAGTCTCGGCCTCACCATTGAACAGTTTCTTCTTCTTACGATAAGGGTGATCTTCAGGTAGAAAACGTCGATGACACATGTAAACATTCTTACCACAATTTTGTAAACGGTCCGAACATGTGTCATCCTCGCACACCGGACATGCAAATGTTCCTTTCACAGTGTATCCAGACAAGTTCCCGTATGCAGGGAAATCGTTGACCGTACAGAACAACAACGCCTTGAGCGTGAAATTTTCCCTTGCATAAGCATCATACACAACGGTTCCCTCATTCCACAGCAACTTCAAATCATCAATCAATGGGGCGAGGTATACATCAATATTATTACCTGGCTGCTTGGGGCCAGATATCAAAAGAGATAACATTATGTACCTGCGTTTCATACACAACCACGAAGGCAAATTGTAGATCACTAGTAAAACGGGCCAAGTACTGTGTTGACTGCTTAATGTGCCGTACGGGTTCATCCCGTCAGTACATAGCCCAAGCCTCAAATTCCTATCTTCACCTCCAAAATGTTCTTTGAACCGTCTATTGATGTTTCTCCACTGAGGTCCATCTGCTGGATGTCTTAATTTCTCATCACTCTTTCTACCCTCTGCGTGCCATCGTAAATTCTTTGCATCTTTCGGATTCGCAAACAACCGTTTGAATCTGGGTATAATCGGCAAATACCACAGTAATTTAGCTGGAGGGCTTTTTTTTTGAACGGAGGAGTACTCACCATCTTTATGCTTATACCGGGACAGCTGACATTTCGGGCAAGTGTCCAGATGTGCGTATTCACCCCTGTACAACACACAGTTGTTTGGACACGCGTGAATTTTTTTGTACTCTACTCCCATTGGACATACCCATTTCTTTGCCTCATAGGTGGTGGTAGGGAGACCATTCTCATCCGGTAGCATATCATGAATCAGCTCGAGGAATGCCGAGAAACCTTTGTCACTCAATCCATATCTTCCCTTCAGGTTGAACAAATTCAATATAGCCGTCAATTTCGTGTACTTAGTGCACGTAGGATACAATGCCGTCTTGGATGCGTCCAACAACCTTTGATACTCATCCGGTCGATCAACAAAATTATTCTCAACGTTATCAAGCATCTCCATTATTTGCTCATCATGATAAGTCGGTTCACTGTCATTGACTCCGGAAGCATTTGGGATCGGTTCCGACTCGACAAAATCAAATGTGTGGTCTGTTCTCATCCTCTCCCTTTCATTAATGTACGAGGACCCGACATTATGTTCAACACTTTCTCCATGAAAAATCCATCTCTTATAGTGTGGCATGAAACCGCGAGTCTTCAGATGGAATTCAATTTCCACAATGTTTGAAAATTTCCTTAAGACACCGCAGTCAACACAAGGACAAGGTATTTTCTCCGCCTTTGTCATGTCCTTGTGCTGCACTGCCGCTTTGCAAAACTCTTTCAACATGTTGCGATAGTGATCCCCTCGCTCACCGTACATCCAGTCAGCTCCATATTATTTGAAATACAAAACGGTACGGTTAATGAAGCGTGACTGTATGCATATTAAATAAGCTAGCTACTCTAACTCTAAGGTTTCAACCTAAATTATATACTAGCACCTATATTATCTGAATACATAATATCAATGATCAAACAAAAAGCAAGTTTAGTAGCTTACTGTACACAGAGAAGGAAACAGCAACGGTGATTCCCCCTACAAAGGCGTAACCACACAAATGAGTAAATAAACAAAAATAAAACACAAAATAAAACTATAAAATTAATAATCCACTCGAGAAAAAATAAAACGCAAATAAAATTGAAACAAATTATTAAAAACTTATCAAGTAAATATATCCTAATTGAACTAAGAGAAAAGATAAATGAGTACATAATATTAAACCTACATAATTAAATTTGAAAGCTAAAAAAAGAATTTTGTAACTTAATACTAAACCAATTCAAGTAATGACAAAATAAATAAAATAAACAAAGCAACCGCAAAATCAAAAACAAAAAGCATAAAAACAGAATAAATACTAAAAGTCTAAACGAAAGCAAGCGTATCTTAACTAATCAAATTTGACGTATAATTAAACAAAGTAAAATAAAAACTTAGCATGTAAACATATCCTAATTGAATTAAGAGAAAAGATAAACGAACTACATACTATAACCTACATAATTAAATTTGAAACCTAAAAAAAAGAATTATGTAAACCTTAAGTTCATCTATTTCTAGGACAATTTTGACAGAGTTTCCCCTATAATTTTAGCATTGCCCACACACAATTTCAGCTCACCAACTCATTTCTAATATCCACAACAATCAAATTTCATAAACACATTAAATTCTGCACAAACTCATCTTTTCCCCTTGGATTCCAAGTCCTTGAATCATCATTTTATTAACACTAAAACAACTCAATCTCTTCATCATTATACAATAACACC
Source organism: Limonium bicolor (assembly GCA_023374045.1). Lineage (NCBI taxonomy): Eukaryota > Viridiplantae > Streptophyta > Magnoliopsida > Caryophyllales > Plumbaginaceae > Limonium > Limonium bicolor. Next base: position 186,612,579 of record CM041776.1, on the reverse strand, counting down.
ACTAATACTCAAAGCAATGTAAATTCCTCATATTCAAGCAATTAAAAACGAAAAGCAAAACGCAAAATCAAAAACGAAAAAGCAAAACAATCTGAACAAATACTAAAAGTCTAAAACGAAAGCAAGCTTAATCCTCACTAATCAAATTTGATGTAATTATACAAAGTAGAAATAAAACAAGAATAAAAGAAAAGTAATGAAAATTAAAAATCAAAAACAAAGGCACACCACACAAAATGAGCAAAAAAACCACAATTATTCACTCAAACATTTTGTCGAGCACCTGTGTGCACATATAACTTCACTTCTACAATACTACTTATATACACAAATTTCATAAACTTCACTAATTCAATATCCACATTCACATTCAACCACAATTTCAACAACAATCACAATAAATCCATAAATAAAACTCAAAATTGAAATACCTTCGAACTCCTCGATTTCGCCTGCTGCTCCTCTCTTCTGTTTGACTTCGCCGGCACCGACTACCGGAGGTGAGTGAGCGCGACGCGGCTGCGACGACAGGCGGTGAGGAAGGCGCGACGGCGAGGACAGGCGGCGGCGGAAGGAGGGGAGGCGATCTGAGTCGTTCTTCGGTCGGAGGAGCAGCAGCGGGAGTCGAGAAGATTGAAGCGTCGGGGTGAATGAATGAGAATTAGGGTAGGGGTTGTTAATAAAGAACCTATTTCGGCGGTTCTAACCTAAGAACCGCCGAAATAGATCATCGACATTTTTTTAAAAGATACCCTATTTCGGCGGTTCTTATGTCAAAACCGCCGAAATAGGTCGTTTTCTATGTAAGAACCGCCGAAATAGGTTTGTTTTATTTAAAAAAAAATAGAAAACGACCTATTTCGGCGGTTTTGACATAGAACCGCCGAAATAGGATCTCTATTTCTGCGGTTGTTTAACAACCGCGGAAATAGGGGCGCAGAAAAAGACCATTTTTGTACTAGTGTGGTTCAAAACTACATTGAGACGGAAGATAGCACATAATTAAATGAGATCTTTCTATGGAATCCATCCATTAGGAAAACCTTAAACATTCCGTTACCACCATCTCGGATTAAGGCATCTGAATTATTTTTTGGGTTTGATCCATCCACTAATGATTACAAAGTGGTGCTCATCTTTCCTGGCTATTATGAGCATCAAGAACCAGCCTTTGATATTTTCTCACTTAAGTCTCGTTCATGGAAGCGGGGGAATTTCAGTGCTGTTGGGGGATGGAAGTATCTGTTTTGTTCTTCAGGACCCTGAAATGTTTTGTCATGAGGATCATATGTGCACTGGATTGACTATATCATCCACTTCTTCAAACATGATGAATTTGCTACCTTCAATATGACTTCAGAGACATTTTCGAGTACTCTTCTACCCAATTCTGATTCTCAAAAGCACAGTATACCTGGTTTGGTGACTGGTTTCTTGGTGGGATTCCATGTTGTGTGTGAAGATTTTGTTGAGATTTGGGAGTTGAAGAATAATGATTGTGGTTGGAGCGGAAGATACAAATTCGAGATTTCTTCCTTGGGTTTGGATATTTTTCAGAGTCCTTCTTATTTCACCAAGGATGGTGCCATTATTTGTGCATTTTGTGATTCAGAAGACAGCCATTCAGCTATATGTTATTATGAAATTCAGACAGGGGCAATAAGTGTTCTTACAAATAGCACCCCATGGTCCTTGTTCTTTATTGGGGCTTACAAGGAGAGTTTAGTGTTCTTAGCTGAAGAAAATTGATGCACATGAAGTTTGCTGATTTGTCACATTTTCTGTTACAATTTCCCTTATTTCCAGATTTATCGAAGCTGGGAGACTGCTTGACAAATATTTCTTCTTCAAGTGGGCCATTTAAGAAAGTTGATTTCACATCCGTTTGGTGAATCTTCCTCCAATTTTGAGCAGCCAAGGAAATAATCAACCTTACAGTCTTCATTTGCGCAACAAGAGAGAAAACTTCTGGGTAATCAAGACTGGGCCGCTGCTTGAACCCTTTTGCCACCAATCTTGCTTTCTATCTTTCCAGCTCACCATTGGGCTTCATTTTTGTCTTGAAAAACCACTTCACATCAATGGCTTGTTGCCCTGGTGGAAGATCGGTAAGGACCCATGTACCATTTCTTTCAATAACGTCAATTTCCTCATGCATGGCCGCCATCTATTTTGGATCTTGAAGTACTTCCTTGTCTGTCACTGGCTCAAGATCTATGAATAGAGCAAAATGCACAATCTCTTCATCATCATCATCATCAGTATCTCTATCATCAAGGTTTATCATATAATCTTGAAGATGTAATGGCTGTCGGCGATGACGCTGTGGTCTACCAGAATCTGTCTGAACCTAGTTAGGTGTTAAGTCTCCTCCCTCTGGATTTGACTCTTCTGACTTTTCAGCAAATGAGATATTACAGCTTTTGGGATCTATGACACCACTTATATTCCAATCCCATGACTCATTTTCTGTAAAGGTAACATCATGAGTTAATATTACATTTTTCATCATTGGATTGAATAGCTTGCATCCTCCCTGCTCATATCCAATGAATACGGTTTTCTCAGCTCGATCATCCAGCTTCTTTCTTGTCTCCACTGGAACATGGGCATAAGTAATGGCGTCAAATACCTTTAGATGTTTTACTCCTGGTTTGACACCGGTCAATGCTTCTTTAGGAGTAAGACCCGAGACACCTTTCATCGGAGAGCGGTTCAGTATATATGCTGAACAGGAAACTGCCTCCGCCTAGAAAGTATTTGGCATCCCTTTGGTCTTCAAAATGCTTCTCACCATATCCATGATGGTTTTGTTCTTCCGTTCAGCAACACCATTGTGTTGAGGGGTGTAGGGACATGTCACTTCATGCTTTATTCCTTGTTCTTCACAATACTCACTGAATTCTTTGGAGACACATTCACCACCGTCGTCAGTACGCAACACCTTCAAGGAGTAACTACTTTGTCTCTCTGCATGAGCCTTGAACTTTTTGAAGTATTCAAACACCTCAGATTTCTTCTGCAACATATAGACCCACAGTTTCCGAGGAAAATTATCAATAAAGGTAAGAAAATACCGATTGTTACCATTTGACATGGTACTCAGTGGACATCATACATCAGAGTGCACCAACTGAAGAGGATGGCTGGCTCTTTTTCCATCTCCTGAGAACGGTGATCGGTGATGCTTTCCAATGGTGAAAGCTTCACACAACTGCTTAAGATGATTTATTTCTGGTAAACCCTTCACCATATTTTCTCTGGATAATTTCTTCAAGCATGAAAGCTCATGTGACCAAATCATAAGTGCTACAACCATGAGAAATAAGAGATTATAGCAGATAAATAATGATAAGCACCACTAGAGATATCAACCAGAAACATACGATTTCTAGTCATAGTAGTAGTGAGAATTAATGTACCCTTTTCATCATCAGAAAATAAAGCTTTCCATTATGAAGCTTCATATCATACATTTTTTCATACAACTGGCCGATGTTTAAAAAATTTGTTCTCAACTTGGGCACATTGAAGACATCAGAAATATACCTGTGGTCCCCACTCTTCAAAGTGATGATATTTTTCCCTTTACCAGCAGTTGAGATCTTACTTTCATCTTCAAATTTTACCGTGGTGTGAATCGACTTATCAAGATGAGCAAACAACTCCTTCATTCCACACATATGATTGGTGTAGGCTGTAACACCCCATCCATAACCTTAACACTTAATCAATAATCGCAGCGGAAATCATTACTTAAACATATACCAAAAAGGGCAGTGTTACACGCCGTTAGCCACCCACGTGGCTAACTAGGCTGTTACTTACAATGTATCGGTCTGATTACGAGAATGCCGAGCATAATTACAACCTTACAAAATCACCTATCCAAAAAGAATGACAATATACCGAGTGTAACTATTTAAACATCACCAACTGGCTTTACATCCACCAAAAGTAAACGACCTCGAGTGTACAAACACTACTCGGGTTCAACATCCAAAAATAACAAAACATCAACAACCTAGGATTTAAAGCCATTCTGCTTCCTCGATCCTCATCCTGCAAATAAACATAGCCCCCAAAGGGGGTCAGCAACCTTTTGCTGGCATGGTTAACGTGCAGCCCGATGACTACCGGGATACACGTAACTATTTGTCGTTATAACATGGCGTTGATTTTATCATACAACATGCATATACATAACAAAAATTTTTGCAGAACAATAACAACACATGCATAGTGGACACAATTCATTTTAGGTAACAACCAACATGGTTAGTCAACTTGTAAGCCTAGAGAATGTCTTCATCCTCATGTTAAGCTTAACACATATCATATTACTGTTTGTTAGTTAGATGAATAACTTAACTTGAAAGATGAGACGGGCGTAGTGACCCGAACACATCAACACATAATTTCCCCCTAGCCCGAGTGGAAGTCAGGTATGTAGCTTTGGCTAAGCTATGGGAGGTCGAATTCCCCATAAAAGGAAAACTACCCTGACATAAGGAGAGTCGAATCTGATTCAGATGTCGACACCCATACATACACGCGTGACCGGAACGACCGGATTCCTCACTCCCCCGGTTAGCACTCGTTAGAAGTCCCACAATGGGAGCTTAACATAATCTCACACAAGTAAGTGTTTAAGTCCAGTTAGACATGCAAGGGAAGTAAGGCATAATATAGCAACGCGCATCACAACCAAACACATATAGCCGGGTTAGAATGTTCCTTAGGTTGGGAACGTTGTTACCGGATACCGTTCTCTTACGTTTCTAGACTGGGGTTAATTAATGGTTAGCACATTCGAGGTTACCGGTATCGGCACGTACACGTCACATTAATAATAAGAACTGTAAACTCGTTTCATGATTTAATCTTACAAGGTTGTAAACACACATAAAAGCAAACAGCACACAAGCCGGTGTAAACCGGTAGGCAACAGACTGCAAGAAAACCATACCTCGGTCCTTGTTGAGTTCGAGTTCCACCGAAGGTAGTTCCTATACATAATTAATAACGTTGGTTAATTACCTTTCATGAACTCTCGGTTTACTAAGTGTTTTACATGTTTACACAACGAGTTTTCACACTAGAACTTACATTTAATTATCCTCGTAATACACGCTAGGGTTTACTACATAAGCCTCATTACCTTCCTTAAATTTAATTTTTTTTGTTTCTGGTCCGGACCTCCCCACAGGGGCGGTCCCTAGGGGCGGTCCACGACAGAGGCTCCGACGAAATTTTTTTTTCTTGTTTCTGGTATGGACCTCCCCACAGGGGCGGTCCCTAGGGGCGGTCCACAACAGAGAGCAATTTTCAAGGTGTTTTTCTTCTCATTTTGAACTCCAAATTGAACCCAATTTTTTTCTAATCATTTCACATGTTTTCCCACATGTTTTTACACCTTCTTGGCACCCTTAAACCCTCTCTAAACACTCCAACCCACAAACTAATCCAAAACACTAAACCACACTTAAATTCATCATTTCCAACAACAATAGCACCATTGTACATAAACCTTAAAAGCTTGGCTCTTAGGCCCTTAAACAACATCAAATTAAACACTGAATTTCCTCATATTATTAGCAACACCTGCATTTCACTGAGCATTTATATTTGCACCAAGATAAAACACAAAGTCCTTAAAACACCACATAGCTTAAGGTAAGTTATTTACCTTGGATTTCTTTCAACTTTCCCTCCTCCTCACTTCTTGTTCCACAACCGATTTCCAATGGGTTTGTTTGTTACACTAATGACCAAACACCATGAATGGTAATAAGCACCAAGAATTTAAATGAAGCTCTTGCCACAACCCTAAAAACAAGAGGGTATTTAAGCATAGAAATGTAGAGATTTTTACCTTCTACTTCACAATGGGCTTTTAGGAACAAAGATGGACAACCTCCAGCACTTAATGAGGCTTTGAATAAGCTAAAACAAGGAGCAAAACTGGAGCTCAAAACAGAGCAAAAATCGGTCAAGGAAGATGGAGGAAAATAGGGATTTTCGAGTTGTTTCTTACCTTAACCCATCAAAGGGTTGATTAGCTTCAAGAATGGGTGTTTTCCTCTTCAAAATGAGCTACACCCATGGAAGTCAAATGTGGAGTTTGGAGATTTTGAAAGGTGGAAAATGATCTCCAAAGCAAGGTGAGTATTTTGGTGTATTTTATTTTCGATTTGGACTTGATTTGGTGAGGGAACAAGGAAGGAGAATGAAGGAGCTGGAGCTGCTCAAAAAATCGCCATAGGAGAAGAACAAGGAGCAGAGAGAGAGCTGGGAGGAAGAAAAAAAATCGGAAGAGAGAAGAGAATGGGAGAGAGAGAGAAATGTGAGTGTGTGAGTAAAAGTTTTGTGTTTAATTGTTTTTGTCTTTAGTCAATAGACACACCAGAGAGGGGGCTGGGAAATGAAGAAATCGTGACACACACAAGAATAGAGGAAAGAGAGTGTGAGAGAGAGAGGAAATAAAGTAAGTAGTACTTTTTGCTTTTTGTTGTTTTTGTATTTTTGTGAGTAAAGTAGAATTAGATGGGTGAGTGAGAGGGGGCTCTCACGTGGGATACAAGAGAGGGGGACCAAATTTGATTTTTTTATTTTACAATGTGAGAGAGAGGCATTTGGTCATTAGCAGATAACACCCGTTAGTTCCCGAACTGTCAGTTTTTAACAGTCCGGGTCCGGTTTCCGGATTTTTGTTTTATTTATTTTTATGGTCCTAGACCTTGACTAATATTTAATTATAGCCATATGATTGACCATAAATTTTTATTAGTCCTTTAAACCCGTTTAAAATTACATTTTCTGGGTTTCTCGAAAAACGTGTTTTAAAGCTCGTTTTGCCTTTTTAATCCACTGTTTGGATCCGTTTCCTTCGGGAATTTTCCCACATGTTCTTAATGACTAAAATAAGCCTTAAAATATAATAATTATATATTTAACTAACATATTAAGGTTTGGGGTATTTCAATCTACCCCCCTTAAAAGAACTTTGTCCCCAAAGTTCACACTTCCCACGCGTCTTAAATACTAGAACACGGAGATTACTTTTAAAACAACACTTTCATACCAAACATACTTTACATAACATCGGACCCAAGGTCCACATAACAAAACATCACTTAGACTCAAGGTCTATAACATAACAACATAGACATGTATTTCAATACATGTCGTACATACATAACCGAAACGGCTCTACCCCCCTTAAAATAGGGGTACGCCCCGTACCCTATACATACAAATACTAAGAAGTAAACAATGACGGGTACCTCGCCCTCATATCATCTTCCAGCTCCCAGGTGGCCTCCTCGACCTCCTGGTTAGACCAGAGAACCTTCACCAGTCGAACAGACTTGTGGCGAGTGTCTCGAGTCTTAGTATCCAGAATCCGTACGGGAGTCTCCACTGATCGCATGGTCGGCTCTAGTGTTAGCCTCTCGGGCTGAAGTACATGAGACGGATGAGACATATATTTCTTCAACTGGGACACATGAAATACATCATGTACCTTGCCCAGCTCAGCAGGTAAATCAAGCCTGTAAGCTACCGGGCCTATCCGCTCCGTCACAACATAAGGCCCCACATATTTCGGGCTCAACTTGCCTTTCTGGCCAAAACGAAACACTCCCTTCATGGGGGATACTCTAAGAAACACCTGATCGCCCACGGCGAACTCCAGGTCACGTCTGCGCACATCGGCGTATGATTTCTGCCTATCCTGAGCTGCCTTCATGTTAGCCCGGATCTGACGTACTTCTGCCTGTACTTGCTCCAAATACTCAGGTCCTATAATGACCGTCTCACTCGACTCATCCCAGCATAATGGCGTGCGGCATGGTCTACCGTACAAAGCCTGGAAGGGAGACATCTTGATCGAAGCATGGTAACTGTTGTTGTAGCTAAACTCGATCAGATGTAACTTATCAATCCAGCTGGTCTGAAAATCAAGTGCACATGCACGTAACATATCCTCAAGCGTCTGTATGGTGCGCTCACTCTGACCATCTGTCTGTGGGTGAAACGCCGTACTCAACTTCAGTTCGGAACCAAGTGCTTCCCGTGTACTTCTCCAGTACCTCGAGAGGAATCTGGTATCCCTATCAGACACGATAGTCTTCGGTACTCCATGATGTCGTACTATCTCACGGTCGAAGAGCTCTGCTAGCTTCGCCACTTTCCAGGTGTCCTTCATCGGAATGAATCTGGCCACCTTGGTCAGTCGGTCAACAACGACCCATATCATGTTCAAGCCTCCCCGAGTAGGCGGAAGCCCAACTACGAAGTCCATGGAAATATCATGGAACTTCCATTCAGGAACGGGCATTGGCTGTACCATGCCACCAGGACGACGGTGCTCAAACTTGACCTTCTGGCAAGTGAGACACCTAACAACATAATCTGTCACATCTTTCTTCATACCGGTCCACCAGAAATATCTCTTCATACTCTTGTACATCTTTGAAGCTCCGGGGTGAATAGAAGTAGAAGAACAGTGTGATTCACTCAGTATGCGCTCCTTCAGCTCAGCGCTACTTCGTGGAATACAAAGTCGGCCATTCAGCCTGATCAAATCATCATCATGTAGTCGGAAGTCATATTTTTGGCTCTCGAATGTGCCGTCCATAAGTTTCTGTTTGATCTCTTGCATGTACTGATCTGACATCTGAGCACTCCGCACCTCTTCGACCAAGCTAGAGTGAGAGATTAGCGAATGGAGAGAGTGTGCTCGGCGACTCAATGCATCAGCTACAATGTTTGCTTTACCTTCCTTGTACTGAAGGTTAATATCGTAATCAGTGAGGAACTCAACCCATCTTCTTTGCCTCATGTTCAACTCCTTCTGAGTGAACAGGTATTTCAAACTCTTGTGATCTGAATAAATCGTCACATTCACTCCATACAAATGGTGTCGCCATATCTTCAAGGCGAAGACAATGGCACCCAATTCTAGATCATGTGTAGGATAGTTTTCTTCATGTCGTTTCAACTGTCGGGAGGCGTAAGCCACGACCTTCCCGTGTTGCATCAAAACACAGCCCATACCTTTACCTGACGCATCACAGTACACCTCAAAACCATCAGTACCCTCTGGTATAGTAAGAATTGGTGCAGAAGTCAAAGCATCCTTGAGCTTCTGAAATGAGTTCTCACAGTCCACAGTCCAATCAAACGGTGCATCCTTCTTAGTTAAGGATGTCAACGGTTTTGAAACACTAGAGAAATTCCTCACAAACCTCCTATAATAACCCGCCAGACCAAGGAAGCTCCGGATGTCGGCAACCGTCTTCGGTCTAGGCCAGGTGCGCACAGCATCAATCTTGGCCGGATCCACAGCGATCCCGGCCTCAGAAATAACATGACCAAGAAAAGAGACTTGGTCCAACCAAAATTCACACTTTGAGAACTTCGCATAAAGCTGGTTCTCTCTCAATGTCTGCAACACACTCCTCAGGTGAGCTTCATGCTCCACCTTGGACTTAGAATAAATAAGGATATCATCGATGAAGACAACCACTGACTTATCCAACTGCTCACGAAACAACCGATTCATCAAGTCCATAAACTTTGCTGGTGCATTCGACAACCCAAACGGCATGACCGTGAATTCGTAGTGCCCATATCTGGTACGGAAAGCGGTCTTCTCAATATCACTGTCTCTGATAGCAATCTGATGGTAACCCGATCGCAGATCGATCTTGGAGAATACAGATGCACCTCTCAGCTGATCAAACAAATCATCAATACGTGGCAATGGGTAACGGTTCTTCACCGTCACAGCATTCAGCTCTCTGTAATCGATGCAGAGGCGGAGACTCCCATCCTTTTTCTTCACAAAAAGGACTGGTGCTCCCCATGGTGAAACGCTAGGGCGGATAAATCCCTTGTCAAGCAGGTCTCTCAGCTGCTCCTTGAGCTCAGTCATCTCAGCTGGAGCCATACGGTAGGGCGCCTTCGCTATAGGTCCGGTGCCCGGTACCAAGTCAATCTCAAACTCAACTGCCCGTGTAGGTGGCATGCCTGGGAGCTCCTTAGGAAAGACATCAGGAAACTCCGACACAACCGGCACATCTGGGCTAAACTCAGGGTCTCTCTCTATGTCATGGACATAGCAGAGGTATACATCATTCTTTCTTCTGATCTCATGAAACATGGCCATGGCGGAGATGATCTGTGTCGAAGGCTCCCTGGGCCTCTGGCGGTATGAAATGGCAACCCCAGACGGACTCCTAAGAAGCAGACGGTGCTCGGCACATAGGATTCTACCCTTGTACCGCTCCAACCAGTTCATTCCGACAATTACATCAAAACCAAGCCCGTCGAACTCTATCAAGTCGATCGGGAACTCTTCATTCTTAATTCGAACGGTGGCATCTCGGTAATAACGGGTGCATCTGATCCGCTCCTTAGACGGGAGAGTGACTAGGAAGTCAGGCATCTCCTCCCCGTCTAGCCCCAGTCTCCTCGCAAATGAGAGTGAGACAAATGTATGTGAGGCTCCAGAGTCAAACAAGATCGACGCATCCACGCCATTCACTGGGAAGGTACCGGTGAGGATAGTGCCGCTTCTGCCGGCCTCTGCCTCTGTACACACACTCAGTGTACCTTCCGTCCCGAGTGCAGCGCCTAATTTATTTCATAAACTTGATAAGTATACTGGTAACAACACGGGCGGAATGCTTAAGAATTCAACACTGCTTTATTCATAAAACTCATCGTTACATCATGATGGTATTACATTGGCTACATAGCTTGATAACCTAGCATACTTACTGCATCACATACTCGACATACAACTGGTTTCACACTTTACATGATTACACATAACTTCAAAACTGTCTAAAGGTTAAGTTCAAACGTCCAGGTTTCATGTGTGTGGCATTGATTATGGTCGGAGGCGCTGTGTTCAACTTGATCTTCTTGATACCATGATACAGCATCCTCGACTGCCCACCCATGACTAACACATCACCAGACTCTAACACCAACTTACTTGCAAGGTCCGCACGCTTCTGCTCGCCATACATAAACACTGCGGTGTCACCAATGGACCAAGACACCACGGGTACTCCCTTACTAAGAGACTCGGGTGACTCGTCCTTGTCTTGGTGTAACCAGCCTTCCACCTTTTTGGTAGAAATTGGCAATACACAAATCTGCACGGATACTTGGGATTTGTCCCGGTTCAACTTGCTGAGCAATTCCTACGGTGTGGTTAACAACCGCAAGGAACTCCTCAGGTATACTCGGTATGGTAGCTCCATCTTCAGCTCGTGTGTCCTGATATGACTTGGTGTAAGGGTTCCAATCCTTACCCATGCACATCATCTTTAAGTTCATTTTCGCTCCACTTGGGTATTCGGGTGTGTAGAAACCTCCAGGTGCTGCTCCAAGCTCGTCGCATCGTCGAATGACATGGATTTGTGCTTCGGGTGTCAGGTATCCTTTCAATAATATCATACCTGGTTGGATAACCTGACACTGTTCTGTCGGATAGTCGGCAATGTCGATGGTGGTATCTCCGGGGTTCGGTGTGGGTGGGATTGGATAGCAAATATTGAAGGTTCCTAAGGTTTATAAATCTCTAATTTAGGTGGTTTTCATATCATACTTCAACTCGTTATTCATGTGGTTATTCATTTAGACCCACTAACACACATGCATGGAAATGCGGTAAGCAATCACTTATCTTACTTAACGGTTTAAAAGGGGGTACCTGGTCTAGAAGACGATCCTGGTGCCTCTGACCGGTCCACCACGTTCAAGGCAGCCTTGCCTGCTCCCGGCCCCTTCCCCTTCTGGGAATCAGTATTTCCTTGCCCCGAGGAGGGCTGATATGTAGCTTTCGGGCCCTCAATGGTAGCAGTGGCCTTACCCTTCCATTGCCCTCTAGGCCTATAGTTTCTGCCATCGGGGTTGCTGTAGCACTCAAAATCACGGTGCCCCAGCTTCTTGCAGTAGTGGCACTGCACATCGTTCCCTTTGCAGTCCTTACCGGGATGGTCACCCTTGCACCACTTGCAGAAGTAGTGGCGCTCCGGTGCAGAGCCCGTACTGGCTGCTATCACAACACACAATCAATACACACTTCACAACATAACAATACATACTTGAATCCGATATTCGAAATTAATTAGTTACCCTTGGGCGGGTGAGAGCGTAAGGGCTTAGCCGCATAGGCATAAGTGAGCTTCAGTGGCTCCTCAGTGGTAGTGGGCTGGGCTTGGCCCTTGCCATCTTGCTGCTGCTGCCCTTCTGGGGCTGAGGGTAAGGTTTCCTCTTCTTCCCTCCTTGGTACCCTTGCGAGCTTTGGCCCTCGCTCGAGACCTTGCGCTTATGCGCATTCTCCTCGTCCCTTAGACGGACGGTGATCTCCACCTTAGCAGCGGCATGATAGCACTCCTGAGTATCAAGGTGTTAGTCATGCCCCGCAACACATTTACACACTCCATACAACATTACTCATTCACACTTAGACATTATTGGAAATTTACCTGCAAGGTATTGTACTCGGCTGGCCCCATGCCATAGCGTAGGCGGTGGCTCAACCCACTGTAGAATCGGTTTACTAAGACCCGGTTTGAGTAACCAAGGTCGGGTAGAAGATGAACAAGGTCAGTGAAGGCGGTGTAGTAGTCGTCCACCGTCATTTTGTCCCCTTGCTTTAGACTGTCAAGCTCCAGGCGCTTCGCCTCTTGCACATGCACTGGGTAGTACTTGGCCCTTAGCAATGCCGTGTACTGCTCCCATCCAAAATCTGGATCGGCCACCTTCTCGGCCCTCACAAGTTTCCACCAATTTCTAGCCGAACCCTTCAAATAAAAAGCAGCAAGTCGGACCTTAGCATCAGCAGGAACGGCCAAAGTCTCGTAGGCGGTCTCAAGCTCCGAGATATACGCCTCTAGTTTAGAAGGGTCGGTCTCCCCTTTGAAAGACGGGGGCCTCAAGTCGGCCAACGCTTTCACCCAATTGGTCTCGCGTGGCTGTGGTGGTGGTGGTTCTGGCTGACCCTCTCCCCCGGCCTGTTGCTGCCCCTGCTGCACTGCAGTCACTATTTGAGGTATTACTTGTGCTAGGTGATAAGTGTCCAAATGAGCATGTTTTATAGGTGTATTTCATATATATATAGCACTTTTCTGCTCTCATTTCTCCACTTCGTTAATTTTCCTCTAGTTTATGTTATATTGTTTATCTCACAAAATTATGGTTAACATGAGGAAACCAAGCCGGGAGTGAAGTAGACGAAGAGACGAACGCATAGACACAAACGGCTCAGAAAACAGGGTCCAAACGAAGAATCTAGAGCCGGTCAAAGTTTGAAGGAAAATAGGTCACGGTCAAGCTCACAACCGCCTAGGCAACCGCCTAGATGTAGCGGACTCCACCATTGCAACCGCCTACTCCAAGGCGGACTCCAGGCGGACGACTCACAGAACCGCCTAGCTATGGGCGGAAGTAAGGCGGACACACATAAAGAACCGCCTCTATTGGGGCGGAAGCCTAGGCGGACAAGGCTCAAGACCGCTGGCTTTGGGCGGTTGCTTAGCGGACGTGACTAAAATCAGTCACGAAACAGTTTTCTTCTTCGCGCCGACTCTGCAACTGCTCCGCCTACCTTAATTTGCTCACGCGTTTCGGCCTGTCCCCTGCAATTAATGAAGCAATCAACTGCAATCAATTCCTCCGCTCCAGACTACTCTTGCCTTCCTCTATAAATATTCAGTTTCTGCAACCTTGTACGAGTGCACGGAGAAAACCAGAAAATCACTCACGCTCATCTCATCTCATTCTCTTCCAGTAAAACACTCCCGTACATCTCAACACTCCATTCAGTTCCCAGTTCTCTAACTCTCTAATTCATCCACTCCACATACAATAACCTACGTACATGTTTCACTCTTCGTTCTCTTCATTTCTCCATTCACTATTCACGTCTCCGTGTTATTATTACGTCCAACCTCTGTCTGACTTATTACCAGTTAATATGTCTGGCTAAGGAGGATTTGCTCCGGGCAAAGGTTTTAATTATGGTTTGTTTAATTATGTAATCAATATTTCTACCGGTTAAAATAAATACAGTTTGTTACGCTTAAAGGTTTCTCTCACCATTTTAATAAATTACATGAATTTATTAAAATGCTTTCCTAAGTCTATTTTGATCAGACCAGGTGATAAATAGACAGGTTAATTAAGCCGTAAATCTGGAGAAAGCTTATTATGATTTAATAGGTTAGTATTTTCAGATGCAATTATAATTCCTCGAATTTAACGTCCGTTTACATAGTATTGCTCGAACCTTGATTAGACCGAGCATTTTCTGGTAAACGAGTTCTTAAGGGTCTATGACTTAGTCCTTAGGATAATAACAGGAATTTTGCCAAACTAATATATTAAACCGGTAGAGATAGCATAATTAATCAGATTATATAAAACCTAAACCCGGAGTTCCATTTAATTCATCTGCACTCAGTTTTCTAATCTGCTTAATATTTTCTCTAAAACAAGTCAATTAACTTCCCCCCTTTTGTGACAAGCTTAGGAACTATTTTATCTCGCTATAAGTCCCACGGTTTGACCCCGGCCGCTTCTGTCTTCTATACTACTGCGACCGGGTTTTATTTGCAGCCCGACGGATATTTTGAGTATTAATTTCTTTCTTTTATCAATTTCACCAGTGCTAATACTCACGATAAATCCACTCTGCAAAATGTCGTCGTTGCCGGGGACTTGATTTAATCTAGTCCCTAAGCCCCGGTTAATTCACCTGTTATATTATAATAATCTGTCAATATTATCTTGTTAATAATCTGACTTGGACATCGGACTTCTGATCTGACTTGGACATCTACTTTGGACATCTAACTCTAACATCTTAATTTATTGTCATTTATTTCTGTCATTTCAATTCCATTATCCTTTAATATTCCATTGTCTCTAACTACTAACTTATAATTTCTGTCATTTCGTTCCATTGTCATTTCGTTCCATTGTCATTTCAATTTTCTGTTATTTCTTTCCATTGTCCCTAACTACTAACTTTAAATTTCTGTCTACTAATTCCTAACATTTTTATTTATTCTAACCATAACCAGTTCTTTTCTCTGTTTTGAGTGGTGAATGCCTTTTACCAGGTCAAACAGTCTCCCAGAAAATATTAATAATCACACGGTTGGTTATAATCCAGAGATCGAGAGAACCTTTCTGCGTACCCTAAGGCAGAGACGAACTCAACGAAATACCACCACAGTGATAGATTCTGACCCGGAAGCTAACATGGCATCTACACCAGCGACGTTCGAAATATCAACAGGCCGTCTAACCAAGGACAACAGCCTGCTATCATCCTTCCTCACCTTAGCCCATCCGAATACGATGAGTGGCAGAAGCTGAAGCCATATCATCAAATCAGATGTGTGAAGAGTTGGGCATGTTTGATGGCACCAGTCCAGACGAAGCCCTGTTACATGTTACAAAATTCTTGCAACATGCCAACAGTCTTACTGCAACGCGACCGACGCAGTACTTCAATATGCAAGATTGTCATTATTCCCACAGCCTGACGGGAAACGCGAGCAAGTGGTATCATAGCCTAACACCAAGTACCATCGGTACATGGGACGACATGGCCACCAAGTTCTACGACAAATTCCTACCCCCGAGCCGAACATTGGAGATGATTGCTGAAATTATAATTTCAAGCAACCAGGGTCGGAGAATATTTGTGAAACTTGGGACCGTTTCAAAGGTCTACTACTTACTTGTCCTCACCATGGTCTGACGAAAGAACAAGTATCACAATTGTTCTACAAGGCTTGATCGGTCCGTGCAGAACAATGGTGTTATCTTCGTTAGGGGCTGACATTCTGAAAAAGCCAGGAGCACAATTTCTGAACAGCATGGAATCTCTCTGTGAGGAAATCAGAGACTGGGCCTCCGGTGGATCAAGGAGCGGTACTCCAGGATTATATCATGTTGGGGAAGTGATAACAAGTTCGACCAATTGATGAAAAGCCATGAGCAACTCATGGAGCAATGCTCAGCAGGCAACAAAAGTCAGTACTCTGCAAAAGTGGTTGAGCAGATGGCTATGAATTCCTACCCCCAGCAAGCTAAGTCGATGATTTCCCGATCACCTACTACCCCTCCAGGCTATGCTCCTCTTTCCCAATCCCTCCTAATTCTTGTACGCAATGTGGGGCCTCATGACTATGAACAATGCCCCCAACTACAAGAATTAAAAGCAGCGGAGGAGGCAAACTACATCACCAACAATTCAGGATACAGACAACCTTGGCAACGTAACATGCAATCCAACCTTCGCTACTCAAACACAGAAAATATCCAAACCCACATACCCTTCAACCATCCCAAAACTACAGACCTCAGTCCAATTTCCAAGGAGGCCAAAGGCAATATCAACAACAGCCTTATGGCAATGAAGCTTCATCGAGTCGACCGACTCAACCTCCTTCGAATCCTGAGTCTGATATGTCTCAAATGCAAGAGATGTTTAAGGCGATGATGGGTAAATCCAGATACGCAAGAAGAGGTCGCAGCTCTGCGCAAAGACCAAAAAGCCTTGCAATCTCAGATCCAACAGTTACTCACTCAACAAAGACCACCTGGTCAATTCCCTTCACAGACTAACCCCAATCCAAAGGAACAAGCAATTCAATCCTTATAGACGATGCACATTTCAATCAACAAACTTGTGTGCAGTCTCCTTAAGGAGTGGAAGGGAACTTGCCGCAAAGGAAAAGAAAAAGAAAATCATGAAGATGCCTATATCAATGTTGAAGAAAAACCAAACCAGCTTCACCTCCCTCAGAAATCCAAGTTCCTACTCCTGCACTCCACCTCCATCTCGAGTCACAATCGACATCCCAACTTCCACTCATAAAAACAGTGAACTCCCATTTCCCAGAATGAAAAAGAAACACCTAGATGAGCAGTTCTCCAAATTCTTGAGCATTTTCAAGAAACTGACTCTCGACATACCTATACTTGATGCTTTGCAAGAGATGCCTAACTACGCCAAATTCCTTAAAGATCTCTTGACAAAGAAGAAAAAGAAATAGTGCACCTGACAGAGGAATGCTCTGCGGCCCTTCTTCGAGCACTTCCCCCAAACAAACAGATCCGGGAAATCCCGTGATCCCGTGTTTTTAGGTGGGGTGGACTGTGGAAGTGGTCTATGCGACCTAGGAGCCAGCATTAATATCATGCCATACGCCACCTTCTTGAAAGTAAAAGGAGGAGAAATGCAACCGGTTCCTTTCAAACTCCAACTAGCAGACAGATCAGAAATCAAGCCCATGGGCATAGTCCGATCTGGTAGTTGGAGTATCTCGCTTTATCTTTCCAGCTGATTTCGTCATTCTAGAAATGGATGACGATGTTGAGGTTCCCCTGATTCTAGGTCGACCGTTTCTGAGTACCGCCAAAGCCATCATTGACGTCCATGATGGGAAAATCACTCTTCGGTACGAGGATGAAACGATTGAATTCGACATGCAGAAAATGATGAAGAAAAGCTCAAACTTTTCTCCTCATGCTAAGGCAGTGGGATTCACAGATGATGAGGAGAGGAAAGCGATTTTGCTACAGATGAGGACATGTATTCCCCATCTTCCATCTTGGAAGCTGAAACTGAACCGCTAGAGCAAGTATTATTTACTTCTCTAGAAGAAAAGGTGGAGGATCCGGAAGTTAACGCCATGCTGGCGTACGTAGAGAAAGGAAGGGCTGGTTATCAAGCGTACCGGCCACCAATCGAAGAACTCGACAGAAAACCTCAAAAATCAATTCCATCAGTGGAACAACCACCTGAACTCGAGCTTAAAGAAATACCCTCTAACCTCAAGTATGCCTTCCTAGCTGAAAATGACCATTTGCCTGTCATTATTTCCTCTTCTCTGAATTCCGGGGAGGAAACAAGGTTACTTGAGGTATTAAAGAAGCACAAGACAGCAATCGGGTGGACTATTGCTGATATCAAAGGAATTGACCCCTCCTATTGCACGCACCATATCTATATGGAGGAAAACTACAAGTCTATCAGGCAACCTCAACGCCGGCTAAACCCTAACCTCAAGGAGGTAGTTCGAAAGGAGGTTCTGAAACTCCTTGACGCGAACATCATTTATCCAATTTCTGACAGTCCATGGGTCAGTCCTGTTCAAGTTGTCCCCAAGAAGGGGGCATCGAAGCTGTTATTAATGAAAAGGGAGAGACTATCCCTCAAAGAAAGATCACAGGATGGCGCATGTGTATTGACTATCGGCGTTTGAACTTGGCAACCAGAAGGATCATTTCCCTCTCCCCTTTATCGACCAGATGTTGGACTAGCAGGGCAAGAGTACTACTGTTTTCTAGATGGGTTCTCGGGTATTTCCAAATACCAATCGCACCAGAGGACCAGGACAAGACAACCTTCACTTGTCCTTACGGTACCTTTGCATACAGACGAATGCCTTTCGGTCTATGCAATGCCCCTGCTACCTTCCAGAGATGTATGCAAGCAATATTTGCTGATTTCATCGAGCAGAGCATAGAAGTCTTTATGGACGACTTTTCAGTCTATGGCTCTAGTTTCGACAAATGCTTGGCACAACTTGATTTGATCCTAAGACGGTGTGAGGATACGAATCTCGTTTTAAACTGGGAGAAATGTCATTTTATGGTCAAGGACGGGATCGTCCTTGGACATAAAATATCAGCTAAAGGAATAGAGGTGGATAAAGCCAAGGTAGAGGTTATCGAGAAGTTACCAGCACCAACTACTGTCAGAGATATACGAGCGTTTCTAGGGCATGCAGGATTTTATCGGCGGTTTATACAAGACTTCTCCAAAATCAGCAAACCATTGACCGACCTGCTACAGAAAGATGCCCCGTTTCATTTTGATGAAAGGTGTTCAGCTGCTTTCCAAACTATAACACAAAAATTGGTGTCAGCACTGTTGTCATACCACCTGATTGGTCTCTTCCGTTTGAGATCATGTGTGATGCAAGTGACTACGCCGTGGGGGCAGCTCTATGCCAGAAAAAAGAGAAAATCTTGAGAGTGATCGCTTATGCCAGCAGAACACTAAACGACGCCCAGAAGAACTATACGACCACCGAAAAAGAACTTCTGGCTATAGTTTCTCCCTTGACAATTCAGGTCTTACTGGGGGAAGCAAAGTCATCGTGCACAGACCACTCCGCTCTCAAATACTATTTACAAAACAAGAAGCCAAGCCTCGCTTATTGCGCTGGATTCTTCTACTTCAAGAGTTTGACATCGAAGTCAAAGATAAGAGCGGAAATTGAATGTTCGCTGACCATCTCTCCAGATTGGTGACTCCTACGGATAGTGTGCCTATCAACGAATTCTTCCCCGATGAGACTGTCTTCTCAATCACCAAGGTACAGGAGCCATGGTATGCGGACCTGGCCAATTATTTAGTCTCGGAACAGTACCCTATGACCTATCCTACTCCCAGAAGAGAAATTTATTTCCTCTACTGCACCAAACATTATTCTACTGATCCGTATTTGTTCCGAGTTAGTGCTGATGGGTTGATTCGAAACGATGTCCTCCCGCAAGATGAGGTTCGAAGCGTCATACATTTTTTGTCACTCACGGGAAGCCGGAGGTCACCATGGACCCACAAGGACCGCAGCTAAATCCTGCCTCAGAAGAAAAGGATTTTATTGGCCGACCCTTCATAAAGATGTGTACCAATTCTGCAAACAATGTGATAATTGTCAGAAAATGGGTAACACATCCAGGAGACATGAAATGCCACAACAGGGGATACTAGAAGTGGAGCTTTTTGATTGTTGGGGCATCGATTTCATGGGACCTTTCCCTTCCTCGCGGGGCCACCAATATGTTCTAGTGGCAGTTGATTACGTGTCGAAGTGGGTAGAAGCTATACCCTGTCATCATGCTGATGCAAAGACAGTAACCAGGTTCCTTAAGAAGAACATCTTTACCCGTTTTGGCGTGCCGAGAATTATTATCAGTGATAGAGGATCTCACTTCTGCAACCGTTTATTTGAAGCGCTTATGGTTAAGTACGGGGTACGTCACAAGGTAGCTTTACCTTATCACCCCCAGACAAACGGCCAAGCAGAAGTTTCCAACCGTGAGTTAAAATGGATCCTCCAGAAGACGGTTAACTCATCACGAAAGGATTGGGCACTTAAGCTGGATGATGCGCTTTGGGCTTACCGCTGCATTCAAGACTCCCATCGGGATGTCTCCTTTTAAGCTGGTATATGGGAAAGCGTGCCATCTGCCTGTAGAGTTGGAGCATAAGGCATATTGGGCAATCAAGGCCCTAAACTTTGACTTAATTTCTGTGGGAGAGAAAAGGAAATTCCAACTTTCCAAATTAGAAGAGCTGAGAGATCAGGCTTACCAGAATGCAAAGATTTATAAGAGCGCACCAAAAAGTTCCATGACAGGATGATCCTCAAGAGGGACTTCGAAATTGGTGATTGGGTTCTCTTATATAACTCAAGATTAAGGATCTTCCCTGGGAAACTCAAGTCTCATTGGGCCGGCCCTTTCCAGATTGTTAGTGTGACCCCGTACGGTGCCTTTGAACTCCAGAACAAACAAGGCGAAACTTTCAAGGTCAACGGGGCATGTCTTAAAAGGTATAATTCTCATTCTAATATTTCAACTGACCTATCTGCAACTTATTTTGTCCAAGAACAGCGGGACAACTCGCCCTCGAACTCTTCTCCAACCTAAAGCTTGGTCAAATACGTCTAGCTAGAGACGTTAAACCCGGGCAGCTTAGTGGGAGGCAACCCACTATCTATCTTTTGTCTTTCCTTCAATATTAAAGCTATTTTCCTTTTGTACTATATTTCCCTTTTATTTGTTATAATAAAATGCAGGTTTCACTTGAGTTCTTCTGGCTGTGTAGAATATTCTTTACAGGTTCAATTCATGACATTCCACAGCTGCACTCAAGTGTGGGGGAGCTCTACACACTCTACGAAATCTGGGGAGTACACTCTTTCCTTTATTAATTGCATGCCCTATTAATTCTATTTCATCTACGCAATGAGGGCATTGCTTAAGCTTAAGTGTGGGGGAAGAGCCTTTTCAGGGCGTTTTGTGCTTAAAATGTTTAAATCTCTCTGCTTGTCTTGCAATTGTTCAAAAATTAAAATTATGTACCTTGCTAATGTAGGTTGTTCTCTTTAAGAATAAATACTGTTATGAATTGTGGGATAAATGGTACAAAATTTAAAATTTTGATTACTTTTGAGGAGCATTTTATATGCGGTGTGACCAAATAATCTGCAAATGGTTGGATTTTATTGCTCAGGGTTTTCTTTCTGTCTTCTCTCTTAGGGATTGCTAAGGGGTACTTCTCTGTTAAAAAAAAGAAGAATACAAAAAATAAGGGACTTTTGAGACACCGTTGGTAACCAACAAAAGAGAGTTGAGTGTTCTTGAATACAAAGGCGTGATGCCTATATTTTCTCATCTCTGATGCAAAGTGAAGCAAATGCATAAATCTTTTCTTCCTTTTGTTTTCTCCTCAATGCCCATTCTTGAGAGAAGATTGGCCATGGTAAAAGTTCTCAGAGCTACCTAAAGAAACATTGAAGTACCTTAGATCATACCCCGAAACTCTATATTTTATTATTACCTTGAGCACACCTATGCCACCAGCAGTTGATTTTTTCACACTCCTCGAAAAGTTTAAAGATCATGTTTATCCTACCCTTCATAATAATATTTGTTAGTATTGAGCATTCCCTACTTACTTGGGTACATGGTTTTGCTTGAGGACAAGCAAAAAGATAAGTGTGGGGGTGTGATAAGTGTCCAAATGAGCATGTTTTATAGGTGTATTTCATATATAATATTAGCACTTTTCTTGCTCATTTCTCCACTTCGGTTAATTTTCCTCTAGTTTATGTTATATTGTTTATCTCACAAAATTATTGGTTTAACATGAGGTAAACCAAGCCGGGAGTGAATTAGACGAAGAGATGAACGCATAGACACAAATGGCTCAGAAAACGGGGTCCAAACGAAGAATCTAGAGCCGGTCAAAGTTTGAAGGAAATAGGTCACGGTCAAGCTCACAACCGCCTAGGCAACCGCCTAGATGCAGGCGGACTCCACCATTGCAACCGCCTACTCCAAGGCGGACTCCAGGCGGACGACTCACAAGAGAACCGTCTAGCTATGGGCGGAAGTGAAGGCGGACACACATAAAGAACCGCCTCTATTGGGGCGGAAGCCTAGGCGGACAAGGCTCAAGACCGCCTGGCTTTGGGCGGTTGCTTAGCGGACGTGACTAAAATCAGTCACGAAACAGTTTTCTTCTTCGCGCCGACTCTGCAACTGCTCCCGCCTACCTTAATTTGCTCACGTGTTTCGGCCTGTCCCCTGCAATTAATGAAGCAATCAACTGCAATCAATCAATTCCTCCGCTCCAGACTACTCTTGCCTTCCTCTATAAATATTCAGTTTCTGCAACCTTGTACGAGTGCACGGAGAAAACCAGAAAATCACTCACGCTCATCTCATCTCATTCTCTTCCAGTAAAACACTCCCGTACATCTCAACACTCCATTCAGTTCTCAGTTCTCTAACTCTCCAACTCACCCAATCCCATACATAACCTACGTACATGTTTCACTCTTCGTTCTCTTCATTTCTCCATTCACTATTCACGTCTCCGTGTTATTATTACGTCCAACCTCTGTCTGACTTATTACCAGTTAATATGTCTGGCTAAGGAGGATTTGCTCCGGGCAAAGGTTTTAATTATGGTTTGTTTAATTATGTAATCAATATTTCTACCGGTTAAAATAAATACAGTCTGTTACGCTTAAAGGTTATCTCTCACCATTTTAATAAATTACATGAATTTATTAAAATGCTTTCCTAAGTCTATTTTGATCAGACCAGGTGATAAATAGACAGGTTAATTAAGCCGTAAATCTGGAGAAAGCTTATTATGATTTAATAGGTTAGTATTTTCAGATGCAATTATAATTCCTCGAATTTAACGTCCGTTTACATAGTATTGCTCGAACCTTGATTAGACCGAGCATTTTCTGGTAAACGAGTTCTTAAGTGTCTATGACTTAGTCCTTAGGATAATAACAGGAATTTTGCCAAACTAATATATTAAACCGGTAGAGATAGCATAATTAATCAGATTATATAAAACCTGAACCCGGAGTTCCATTTAATTCATCTGCACTCAGTTTTCTAATCTGCTTAATATTTTTTCTCTAAAACAAGTCAATTAACTTCCCCCTTTTTGTGACAAGCTTAGGAACTATTTTATCTCGCTATAAGTCCCACGGTTTGACCCCGGCCACTTCTGTCTTCTATACTACTGCGACCGGGTTTTATTTGCAGCCCGACGGATATTTTGAGTATTAATTTCTTTCTTTTCAATTTCGCCAGTGCTAATAACTCACGATAAATCCACTCTACACTAGGGCGGCCGCTACAGCTTCGGCCATCATCTGAGCGGTGGGGGTATCCCCCGTGTCTCCTGGACCAGGCCCTCCACGGCCTCGTCCCCGCGGTCGCCCTGCCATCTGAACATACATGAGAGCACATTAGTATTGTGCTTACAAACTTATCGCATCACTTGTTTATAACGTCCTTTGGACGACAAGGTTTAAATTTCCTAACTCGGTATATTCCTACGCTCGGTTGTCGGTAATCAGAGCGATACTTCGCTCTGATACCACTTTTTGTAACACCCCATCCATAACCTTAACACTTAATCAATAATCGCAGCGGAAATCATTACTTAAACATATACCAAAAAGGGCGGTGTTACACGCCGTTAGCCACCCACGTGGCTAACTAGGCTGTTACTTACAATGTATCGGTCTGATTACGAGAATGCCGAGCATAATTACAACCTTACAAAATCACCTATCCAAAAAGAATGACAATATACCGAGTGTAACTATTCAAACATCACCAACTGGCTTTACATCCACCAAAAGTAAACGACCTCGAGTGTACAAACACTACTCGGGTTCAACATCCAAAAATAACAAAACATCAACAACCTAGGATCTAAAGCCATTCTGCTTCCTCGATCCTCATCCTACAAATAAACATAGCCCCAAAGGGGGTCAGCAACCTTTTGCTGGCATGGTTAACGTGCAGCCCGCTGACTACCGGGATACACGCAACTATTTGTCGTTATAACATGGCGTTGATTTTATCATACAACATGCATATACATAACAGAAATTTTTGCAGAACAATAACAACACATGCATAGTGGAAACAATTCACTTTAGGTAACAACCACATGGTTAGTCAACTTGTAAGCCTAGAGAATGTCTTCATCCTCATGTTAAGCTTAACACATATCACATTACTGTTTGTTAGTTAGATGAATAACTTAACTTGAAAGATGAGACGGGCGTAGTGACCCGAACACATCAACAAATAATTTCCCCCTAGCCCGAGTGGAAGTCAGGTAGGTAGCTTTGGCTAAGCTATGGGAGGTCGAATTCCCCATAAAAGGAAAACTACCCTGACATAAGGAGAGAGTCGAATCTGATTCAGATGTCGACATCCATACATACACGCGTGACCGGAACGACCGGATTCCTCACTCCCCCGGTTAGCACTCGTTAGAAGTCCCACAATGGGAGCTTAACATAATCTCACACAAGTAAGTGTTTAAGTCCAGTTAGACATGCAAGGGAAGTAAGGCATAATATAGCAACACGCATCACAACCAAACACATATAGCCGGGTTAGAACGTTCCTTAGGTTGGGAACGTTGTTACCGGATACCGTTCTCTTACGTTTCTAGACTGGGGTTAATTAATGGTTAGCACGCATTCGAGGTTACCGGTATCGGCACGTACACGTCACATTAATAATAAGAACTGTAAACTCGTTTCATGATTTAATCTTACAAGGTTGTAAACACACAGAAAAGCAAACAGCACACAAGCCGGTGTAAACCGGTAGGCAACAGACTGCAAGAAAACCATACCTCGGTCCTTGTTGAGTTCGAGTTCCACCGAAGGTAGTTCCTATACATAATTAATAACGTCGGTTAATTACCTTTCATGAACTCTCGGTTTACTAAGTGTTTTACATGTTTACACAACGAGTTTTCACACTAGAACTTACATTTAATTATCCTCGTAATACACGCTAGGGTTTACTACATAAGCCTCATTACCTTCCTTAAATTTAATTTTTTTTTTGTTTCTGGTCCGGACCTCCCCACAGGGGCGGTCCCTAGGGGCGGTCCACAACAGAGGCTCCAACTTTTTTTTTTCGCCTGGACCTCCCCACAGGGGCGGTCCCTTGGGGCGGTCCACGAGAGGCTCCGACAAAATTTTTTTTTTTTGTTTCTGGTATGGACCTCCCCACAGGGGCGGTCCCTAGGGGCGGTCCACAACAGAGAGCAATTTTCAAGGTGTTTTTCTTCTCATTTTGAACTCCAAATTGAACCCAATTTTTGTCTAATCATTTCACATGTTTTCCCACATGTTTTTACACCTTCTTGGCACCCTTAAACCCTCTCTAAACACTCCAACCCACAAACTAATCCAAACACTAACCACACTTAAATTCATCGTTTCCAACAACAATAGCACCATTGTACATAAACCTTAAAAGCTTGGCTCTTAGGCCCTTAAACAACATCAAATTAAACACTGAATTTCCTCATATTATTAGCAACACCTGCATTTCACTGAGCATTTATATTTGCACCAAGATAAAACACAAAGTCCTTAAAACACCACATAGCTTAAGGTAAGTTATTTACCTTGGATTTCTTTCAACTTTCCCTCCTCCTCACTTCTTGTTCCACAACCGATTTCCAATGGGTTTGTTTGTTACACTAATGACCAACACCATGAATGGTAATAAGCACCAAGAATTTAAATGAGGCTCTTGCCACAACCCTAAAAACAAGAGGGTATTTAAGCATAGAAATGTAGAGATTTTTACCTTCTACTTCACAATGGGCTTTTAGGAACAAAGATGGACAACCTCCAGCACTTAATGAGGCTTTGAATAAGCTAAAACAAGGAGCAAAACTGGAGCTCAAAACAGAGCAAAAATCGGTCAAGGAAGATGGAGGAAAATAGGGATTTTCGAGTTGTTTCTTACCTTAACCCATCAAAGGGTTGATTAGCTTCAAGAATGGGTGTTTTCCTCTTCAAAAGGAGCTACACCCATGGAAGTCAAATGTGGAGTTTGGAGATTTTGAAAGGTGGAAAATGACCTTCAAAGCAAGGTGAGTATTTTGGTGTATTTTATTTTCGATTTGGACTTGATTTGGTGAGGGAACAAGGAAGGAGAATGAAGGAGCTGGAGCTGCTCAAAAAATCGCCATAAGAAGAACACAGAGAGAGAAGCTGGGAGGAAAAAAAAAAATCGGAAGAGAGAAAGAATGGAGAGAGAGAGAAATGTGAGTGTGTGAGTAAAAGTTTTGTGTTTAATTGTTTTATCTTTAGTCAATAGACACACCAGAGAGGGGCTGGGAAATGAAGAAATCGTGACACACACAAGAATAGAGGAAAGAGAGTGTGTGAGGAGAGGAAATAAAGTAAGTAGTACTTTTTGCTTTTTTTGTTTTTGTATTTTTGTGAGTAAAGTAGAATTAGATGGGTGAGTGAGAGGGGGCTCTCACGTGGGATACAAGAGAGGGGGACCAAATTTGATTTTTTTATTTTACAATGTGAGAGAGAGGCATTTGGTCATTAGCAGATAACACCCGTTAGTTCCCGAACTGTCAGTTTTTAACAGTCCGGGTCCGGTTTCCGGATTTTTGTTTTATTTATTTTTATGGTCCTAGACCTTGACTAATATTTAATTATAGCCATATGATTGACCATAAATTTTTATTAGTCCTTTAAACCCGTTTAAAATTACATTTTCCGGGTTTCTCGAAAAACGTGTTTTAAAGCTCGTTTTGCCTTTTTAATCCACTGTTTGGATCCGTTTCCTTCGGGAATTTTCCCACATGTTCTTAATGACTAAAATAAGCCTTAAAATATAATAATTATATATTTAACTAACATATTAAGGTTTGGGGTATTTCATAGCGGTGTCAAGGAACCAAGTTTGGCTATCTAGTCTCTCCCCATTGTTCGTGACCATCAAAAGTGTATGGTCATTATCATCACCGACATCACTATTTTACACATAGTGTTCCTTTTAGTTTTTGCCTCTACTCTTGCATTCTGAGGCATAGTGATCATACTTCTGACAAGCATAACATTGAAAATCGGATCTTTCATACCTTCCTCATTCTCCACCTCTGCCATGTCCACGACCTCCATTATAATTTTGTTGATGGTTAGTGTAGCAGAAATATGTTACTATCTCTACCTAGGCAGTGTACCTATCGTTTTGCGGGTATAATGATTAAGTGGGTTGTCGAACTCAGGGACCTCGTACAATTAACTGACAAATTATTAATCTAACTGAGAAACTAAATTAAACTAAGAAAACGGGAAATTGTCACTTTTTCAGGTTTTCAATTAATTCAAAACAAATAACGAACACAAAATAATAAAATAACAAAACGATAAAAATAAACAAAGCAAATGTCGGTTTAAAAATCTAATGAATTAAAAACGCTCCCCGGGTTATTCCACTCGTCTATTTCGTCGAATTCAATTAATAACAATTTTCACTGTTTTATGCAATAAGCTCAGGAATTATAATTAGTTCGTTGACCGGTCCTTGTACAACGAACCCTAACTAACTGAAATAACAAGCCGCAAACCATGCCCAAGTTAAATTCAAGTTAATTGCAATAAACACAATTCCTATTAGAGACAGATTAACCTATAGGCAAGCATGCTTCTAGTCGTTAATCTGGTTTGATTTCCTATGTCTAGAACTTAATCTCAGCACCGCATTTTGATATAAGCTCTACAAAAAATCACTTAGAAAATTGGCCAGAAAATCTAAACGCATTAAGGACAGGAATCAAACTATTGCAAAACTATAATAACAGTGACAAATTTACATAACATGAATTCTATGAAAAGAACTCGCTTCCCCAACCCGGGAAGCTAAATAAAACTACTCACTCATAGTTCGTAACATAAATAGCAACTAAAAATAACATATAACAAATAACAGGCTATAACTGAGATGAGTTCCAGAATTTCACTGCGATTTACTAATAATTCTCGGTGTTGACCGGTTGACTCTCGGTTCCGTTTGAATTCTATTCAACTGCTGCTGCCGTGTTGCGCCTCGCCTCGGTCTCGACGTGGTGATGTTGAATGATGTATGGCCGATGATGGTAGGTGGGCGTGATGTGGTAAGGATGGCGAGGGATGATCGAGGACACGAGCAGCGGATGCAGGGTTGCAGAGTGGCGGTGTGAAGTTCAGGGAGTGCGGCTCTGGTGGATTGAAGAGAAATTTCAGAGGCGCAGAGCGCCGTCTTCGGTGTGGAAGCCCCCCGCTATCAACCCTAGTCTCTTCATTATATAGTAGCCGCCAATGTTTGTGAATTAATATTCTCGTCATTTGTCGTCAGCAGAATACCGTCACTGATAACTTATCTCACAATCAAAAGTGCTGCGTTTCAAAATAACCATGTGCAGCGTTAATCTTCAATTGTCGTGAGTGTGCAAGAGTTTATTCCTTCTCTTCTGTTGGTATATGAGAGCGCATCCACCAAATTATAAAGAAAGTGGTGTCTTGTACGTGAATGACTAATGATATGCATGAATCATTAAAGTTGGTGATCAGCAACAAGTCATTAGTGAATGACGGAAGAATTTGCAGCAACCACGTTTGACTTCAGCTAATGATTAATCCGTCATAATCAGCCACCAATGATTGCAATGGAAATTGTGCTGCCAATGATTGCAATGATGTAGCAATCATATGGTTCATGAAATCCCACGTGTGGTATGCCAGATTCTTTATTTTAGCTCTGATTTACTCCTTGTTTGTTGCGATGAATCCTTAAGAGATAATCTCTGCATTTTCAATACTTTTTCCTACATTTGACACATAAAATGCATCAGTTCACATCAAAACATAAATATAAGGAAAAACATACGATAAGTGAGAATACACATGAATTGTTGTAAAAATAGAAGAATTATAGCCCTAAAATAGATATATTTCACACTTATCAAACTTCCTCACACTTAGCTTTTGCTTGTCCTCAAGCAAATACAGAATATGACTACTCTTAAGGGTCGTAGTATTGAAACTCAGGATCAAACAACTGCCGATGGAAAACAAGCAAAATGACAATCAAAAGAAAAGTTCTGCTACTAGCTGTAGGTTTTCGCAAACAGTGAAAAAAGTGAAGTTAAAAAGCATGGAGAAGTTAGATTATTGAAACTGAAACTGAATAGTCTGGGATCTTCCACCATTTCTTCCTCTAACCTTTGGATGACAAGGGGTGTGAAGTAACACCTTATTCCGTGATACCTTTCAACACCACATACTCATGATCAGAACAAAATCGAAACATATTAAATTAACGTTCAAGTTCCTTTTCCTTAACATTCTATTATGCCATTTGCATATTTAATTCATCCCCTCAGACTTTTCTCTTCACCCTTGTAGCGGCTTTGGGCCTTCTATCCCAGATCACAAGACCTTAGGTAGATGGGTGATGAAGCCCCCAAGGACTTAATAACCGAATGAAGAGGCCTGTTTTTGGTTCAGAAATAAATTTCAATTCAGATCAGCGGAGTACCTTGCCTTATCCTTTCATACCAAACTTTCTCATCATTCCAAAATCCCAAACTAGACTAATTCAGTTTTCATAATCAGCTAATCCACCAAATTTCAGTGAAATAGATTCAATTTGGATAAAACTATACATACAAACAGCCAAAAGCAGAAAGATTCTTGAGGTGGCCATCAGGCTTGTTTTCAAAACCTCAGCAAAAATTTTAACCTGAAGATTCAATATTTATTGGCACTTAAAAGAAGCAATTCCTTCAAAGCAATACGACAAACAAAAACAAGTATGACATTTAAGCGCAACTGGCATATTTTCAGGAAATGTCCTACTTCCTCACACTTAAGAGGAGCATGTCCTCATTGTTCAAAAATAAAATCAAGAAAGACCTTTCAAAATATGCAGACTCATGAAGAATTTCATTCAGGACAATCATGGACTGATATAAAATAAGCATTAAGCATGATAGGCTGAACACAAACATTTAAAATAAAGAAACTGAAACTCCCCTGATAACGTAGATTGAGGAAGGTTCCCTTCCTCACACTTAAGCTTGAACAAGGGGGTAGCATCGTTCCTCACACTTGCGTCCAAGCAAGTGTCCAGCCTTGGAGAACATCAAACACCATAATAAAAATTTCACCTGCACACACTCACAACTACCATAAAAACGCTTAAAGCGTTGCAATAAAGCACAGCGCCATTTCCACATCTAAATAAAAGAAAAACAAAATAAACCTAAGAAAATAAAACAAAATAAAATATAAATTTAACAACTGGGTTGCCTCCCAATAAGCTGCCCGTCTTT
Organism: Limonium bicolor; assembly: GCA_023374045.1. Classification (NCBI taxonomy): domain Eukaryota; kingdom Viridiplantae; phylum Streptophyta; class Magnoliopsida; order Caryophyllales; family Plumbaginaceae; genus Limonium; species Limonium bicolor. Next base: position 186,582,050 of record CM041776.1, on the reverse strand, counting down.
ATAGTCTTTGGCTAGACTCCCACTTCGTTATCCTGGATCAAAAATAAAAGTAGACAACATCTTTGCCAGAAAAAAAATAGGCAGTAATTAAAAGTAAACCACCTGGATCAAAACAAAGCGTTGTTTCGGCAAATAAATAGGAAAATAAATACTCCACAAACCTGATGTTTGAGGAGATACTGCCGGTAACGCTGCTCAGTCAGAAGACCAGGTGTGAATGACTCTTTTCCTCAAATTCGAGGACATAAACGTCCTCCTCCTTTTGTTGAGGCTCCTGGAGGCAAGGTTGAAATTGCAGATCAATTGGTGGCGCTTCTTCCTCAGATTCGAGGATACAAATATCCTCCACCGGTTGGTGAGGCTCCATAGGAAAATCCTCTTCTAGCTCGCAGACTGGCTCAGACAAAATATGTTCATCCCCTGGATAGTCGAGTTGAGTCGAGGTTGGGGGGGAGGGCAATAGAACTCTTCAGCATGTCGCTCAACCTCTTCATCAGACTCCTCCTCAGCTTCAGAAATTATAGCCTGGAATGGTCTTCACCCATCAAAGTCTCTACTTGAGATTGGTCAACTAGGTCCGAATAACTTTGGCTATGGGAGAATTCCACTTGCTCCTGTTCTAGCTGCTCTGCAAGATGGCTCATCTGTCTCTTCAAATTCTGATTAATGGAGGCCTGTTCAGCATATCTGGCTGCCTGCTCTGCAAACTTAGCATCATACCTAGATTCAATTTCAGCCAATTTAGCATTAGTAGCTTTTCTTTGCTCTAGGAGCTCCTCCAGCATACTCTCTATCCTGCTCGTATCCTCCTTAGGAGGCTCCTGATAAGTGTAGAACTGTTGTTCCTCCATCTGCATTCTAGTCTGCTCACCTTCCCACCAATAAGGCTGTCGATAAGATGATTGTTGTGCTGGTAATAATCTTGTCGCCTGAACTGGTTGTAACTTCGAGTACCCGACTGATTATACCTGTTCAAATTCTGCTCTATGTTCATTATTGCAACGGTCGTTTCGAACTGTGTCAACACTCTCCTCAACTCATCCATGTTATCCTCCATCTTTGACTACAAAAACAAAAACAAAAATAAAAATAAAATAGAAAAGAAACACAAAAACAAAATTAACTAAACAAAATAATAAACAAAAAATAAAATTCCAATAAAAAGAAAATCAGCTAATAACCAAAATCAAAAACTAATTAAATAAAATGAAAAAAAAAGTCAGCCAACAAAAACGTAAAGCAAGATCAAATTTAAAACATAAATACGTAAAGTTGATCCTAATCTAGTCCTACGACAAAAGTAAACAAATTTAAATGACAAAACGTAAGAAGTAGGGAAATCGAATTCGAAACGAGAAAAAAAAATTTTGGATACGTAACAAGTTAACTAAAAAAAAGAAATCAACCAGAATAATCTGAAAATAAAAGAAGATAAACTAGAAAAAAATCTCAATTAAATAAATAAAATGTCAATTAACCGTGCCAGAGGTCCCCGGCAACGGCGCCAAAAACTTGTTAGCAGAAATATGTTACTATCTCTACCTAGGCAGTGTACCTATCGTTTTGCGGGTATAGTGATTAAGTGGGTTGTCGAACTCAGGGACCTCGTACAATTAACTGACAAATTATTAATCTAACTGAGAAACTAAATTAAACTAAGAAAACGGGAAATTGTCACTTTTTCAGGTTTTCAATTAATTCAAAACAAATAACGAACACAAAATAATAAAATAACAAAACGATAAAAATAAACAAAGCAAATGTCGGTTTAAAAATCTAATGAATTAAAAACGCTCCCCGGGTTATTCCACTCGTCTATTTCGTCGAATTCAATTAATAACAATTTTCACTGTTTTATGCAATAAGCTCAGGAATTATAATTAGTTCGTTGACCGGTCCTTGTACAACGAACCCTAACTAACTGAAATAACAAGCCGCAAACCATGCCCAAGTTAAATTCAAGTTAATTGCAATAAACACAATTCCTATTAGAGACAGATTAACCTATAGGCAAGTCATGCTTCTAGTCGTTAATCTGGTTTGATTTCCTATGTCTAGAACTTAATCTCAGCACCGCATTTTGATATAAGCTCTACAAAAAATCACTTAGAAAATTGGCCAGAAAATCTAACGCATTAAGGACAGGAACAAACTATTGCAAAACTATAATAACAGTGACAAATTTACATAACATGAATTCTATGAAAAGAACTCGCTTCCCCCCCGGGAAGCTAAATAAAACTACTCACTCATAGTTCGTAACATAAATAGCAACTAAAAATACATATAACAAATAACAGGCTATAACTGAGATGAGTTCCAGAATTTCACTGCGATTTACTAATAATTCTCGGTGTTGACCGGTTGACTCTCGGTTCCGTTTGAATTCTATTCAACTGCTGCTGCCGTGTTGCGCCTCGCCTCGGTCTCGACGTGGTGATGCTGAATGATGTATGGCCGATGATGGTAGGTGGGCGTGATGTGGTAAGGATGGCGAGGGATGATCGAGGACACGAGCAGCGGATGCAGGGTTGCAGAGTGGCGGTGTGAAGTTCAGGGAGTGCGGCTCTGGTGGATTGAAGAGAAATTTCAGAGGCGCAGAGCGCCGTCTTCGGTGTGGAAGCCCCCGTTATCAACCCTAGTCTCTTCATTATATAGTAGCCGCCAATGTTTGTGAATTAATATTCTCGTCATTTGTCGTCAGCAGAATACCGTCACTGATAACTTATCTCACAATCAAAAGTGCTGCGTTTCAAAATAACCATGTGCAGCGTTAATCTTCAATTGTCGTGAGTGTGCAAGAGTTTATTCCTTCTCTTCTGTTGGTATATGAGAGCGCATCCACCAAATTATAAAGAAAGTGGTGTCTTGTACGTGAATGACTAATGATATGCATGAATCATTAAAGTTGGTGATCAGCAACAAGTCATTAGTGAATGACGGAAGAATTTGCAGCAACCATGTTTGACTTCAGCTAATGATTAATCCGTCATAATCAGCCACCAATGATTGCAATGGAAATTGTGCTGCCAATGATTGCAATGATGTAGCAATCATATGGTTCATGAAATCCCACGTGTGGTATGCCAGATTCTTTATTTTAGCTCTGATTTACTCCTTGTTTGTTGCGATGGAATCCTTAAGATAATCTCTGCATTTTCAATACTTTTTCCTACATTTGACACATAAAATGCATCAGTTCACATCAAAACATAAATATAAGGAAAAACATACGATAAGTGAGAAATACAACATGAATTGTTGTAAAAATAGAAGAATTATAGCCCTAAAAGTAGATATATTTCACACTTATCAAACTTCCTCACACTTAGCTTTTGCTTGTCCTCAAGCAAATACAGAATATGACTACTCTTAAGGGTCGTAGTATTGAAACTCAGGATCAAACAACCGATGGAAAACAAGCAAAATGACAATCAAAGAAAAGTTCTGCTACTAGCTGTAGGTTTTCGCAAACAGTGAAAAAGAGTGAAGTTAAAAAGCATGGAGAAGTTAGATTATTGAAACTGAAACTGAATAGTCTGGGATCTTCCACCATTTCTTCTCTAACCTTTGGATGACAAGGGGTGTGAAGTAACACCTTATTCCGTGATACCTTTCAACACCACATACTCATGATCAGAATAAGCAAAATCGAATTACACATTTAACGTTTCAAAGTTCCTTTTCCTTAACATTCTATTATGCCATTTGCATATTTAATTCATCCCCTCAGACTTTTCTCTTCACCCTTGTAGCGGCTTTGGGCCTTCTATCCCAGATCACAAGACCTTAGGTAGATGGGTGATGAAGCACCCCAAGGACTTAATAACCGAATGAAGAGGCCTGTTTTGGTTCAGAAATAAATTTCAATTCAGATCAGCGGAGTACCTTGCCTTATCCTTTCATACCAAACTTTCTCATCATTCCCAAAATCCCAAACTAGACTAATTCAGTTTTCATAATCAGCTAATCCACCAAATTTCAGTGAAAATAGATTCAATTTGGATAAAACTATACATACAAACAGCCAAAAGCAGAAAGATTCTTGAGGTGGCCATCAGGCTTGTTTTCAAAACCTCAGCAAAAATTTTAACCTGAAGATTCAATATTTATTGGCACTTAAAAGAAGCAATTCCTTCAAAGCAATACGACAAACAAAAACAAGTATGACATTTAAGCGCAACTGGCATATTTTCAGGGAAATGTCCTACTTCCTCACACTTAAGAGGAGCAATGTCCTCATTGTTCAAAAATAAAATCAAGAAAAGACCTTTCAAAATATGAGACTCATGAAGAATTTCATTCAGGACAATCATGGACTGATATAAAATAAGCATTAAGCATGATAGGCTGAACACAAACATTTAAAATAAAGAAACTGAAACTCCCCTGATAACGTAGATTGAGAAGGTTCCCTTCCTCACACTTAAGCTTGAACAAGGGGGGTAGCATCGTTCCTCACACTTGCGTCCAAGCAAGTGTCCAGCCTTGGAGAACATCAAACACCATAATAAAATTTCACCTGCACACACTCACAACTACCATAAAAACGCTTAAAGCGTTGCAATAAAGCACAGCGCCATTTCCACATCTAAATAAAAGAAAAACAAAATAAACCTAAGAAAATAAAACAAAAATAAAATATAAATTTAACAACTGGGTTGCCTCCCAATAAGCTGCCCGTCTTTATAGTCTTTGGCTAGACTCCCACTTCGTTATCCTGGATCAAAAATAAAAGTAGACAACATCTTTGCCAGAAAAACAAAATAGGCAGTAATTAAAAGTAAACCACCTGGATCAAAACAAAGCGTTGTTTCGGCAAATAAAATAGGAAAATAAATACTCCACAAAACCTGATGTTTGAGGAGATACTGCCGGTAACGCTGCTCAGTCAGAAGACCAGGTGTGAATGACTCTTTTTCCTCAAATTCGAGGACATAAACGTCCTCCTCCTTTTGTTGAGGCTCCTGGAGGCAAGGTTGAAATTGCAGATCAATTGGTGGCGCTTCTTCCTCAGATTCGAGGATACAAATATCCTCCACCGGTTGGTGAGGCTCCATAGGAAAATCCTCTTCTAGCTCGCAGACTGGCTCAGACAAAATATGTTCATCCCCTGGATAGTCGAGTTGAGTCGAGGTTGGGGAGGGAAGGCAATAGAACTCTTCAGCATGTCGCTCAACCTCTTCATCAGACTCCTCCTCAGCTTCAGAAATTATAGCCTTGGAATGGTCTTCACCCATCAAAGTCTCTACTTGAGATTGGTCAACTAGGTCCGAATAACTTTGGCTATGGGAGAATTCCACTTGCTCCTGTTCTAGCTGCTCTGCAAGATGGCTCATCTGTCTCTTCAAATTCTGATTAATGGAGGCCTGTTCAGCATATCTGGCTGCCTGCTCTGCAAACTTAGCATCATACCTAGATTCAATTTCAGCCAATTTAGCATTAGTAGCTTTTCTTTGCTCTAGGAGCTCCTCCAGCATACTCCTATCCTGCTCGTATCCTCCTTAGGAGGCTCCTGATAAGTGTAGAACTGTTGTTCCTCCATCTGCATTCTAGTCTGCTCACCTTCCACCAATAAGGCTGTCGATAAGATGATTGTTGTGGCTGGTAATAATCTTGTCGCCTGAACTGGTTGTAACTTCGAGTACCCGACTGATTATACCTGTTCAAATTCTGCTCTATGTTCATTATTGCAACGGTCGTTTCGAACTGTGTCAACACTCTCCTCAACTCATCCATGTTATCCTCCATCTTTGACTACAAAAACAAAAACAAAAATAAAAAGTAAAATAGAAAAGAAACACAAAAACAAAATTAACTAAACAAAATAACAAAGATAAACAAAAATAAAATTCAATAAAAAGAAAATCAGCTAATAACCAAATCAAAAACTAATTAAATAAAATGAAAAAAAAAGTCAGCCAACAAAAACGTAAAGCAAGATCAAATTTAAAACATAAATACGTAAAGTTGATCCTAATCTAGTCCTACGACAAAAGTAAACAAATTTAAATGACAAAACGTAAGAAGTAGGGAAATCGAATTTGAAACGAGAAAAAAAAATTTTTTGGATACGTAACAAGTTAACTAAAAAAAAGAATCAACCAGAATAGTCTGAAAATAAAAGAAGATAAACTAGAAAAAATCTCAATTAAATAAATAAAAATGTCAATTAACCGTGCCAGAGGTCCCCGGCAACGGCGCCAAAAACTTGTTAGCAGAAATATGTTACTATCTCTACCTAGGCAGTGTACCTATCGTTTTGCGGGTATAATGATTAAGTGGGTTGTCGAACTCAGGGACCTCGTACAATTAACTGACAAATTATTAATCTAACTGAGAAACTAAATTAAACTAAGAAAACGGGAAATTGTCACTTTTTCAGGTTTTCAATTAATTCAAAACAAATAACGAACACAAAATAATAAAATAACAAAACGATAAAAATAAACAAAGCAAATGTCGGTTTAAAAATCTAATGAATTAAAAACGCTCCCCGGGTTATTCCACTCGTCTATTTCGTCGAATTCAATTAATAACAATTTTCACTGTTTTATGCAATAAGCTCAGGAATTATAATTAGTTCGTTGACCGGTCCTTGTACAACGAACCCTAACTAACTGAAATAACAAGCCGCAAACCATGCCCAAGTTAAATTCAAGTTAATTGCAATAAACACAATTCCTATTAGAGACAGATTAACCTATAGGCAAGCCATGCTTCTAGTCGTTAATCTGGTTTGATTTCCTATGTCTAGAACTTAATCTCAGCACCGCATTTTGATATAAGCTCTACAAAAAATCACTTAGAAAATTGGCCAGAAAATCTAAACGCATTAAGGACAGGAATCAAACTATTGCAAAACTATAATAACAGTGACAAATTTACATAACATGAATTCTATGAAAAGAACTCGCTTCCCCAACCCGGGAAGCTAAATAAAACTACTCACTCATAGTTCGTAACATAAATAGCAACTAAAAATAACATATAACAAATAACAGGCTATAACTGAGATGAGTTCCAGAATTTCACTGCGATTTACTAATAATTCTCGGTGTTGACCGGTTGACTCTCGGTTCCGTTTGAATTCTATTCAACTGCTGCTGCCGTGTTGCGCCTCGCCTCGGTCTCGACGTGGTGATGTTGAATGATGTATGGCCGATGATGGTAGGTGGGCGTGATGTGGTAAGGATGGCGAGGGATGATCGAGGACACGAGCAGCGGATGCAGGGTTGCAGAGTGGCGGTGTGAAGTTCAGGGAGTGCGGCTCTGGTGGATTGAAGAGAAATTTCAGAGGCGCAGAGCGCCGTCTTCGGTGTGGAAGCCCCCCGCTATCAACCCTAGTCTCTTCATTATATAGCAGCCGCCAATGTTTGTGAATTAATATTCTCGTCATTTGTCGTCAGCAGAATACCGTCACTGATAACTTATCTCACAATCAAAAGTGCTGCGTTTCAAAATAACCATGTGCAGCGTTAATCTTCAATTGTCGTGAGTGTGCAAGAGTTTATTCCTTCTCTTCTGTTGGTATATGAGAGCGCATCCACCAAATTATAAAGAAAGTGGTGTCTTGTACGTGAATGACTAATGATATGCATGAATCATTAAAGTTGGTGATCAGCAACAAGTCATTAGTGAATGACGGAAGAATTTGCAGCAACCATGTTTGACTTCAGCTAATGATTAATCCGTCATAATCAGCCACCAATGATTGCAATGGAAATTGTGCTGCCAATGATTGCAATGATGTAGCAATCATATGGTTCATGAAATCCCACGTGTGGTATGCCAGATTCTTTATTTTAGCTCTGATTTACTCCTTGTTTGTTGTGATGGAATCCTTAAGAGATAATCTCTGCATTTTCAATACTTTTTCCTACATTTGACACATAAAATGCATCAGTTCACATCAAAACATAAATATAAGGAAAAACATACGATAAGTGAGAAATACAACATGAATTGTTGTAAAAATAGAAGAATTATAGCCCTAAAAGTAGATATATTTCACACTTATCAAACTTCCTCACACTTAGCTTTTGCTTGTCCTCAAGCAAATACAGAATATGACTACTCTTAAGGGTCGTAGTATTGAAACTCAGGATCAAACAACTGCCGATGGAAAACAAGCAAAATGACAATCAAAAGAAAAGTTCTGCTACTAGCTGTAGGTTTTCGCAAACAGTGAAAAAGAGTGAAGTTAAAAAGCATGGAGAAGTTAGATTATTGAAACTGAAACTGAATAGTCTGGGATCTTCCACCATTTCTTCCTCTAACCTTTGGATGACAAGGGGTGTGAAGTAACACCTTATTCCGTGATACCTTTCAACACCACATACTCATGATCAGAATAAGCAAAATCGAATTACACATTTAACGTTTCAAAGTTCCTTTTCCTTAACATTCTATTATGCCATTTGCATATTTAATTCATCCCCTCAGACTTTTCTCTTCACCCTTGTAGCGGCTTTGGGCCTTCTATCCCAGATCACAAGACCTTAGGTAGATGGGTGATGAAGCACCCCAAGGACTTAATAACCGAATGAAGAGGCCTGTTTTGGTTCAGAAATAAATTTCAATTCAGATCAGCGGAGTACCTTGCCTTATCCTTTCATACCAAACTTTCTCATCATTCCCAAAATCCCAAACTAGACTAATTCAGTTTTCATAATCAGCTAATCCACCAAATTTCAGTGAAAATAGATTCAATTTGGATAAAACTATACATACAAACAGCCAAAAGCAGAAAGATTCTTGAGGTGGCCATCAGGCTTGTTTTCAAAACCTCAGCAAAAATTTTAACCTGAAGATTCAATATTTATTGGCACTTAAAAGAAGCAATTCCTTCAAAGCAATACGACAAACAAAAACAAGTATGACATTTAAGCGCAACTGGCATATTTTCAGGGAAATGTCCTACTTCCTCACACTTAAGAGGAGCAATGTCCTCATTGTTCAAAAATAAAATCAAGAAAAGACCTTTCAAAATATGCAGACTCATGAAGAATTTCATTCAGGACAATCATGGACTGATATAAAATAAGCATTAAGCATGATAGGCTGAACACAAACATTTAAAATAAAGAAACTGAAACTCCCCTGATAACGTAGATTGAGGAAGGTTCCCTTCCTCACACTTAAGCTTGAACAAGGGGGGTAGCATCGTTCCTCACACTTGCGTCCAAGCAAGTGTCCAGCCTTGGAGAACATCAAACACCATAATAAAAATTTCACCTGCACACACTCACAACTACCATAAAAACGCTTAAAGCGTTGCAATAAAGCACAGGCGCCATTTCCACATCTAAATAAAAGAAAAACAAAATAAACCTAAGAAAATAAAAAAAAAAATAAAATATAAATTTAACAACTGGGTTGCCTCCCAATAAGCTGCCCGTCTTTATAGTCTTTGGCTAGACTCCCACTTCGTTATCCTGGATCAAAAATAAAAGTAGACAACATCTTTGCCAGAAAACAAAATAGGCAGTAATTAAAAGTAAACCACCTGGATCAAAACAAAGCGTTGTTTCGGCAAATAAAATAGGAAAATAAATACTCCACAAAACCTGATGTTTGAGGAGATACTGCCGGTAACGCTGCTCAGTCAGAAGACCAGGTGTGAATGACTCTTTTTCCTCAAATTCGAGGACATAAACGTCCTCCTCCTTTTGTTGAGGCTCCTGGAGGCAAGGTTGAAATTGCAGATCAATTGGTGGCGCTTCTTCCTCAGATTCGAGGATACAAATATCCTCCACCGGTTGGTGAGGCTCCATAGGAAAATCCTCTTCTAGCTCGCAGACTGGCTCAGACAAAATATGTTCATCCCCTGGATAGTCGAGTTGAGTCGAGGTTGGGGAGGGAGGCAATAGAACTCTTCAGCATGTCGCTCAACCTCTTCATCAGACTCCTCCTCAGCTTCAGAAATTATAGCCTTGGAATGGTCTTCACCCATCAAAGTCTCTACTTGAGATTGGTCAACTAGGTCCGAATAACTTTGGCTATGGGAGAATTCCACTTGCTCCTGTTCTAGCTGCTCTGCAAGATGGCTCATCTGTCTCTTCAAATTCTGATTAATGGAGGCCTGTTCAGCATATCTGGCTGCCTGCTCTGCAAACTTAGCATCATACCTAGATTCAATTTCAGCCAATTTAGCATTAGTAGCTTTTCTTTGCTCTAGGAGCTCCTCCAGCATACTCTCTATCCTGCTCGTATCCTCCTTAGGAGGCTCCTGATAAGTGTAGAACTGTTGTTCCTCCATCTGCATTCTAGTCTGCTCACCTTCCCACCAATAAGGCTGTCGATAAGATGATTGTTGTGGCTGGTAATAATCTTGTCGCCTGAACTGGTTGTAACTTCGAGTACCCGACTGATTATACCTGTTCAAATTCTGCTCTATGTTCATTATTGCAACGGTCGTTTCGAACTGTGTCAACACTCTCCTCAACTCATCCATGTTATCCTCCATCTTTGACTACAAAAACAAAAACAAAAATAAAAGTAAAATAGAAAAGAAACACAAAAACAAAATTAACTAAACAAAATAACAAAGATAAACAAAAATAAAATTCCAATAAAAAGAAAATCAGCTAATAACCAAAATCAAAAACTAATTAAATAAAATGAAAAAAAAAGTCAGCCAACAAAAACGTAAAGCAAGATCAAATTTAAAACATAAATACGTAAAGTTGATCCTAATCTAGTCCTACGACAAAAGTAAACAAATTTAAATGACAAAACGTAAGAAGTAGGGAAATCGAATTTGAAACGAGAAAAAAAAATTTTGGATACGTAACAAGTTAACTAAAAAAAGAAATCAACCAGAATAGTCTGAAAATAAAAAGATAAACTAGAAAAAAATCTCAATTAAATAAATAAAAATGTCAATTAACCGTGCCAGAGGTCCCCGGCAACGGCGCCAAAAACTTGTTAGCAGAAATATGTTACTATCTCTACCTAGGCAGTGTACCTATCGTTTTGCGGGTATAATGATTAAGTGGGTTGTCGAACTCAGGGACCTCGTACAATTAACTGACAAATTATTAATCTAACTGAGAAACTAAATTAAACTAAGAAAACGGGAAATTGTCACTTTTTCAGGTTTTCAATTAATTCAAAACAAATAACGAACACAAAATAATAAAATAACAAAACGATAAAAATAAACAAAGCAAATGTCGGTTTAAAAATCTAATGAATTAAAAACGCTCCCCGGGTTATTCCACTCGTCTATTTCGTCGAATTCAATTAATAACAATTTTCACTGTTTTATGCAATAAGCTCAGGAATTATAATTAGTTCGTTGACCGGTTTTGTACAACGAACCCTATACCGAAATACAAGCCGCAAACCATGACCATTTAAATTCAGTTAATTGCAATAAACACAATTCCTTTAGAGACAGATTAACCTATAGGCAAGCCATGCTTCTAGTCGTTAATCTGGTTGATTTCCTATGTCTAGAACTTAAGTCTCACAACCGCATTTTGATATAAAGCTCTAACAAAAAAAATTCATTAGAAAATTGGCCAAAAATCTAAACGCATTAAGGACAGGAATCAAACTATTGCAAAACTATAATAACAGTGACAAATTTACATAACATGAATTCTATGAAAAGAACTCGCTTCCCCAACCTGGAAGCTAAATAAAACTACTCACTCATAGTTCGTAACATAAATAGCAACTAAAAATAACATATAACAATACCAGCTATAACTGAGATGAGTTCCAGAATTTCACTGCGATTTACTAATAATTCTCGGTGTTTGACCGGTTGACTCTCGGTTCCGTTTGAATTCTATTCAACTGCTGCTGCCTGTTTGCGCCTCGCCTCGGTCTCGACGTGGTGATGTTGAATGATGTATGGCCGATGATGGTAGGTGGGCGTGATGTGGTAAGGATGGCGAGGGATGATCGAGGACACGAGCCGCGGATGCAGGGTTGCAGAGTGGCGGTGTGAATTTCAGGGAGTGCGGCTCTGGTGGATTGAAGAGAAATTTCAGAGGCGCAGAGCGCCGTCTTCGGTGTGGAAGCCCCCCGCTATCAACCCTAGTCTCTTCATTATATAGTAGCCGCCAATGTTTGTGAATTAATATTCTCGTCATTTGTCGTCAGCAGAATACCGTCACTGATAACTTATCTCACATCAAAAGTGCTGCGTTTCAAAATAACCATGTGCAGCGTTAATCTTCAATTGTCGTGAGTGTGCAAGAGTTTATTCCTTCTCTTCTGTTGGTATATGAGAGCGCATCCACCAAATTATAAAGAAGTGGTGTCTTGTACGTGAATGACTAATGATATGCATGAATCATTAAAGTTGGTGATCAGCAACAAGTCATTAGTGAATGACGGAAGAATTTGCAGCAACCACGTTTGACTTCAGCTAATGATTAATCCGTCATAATCAGCCACCAATGATTGCAATGGAAATTGTGCTGCCAATGATTGCAATGATGTAGCAATCATATGGTTCATGAAATCCCACGTGTGGTATGCCAGATTCTTTATTTTAGCTCTGATTTACTCCTTGTTTGTTGCGATGGAATCCTTAAGAGATAATCTCTGCATTTTCAATACTTTTTCCTACATTTGACACATAAAATGCATCAGTTCACATCAAAAATAAATATAAGGAAAAACATACGATAAGTGAGAAATACAACATGAATTGTTGTAAAAATAGAAGAATTATAGCCCTAAAAGTAGATATATTCACACTTATCAAACTTCCTCACACTTAGCTTTTGCTTGTCCTCAAGCAAATACAGAATATGACTACTCTTAAGGGTCGTAGTATTGAAACTCAGGATCAAACAACTGCCGATGGAAAACAAGCAAAATGACAATCAAAAGAAAGTTCTGCTACTAGCTGTAGGTTTTCGCAAACAGTAAAAAAGAGTGAAGTTAAAAAGCATGGAGAAGTTAGATTATTGAAACTGAAACTGAATAGTCTGGGATCTTCCACCATTTCTTCCTCTAACCTTTGGATGACAAGGGGTGTGAAGTAACACCTTATTCCGTGATACCTTTCAACACCACATACTCATGATCAGAATAAGCAAAATCGAATTACACATTTAACGTTTCAAAGTTCCTTTTCCTTAACATTCTATTATGCCATTTGCATATTTAATTCATCCCCTCAGACTTTTCTCTTCACCCTTGTAGCGGCTTTGGGCCTTCTATCCCAGATCACAAGACCTTAGGTAGATGGGTGATGAAGCACCCCAAGGACTTAATAACCGAATGAAGAGGCCTGTTTTGGTTCAGAAATAAATTTCAATTCAGATCAGCGGAGTACCTTGCCTTATCCTTTCATACCAAACTTTCTCATCATTCCCAAAATCCCAAACTAGACTAATTCAGTTTTCATAATCAGCTAATCCACCAAATTTCAGTGAAAATAGATTCAATTTGGATAAAACTATACATACAAACAGCCAAAAGCAGAAAGATTCTTGAGGTGGCCATCAGGCTTGTTTTCAAAACCTCAGCAAAAATTTTAACCTGAAGATTCAATATTTATTGGCACTTAAAAGAAGCAATTCCTTCAAAGCAATACGACAAACAAAAACAAGTATGACATTTAAGCGCAACTGGCATATTTTCAGGGAAATGTCCTATTCCTCACACTTAAGAGGAGCAATGTCCTCATTGTTCAAAAATAAAATCAAGAAAAGACCTTTCAAATATGTCAGACTCATGAAGATTTCATTCAGGACAATCATGGACTGATATAAAATAAGCATTAAGCATGATAGGCTGAACACAAACATTTAAAATAAAGAAACTGAAACTCCCCTGATAACGTTATTGAAGAAGGTTCCCTTCCTCACACTTAAGCTTGAACAAGGGGGGTAGCATCGTTCCTCACACTTGCGTCCAAGCAAGTGTCCAGCCTTGGAGAACATCAAACACCATAATAAAAATTTCACCTGCACACACTCACAACTACCATAAAAACGCTTAAAGCGTTGCAATAAAGCACAAGCGCCATTTCCACATCTAAATAAAAGAAAACAAAATAAACCTAAGAAAATAAAACAAAAATAAAATATAAATTTAACAACTGGGTTGCCTCCCAATAAGCTGCCCGTCTTTATAGTCTTTGGCTAGACTCCCACTTCGTTATCCTGGATCAAAAATAAAAGTAGACAACATCTTTGCCAGAAAAACAAAATAGGCAGTAATTAAAAGTAAACCACCTGGATCAAAACAAAGCGTTGTTTCGGCAAATAAAATAGGAAAATAAATACTCCACAAAACCTGATGTTTGAGGAGAACTGCCGGTAACGCTGCTCAGTCAGAAGACCAGGTGTGAATGACTCTTTTTCCTCAAATTCGAGGACATAAACGTCCTCCTCCTTTTGTTGAGGCTCCTGGAGGCAAGGTTGAAATTGCAGATCAATTGGTGGCGCTTCTTCCTCAGATTCGAGGATACAAATATCCTCCACCGGTTGGTGAGGCTCCATAGGAAAATCCTCTTCTAGCTCGCAGACTGGCTCAGACAAAATATGTTCATCCCCTGGATAGTCGAGTTGAGTCGAGGTTGGGGAGGGAAGGCAATAGAACTCTTCAGCATGTCGCTCAACCTCTTCATCAGACTCCTCCTCAGCTTCAGAAATTATAGCCTTGGAATGGTCTTCACCCATCAAAGTCTCTACTTGAGATTGGTCAACTAGGTCCGAATAACTTTGGCTATGGGAGAATTCCACTTGCTCCTGTTCTAGCTGCTCTGCAAGATGGCTCATCTGTCTCTTCAAATTCTGATTAATGGAGGCCTGTTCAGCATATCTGGCTGCCTGCTCTGCAAACTTAGCATCATACCTAGATTCAATTTCAGCCAATTTAGCATTAGTAGCTTTTCTTTGCTCTAGGAGCTCCTCCAGCATACTCTCTATCCTGCTCGTATCCTCCTTAGGAGGCTCCTGATAAGTGTAGAACTGTTGTTCCTCCATCTGCATTCTAGTCTGCTCACCTTCCCACCAATAAGGCTGTCGATAAGATGATTGTTGTGGCTGGTAATAATCTTGTCGCCTGAACTGTTGTAACTTCGAGTACCCGACTGATTATACCTGTTCAATTCTGCTCTATGTTCATTATTGCAACGGTCGTTTCGAACTGTGTCAACACTCTCCTCAACTCATCCATGTTATCCTCCATCTTTGACTACAAACAAAAACAAAAATAAAGTAAAATAGAAAAGAAACACAAAAAACAAATTAACTAAACAAAATAACAAAGATAAACAAAAATAAAATTCCAATAAAAAGAAAATCAGCTAATAACCAAAATCAAAACTAATTAAATAAAATGAAAAAAAAGTCAGCCAACAAAAACGTAAAGCAAGATCAAATTTAAAACATAAATACGTAAAGTTGATCCTAATCTAGTCCTACGACAAAAGTAAACAATTTAAATGACAAAACGTAAGAAGTAGGGAAATCGAATTGAAACGAGAAAAAAAAATTTTTTTGGATACGTAACAAGTTAACTAAAAAAAAGAAATCAACCAGAATAGTCTGAAAATAAAAGAAGATAAACTAGAAAAAAATCTCAATTAAATAAATAAAAATGTCAATTAACCGTGCCAGAGGTCCCCGGCAACGGCGCCAAAAACTTGTTAGCAGAAATATGTTACTATCTCTACCTAGGCAGTGTACCTATCGTTTTGCGGGTATAATGATTAAGTGGGTTGTCGAACTCAGGGACCTCGTACAATTAACTGACAAATTATTAATCTAACTGAGAAACTAAATTAAACTAAGAAAACGGGAAATTGTCACTTTTTCAGGTTTTCAATTAATTCAAAACAAATAACGAACACAAAATAATAAATAACAAAACGATAAAAATAAACAAAGCAAATGTCGGTTTAAAAAATCTAATGAATTAAAAACGCTCCCCGGGTTATTCCACTCGTCTATTTCGTCGAATTCAATTAATAACAATTTTCACTGTTTTATGCAATAAGCTCAGGAATTATAATTAGTTCGTTGACCGGTCCTTGTACAACGAACCCTAACTAACTGAAATACCAAGCCGCAAACCATGCCCAAGTTAAATTCAAGTTAATTGCAATAAACACAATTCCTATTAGAGACAGATTAACCTATAGGCAAGCCATGCTTCTAGTCGTTAATCTGGTTTGATTTCCTATGTCTAGAACTTAATCTCAGCACCGCATTTTGATATAAGCTCTACAAAAAAATCACTTAGAAAATTGGCCAGAAATCTAACGCATTAAGGACAGGAATCAAACTATTGCAAAACTATAATAACAGTGACAAATTTACATAACATGAATTCTATGAAAAGAACTCGCTTCCCCAACCGGGAAGCTAAATAAAACTACTCACTCATAGTTCGTAACATAAATAGCAACTAAAAATAACATATAACAAATAACAGGCTATAACTGAGATGAGTTCCAGAATTTCACTGCGATTTACTAATAATTCTCGGTGTTGACCGGTTGACTCTCGGTTCCGTTTGAATTCTATTCAACTGCTGCTGCCGGTGTTGCGCCTCGCCTCGGTCTCGACGTGGTGATGTTGAATGATGTATGGCCGATGATGGTAGGTGGGCGTGATGTGGTAAGGATGGCGAGGGATGATCGAGGACACGAGCAGCGGATGCAGGGTTGCAGAGTGGCGGTGTGAAGTTCAGGGAGTGCGGCTCTGGTGGATTGAAGAGAAATTTCAGAGGCGCAGAGCGCCGTCTTCGGTGTGGAAGCCCCCCGCTATCAACCTAGTCTCTTCATTATATAGTAGCCGCCAATGTTTGTGAATTAATATTCTCGTCATTTGTCGTCAGCAGAATACCGTCACTGATAACTTATCTCACAATCAAAAGTGCTGCGTTTCAAAATA
Source organism: Limonium bicolor (assembly GCA_023374045.1). Lineage (NCBI taxonomy): Eukaryota > Viridiplantae > Streptophyta > Magnoliopsida > Caryophyllales > Plumbaginaceae > Limonium > Limonium bicolor. The sequence continues at coordinate 186,565,176 of CM041776.1, read as the reverse complement.
ACCATGTGCAGCGTTAATCTTCAATTGTCGTGAGTGTGCAAGAGTTTATTCCTTCTCTTCTGTTGGTATATGAGAGCGCATCCACCAAATTATAAAGAAAGTGGTGTCTTGTACGTGAATGACTAATGATATGCATGAATCATTAAAGTTGGTGATCAGCAACAAGTCATTAGTGAATGACGGAAGAATTTGCAGCAACCACGTTTGACTTCAGCTAATGATTAATCCGTCATAATCAGCCACCAATGATTGCAATGGAAATTGTGCTGCCAATGATTGCAATGATGTAGCAATCATATGGTTCATGAAATCCCACGTGTGGTATGGCCAGATTCTTTATTTTAGCTCTGATTTACTCCTTGTTTGTTGCGATGGAATCCTTAAGATAATCTCTGCATTTTCAATACTTTTTCCTACATTTGACACATAAATGCATCAGTTCACATCAAACATAAATATAAGGAAAAAACATACGATAAGTGAGAAATACAACATGAATGTTGTAAAAATATAGAGAGAATTATAGCCCTAAAAGTAGAATATAGTTTCACACTTATCAGTTAGATCTTGACTTATCTTCACCATCATTTTGAATTCTTTGACCTCCATAATTTTTTTATGCCCCCACGACCTCTATTTGATCCACGACCTCTTCCTCTCGAGCCGGAACCACTTGCTTATCTCTTTTCTTGATTGGATTCCTCATCTTGATCATCGATGAGGGAGCTTGAGCTTGCAAAGCTGCTGCGATGGGCTATTGGATTAGCTTGCCTTCTCTCATCTTCATCATTCATACGTTGCCCGTGTACTTGCAACGTTCCCATCACCTCATCCATGGTGATCATGGTTGTATCGTGGGCCTCCTCAATCGCTATCATGACATTGTCGAATTGGGGGGGGGGGCAGTGACCATAGGATTTTCTTACCCTTGTTCTGTCAGCGCCTCTTCATTGATGTTCATCTGGTTCGTCAAAGCAAAGCCGAAGTCGACTAATGTATTTAGACATCGTCATTGAAGACTCCATCTGCAGCAACTCGTACTAACGTCGTAACGTTTGTAACCTCACTTTCTTGACTTTCTTTGCACCTTTGAAAATGGTTGCCAAGGTATCCCAAGCTTCCTTTGACGTAGTTATTGCGTCAATCTTCTCGAACACTTCATCATTTAGGCCTTGATGAATTAAATAAAGAGCCGTTTTATCCTTCTTTGTGTTCACCTTGTGGGTACTTTTTTGAGCATCAGTTACATTTGCCGCAAGCTCTGGAAACACCATCATTTACCACTACAAAGTAATTCATGATAGTCCAGTATAACCCACATCTGGATTGACCATCGATTATAATTTTTTCCATCTAACACCGGAATAGATATATTGGGCTGGAACTAGAGGATCCGTTCATTTTTTTTAATAGCACTACAACGGTAACACTCAAGTATTTTTTCTCTTTTTGGCTCACACAGAGCGTTCACCTCGCGTGTTTACCCAGAAAAATGAACGGAAGAAAAAGAGTTGAGTGTTACTGATTGTACACTATAGTGAGGTGACAAAAATGGTTGACTTGCTTTTTGCTTTTTCCTCACAGTGGGTACACTCACAAAAGTTTTTTTTTCTTTCTTTCCAGTTTGTATAGTGTACTGGCAAGGATGTGTTAGCGTATATATCTGCTATATTTTTCTATGTATATATTGTACATTTAGAATATTCTAGAAGCATAGTTTTCTGTACATGTATCTATAAATACCTTTCAATATCAATAGAGTAAGGCGTCCAGCCTATTACTTTTACATGGTATCACAGCACCAGTTCTACTCTAAATATTTTTTTCCGCTTTGACCCATCGTATTTCTCTTTGGCCCTTCTCCGATCGCCAAACCCTAGGAATCCTCCTCATCTCTGCTGCTTTGGTCCTCCGCAAGACTTAGTTTAATCTTCCTCAATTACTTATCATCTCATCTCCGTGTATGTGTCATTCGTCCACCTTGTCATCCAACAATCTAAAAGCAACTAAACCATATTCTTTCTTCACGGCAATTTCCTTTTCTTAAACCGCAACTAAACCTTGTCGCCCAACAATCAAAATAGACGCTTCAGATTCAGATTTCGGTACCAGGAATTCGCTTGCTACATTTTGGCGATCCTCTCTACAGCAGTTGGCACAGTGTATTTTACGCTTAAAACATGGGTGATACTGGCAACGATATTGTCACTAGAGCACCACAGACAGCACCACAGACAACACCATCTAAGCAATCAAAGCATCCCGCTTTGTCAATGTCTAATATCAAATCTGTTGTCACCGAGGTTCTTGATTATAGTAATTATCTATTATGGCATGATTGTTTATTCTGGTACTTCATGGTTATCAAGTTTATGATCATATTGATGGCACCGCTGCTCCCTTTCCAGAATCTTCAGACTATGTTCAGTGGAATCAAGTTGACAACTTGGTTATATCGTGGATTCAATCCACGTTGTCTCGTGATATCCTTCAATCTATTATTACTCCAGGACAACGTATGATTGCTCACATGGCTTGGACAAAAATTGAGCGGATGTTTCGTGATCATGTTGAGTCTAGAATTGTTCAACTTCGCCATGAATTCTATGGTCTGACAAAGCAAGAATATTCCATGAAGGATTTTTTATCTAAGCTTAAGGACATCTAAGATTGTCGTGTTTCAGTGGGTGATACTGTTACATCCAGAGATCTTTTGCTTCAGATTGTGATGGGCCATGGTCGTGATTACAATGCTATCACTTTGATCTTTCTCAGTCAGCAACCGCCACCTACGTTTGAGCATATGAAGTCAATTTTGTTCATCGAGGAATCCAGACTGAAAAATCAGCAACCACAGATATCTGTTCGAGCTGACCAAGTTCTTATAGCTCATCAGCAGGAACCCACTTCTGAGTTTGTCAATGGTAAAGGTCGTGGGAATCAGCAACAACATCGTGGTGGTAGTCGCACCCACAGAGGGGGTCGTGGCGGTCGTACCGGGGTCGTGGTACTCGTTCTTTTCAACCCTTTCGACCCCACCAGTCATCCTCTCCTCGCTCGCTACTTGGATCATCACCAATTTCTACACCTCACCACCAGCCAAATTGTCCCGTCGGATTGCACAATTATCAGAATCCGATTCAATGTTTACTTGTGGTGGGTTTGGTCATGGTGCTCGCTTGTGTCCATCACACCAAAGCTACTGACGGAACTCCCCACGCCTTCTCAGTTATCCTGCTTCAGACTCCGGCAATGATCCTTGGATTCTTGATTCTGGTGCCACATCATATATGACAAATCATGCTGGTAACTTACTTTCTAGCTCTCCTTATACTGCTACTACTAGTATTAGCGTTGGAAATGGTGCTATGCTTCCTATATCTAAAAATTGGGTCATCGGTCTTGCGGTCTGGTTCTCGTAATTTCCTTCTTAAAAATGTTTTGGTATCCCCTTCTCTTACTAAAAACTTTCTATCCATACGTCAATTTACTAAGGACAATGATTGTAGTATTGAGTTTTTTTCCCTCTCATGTTTGTGTTAAGGATCTTCGCACGAAGACACCACTTCTCAACTCCACTAGCACAAATGGTTTGTATCCTCTTCACGGACCAACCACAACAACCTCTCCTTCGGCTCTCATTGTTGCACGAGTTGACTTCTCAACCTGGCATCGACGTTTAGGCCATGCTAGCTCTAGAATAGTTTCTTATCTTTCTTATAACTCTTTCATAAGTTGTAATAAGTCCGATCGGTTGGACACATGTGTCTGTCATGCTTATCAGTTAGGAAAGCATGTTCATTTACCATTGGATCATTCTTCATCATATACAACATTTTCTTTTGAAGTAATACATTTGGATATATGGGTTTCTCCTATTGCTTCTCCTTCTGGGTACTAATATTTCTTTACTTTTCTCGATGATTTTTCACACTATTGTTGGGTGTTTCCTCTTAAACACAAGTCCGATGCTTTTGTTACCATTCAAAATTTCCATGTTTATGTTCGAAACCAGTTCAACACCACCATTAAACAATTTCAATGTGATAATGGAGGTGAATATCTAAACAAGGCATTCACTTCTTTTTTTCAAACACATGGTATCTAGGCTCATTTTACTTGCCCATATACCTCTCAACGGAATGGGAAGGCTGAGAGGTTGAATCGTACTCTTGGAAATATCATTCGGACTCTTCTCTTCCAAGCTTCAATGACACCTCCTTTTTGGGTTGAAGCTCTTTACACTGCTTGTCATACTCTTAACTTGTTACCTACATCACTGTTATCTCATAAATCTCCCCACGAGATGCTTTACGGTTCTCCACCCACTTATACTCATCTTCGAGTTTTTGGTTGTGCGTGTTATCCTAATTTGTTTGCCCAAGCTCCGCATAAGTTGTCACCCCGCTCTTCGTTGTGAGTTTTCATTTTGCTATCCATCTGATCACAAAGGATATTGTTGTTATGATTTGGCTACTAGGAAAGTGATTATCTCTCGTCATTTTACGTTTGATGAGACTTTTTTTCCTTTGCTCAGAAATCTGTACAAGTGCCTTCTTCTCCTTCTTGTACTTCTTTTCAGTCACCTTTATCTTTTGTTCCTCCTGGTTTACTATCTAGAGCTAAACATGTGTCTTCATCGCATTGTTCTCCTCGTGCACCTCCCCTTGTCTCCTCTTCATCATCCATACCTTCTTCCTCCCATGCAACTCCTCAAACTAGACATCCCACCTCTTCCACGCCTGCCAATATTGTTGTTCCTCAAGATATTCTTCCACCACTTATGCAACTCCACAACGAACTAACTTCTTCTCACAGAATGACCCTCCACCTCAAAATGAATCTCCGCCACAGAATGACCCTCCACCACAAAATGACTCTCCACTACAAAATGACTCTCCACCATAAAATGACGATCCCTCCCAAGATCACAAGACATCCAATGTTAAACCTCAACATCCCATGATTACTAGATCTAAGACCGGTATCCGGAAACCCAATTCTATTTATTCGTTGCATGGTACTATTGCTAACGCTTTACCGCAGGAACCCAAGACAGTCAAGGAAGCTTTGCAGGATCCTATATGGTTTCAAGCTATGCAGGAGGAATTCGAGGCTCTACAACGAAATTCCACTTGGACACTCGTTCCCCGTCCTCCTGGTGTAAATGTTATTGGCTCAAATGGTTTTTTAAGACCAAACAAAAGCCTGATGGTTCTTTTGAACGGTGCAAGGCACGACTTGTTGCTCAAGGCTTCCACCAACGTCGAGGAGTAGACTGTGGTGATACATACAGTCCAGTGGTTAAACCCACTACTATTCACACTGTTCTTTCTCTAGCTCTGTCTCGTGGTTGGCATATGGGTCAATTGGATGTAAAAAATGCATTTCTTCATGGTACATTGGCAAAGTCCGTTTACTTAAAGCAGCCTTCTGGGTTTGTAAGTACTGAACATCCGTCATATGTCTGCAAGTTGCATAAAGCTTTGTATGGGTTGAATCAGGCTCCTCGGGCTTGGTATCTACGCTTTACTACCTTTCTTTGTACCCATGCTTTTATTCAGAGTCGTGTAGACTCCTCTATGTTGATTTTACGGCATGGGTCAGATATGGTTATTCTCCTACTTTATGTGGATGATATTGTTCTCACCGCTTCTTTTGCTGCTTTGCTCCGCTCTATCATTTCTCTACTACAATATGAATTTGCTATTACTGATCTTGGGGATGTTCATTATTTTCTGGGGGTTTCTGTTGCTCGGACTTCCAAAGGATTATTTTTGTCTCAAGAAAAGTACATGCGAGATCTTCTTAATCGGTGTGCCACGGGTTAGGCTAATCCAGTTTCTACCCCCGTTGACACTAAGTCTAAGCTTTCTTTACATGATGGAGATTTACTTTCTGATGCTACAAATACAGGAGTATTGTTGGTGCTCTTCAATATTTAACATTTACTAGACCCGATATTGCGTTTACAGTTCAACAAGTTTGTTTGTTCATGCATGCTCCACACACTAGTCATATGCAGGCTGTCCAACGCATTTTGCGCTATCTTCGTGGTACTCTTGATCATGGGCTTCTTCTTCGTCCGGGCCCTCTTGATAAGATGGTAGCCTATTATGATGCAGATTGGGCCGGTTGCCCAGATACTCGTTGATCCACATCAGGGTATTGTGTGTTCTTAGGCCCTAATCTTATTTTGTGGTCTTCTAAAAGACAACACATTATTTCACGGTCCAATGCTGAAGATGAGTATCGCGTTGTTGCAAATGTTGTTTCTGAAGTGATATCCATTAATTCGTTATTGTCAGAATTAGGACACCAAGGATATGGTGCCACATTTGTGTTTTGCGATAATGTTAGTGCTATATTCTTGGCATCTAATCCCGTGCTGTAACACCCCAACCGCTAATTCTTCCATTATCCTCTAATCGTTTCCTTACTTACTCCTACACGCAGCAGATACATACATACTTCCGGCGGTGATACAACGCCGTCAGCCATTCCAGGGCAAACAAGCTACTACTACTACATACTGTAACAGTCTGAAGATTAGAATATACCGATTAACGAAATACTTACAATAAGATCCTAATGCTTACTTACAACTTTGATTACCGAGTATCCAAAATATATGAATTACATTCCAAGTCTACAATTCTATTCCAAAATTATGAGTTGTACATCTACTCATTCATACTAAAGTTCACAATTTCCATTCTCCAAAAGGGTATACCACATGGTACACCAGCTACTCAAAAAGGTGTCAAGCCATGTACAACTCGGTACACCATTCAAATCTACTAACTACTACAAAAAGGGATTCATCCCGGTCTCATCACGACCTTCAATTCTCTCGAGTACCTGTAAAAGTAAAAAGTGCCCCAAGGGGCTCATCTCAACGCTGCATATGAAATCCGAATACCCGCGTACTAGCGAGGGTACGCTGACTATTTAGTCGAATACATGCGGTTCGTTTTATTCGTACATACATACATGCTTTTATGCATAATATTACAATGCATCAAAAGCGTACACACATTCATTTCATTACATACAAGGAAGACAATACAAGTCAACCATTCACATTTACCGTTACGGAGATACGCTTCTCCCATACATACACAATGCTTGTTAGCTTCTTTACACACCCGGGTTAATCAGGTGCACATTACTCTTTTACTCAAGGTTAATGACCTACATTAGCCAAGACCATTACTCATACAATACTTTTACTTACTTACTTACTCAAGTCAAGTCGGTATGACCTCCGGGCAGGGACTACTATATCCCACCACCGGGCTATAGGGTGGCTCACTAATCCAGGATGCTACCCATTAAGGGGTTTGGTCCATGGAAAAGATAAGGCCAGGATTCGGATCCAACCTCTTGTGTCTCCTTATCCTCACGCGTGGCCGAAACTATATTAGACTTATACTCATTCCATTTTACTCATTACTTAAGTTAGGAGTTAGGTGGTTAGGAATAGTAGAAGTCATTACTTCCATACATGGGTTAGTACACTACACAAATACACAACAGTTACTCACACACTTCATACTCATCCATTCATTTCATGAATTATACAAACTAAGAGTTCGAGACATTATGACAAGAACAATATAATACAAGCACACGTAAGTGCATTAAAATCCGGTTCGTGCATTTATCTTATTTAGGTGATCAAATAAGCACACAAATCAGAGTAACCAGGCTATGATACAAGGCATGAGGAAATCATACCGTTCACCGTCGTACTCGAACTCCAATTTTCCTTCAGGGTTCAACTATCCAAGTCCTATACATACATAGAGTTGTATGATCAATAATCTATTATTGACCCAACTCCTTCCTTCATTAATACTTCTAATGTACACTCACTAGTTCTTTACATTCCATACTTGATTTGAAAATCATTCTTTACTCATTACTTCTTGAACTTACTTTCTTACTTATGTACTTACTCTCTTACCATTTTTATTCCATTAATGGTATTACCAAGCCCTCATATACATATATATACATATATATGACACCATTTTTTTGTTTGGGGCCCGACCGACCCATGTGTGACCCGACCGATCCAAAACCCTCTGGGTGGGTCAAAGTCAGAATGAAATCGGCTTCAGGAATTTGTTTGGACCCACCCACGACCGACCCCACCTCCTGGGTCAGTCGAAGTCAGAAACTTCGACTTCAGAAAATTCTACACCCGACCGACCCACGACCGACTTACCCGTCTGGGTCGGTCGAAGTCAGAAAGTTCCAGTTCCAGTGTCTGTAGGCCGACCGACCCACGACCGACTCAACCCTCTGGGTCGGTCGAGGTCAGAATTGTTTTACTGAATTTGTTTCAACTTCATTCGTCTACCCATTTCTTCCCAATCTTCTTACATGTATTCTAACATGTTTTAGTACTACTTAGGCCTCCTAAAATACCTTAGTCCATCCATTAACTCTTCACTAAACTCACTACTCAATTCTAGATTAACTTACACAATTTCTTTCTCACATT